>CM031387.1:12612067-13114485 GCA_018350135.1 Citrus trifoliata | reverse complement strand
AAAGCAAACTAGTACCATTAGAGAAAAATCTCATCCCATCATCAAAGCTTGAGCTCAAACAGTTACCGGACACGTTAGAGTATGCATTCTTGGGAGAAGAAAATATATTGTTAGAAATCATCTCACCCTCCCTTAACGAAAAATAAAAGAATGCAGATATCATTTACCCATTATGTTGTTCAAAAAGGAGATTATAGCTACCGAAACTTAAGGAGATTTGCAATGATAAAAATGTTAAGGATTGCAAAAAATGTTAAGCTTCAAATTCATCCCTATTCCCTTCAATGACAAATATAACCTTAAAATAACTAGGAACCGTGTGCTATAGCCTTTAATTCTACCCAATTAGGCATAAGCCTCACTTAAGTCATAAAATTGACCTCATTTAGTCTTGTGGTCTTGTCTCACTAGTGTCTGTATATGAATAAAAAAATAGCTCGAAAGCTAACCCTCAACCTTTTTAATGGTAAATTCACCGCTACAAAGACCCTAAATTATGTCTTATAGCTTTTCTTTCACGGCCCAAATGGTCATAAAACTTCTACTAAGCCATTTTGCTCCACATAGTCTCATTTCGCAAGTGTCTATGCCTCCCAAAGATTTTTGTGACAATCCAACACGTTCTCCGTAACTTTTGGGAATATTTTAAGAAAATATTAGAAAATTATTATTTCGCTTTATAAATACCTATTAAAAATTTATTTGGGCCTTGAAATCAACTCTCGCTTGATCTAATGGCCTTGTCTCACCATTGCTTATGTACATGCAAAAACTCAGCTTAAAATGTAAACCCCAACCCTTTTAACGATGAATACACCCTAAAATGGCCTAAACTATATGCTATAACACTTAGTTTTAGGCCCAAATGGATCTAAAAACTTACCACAGTCCTAGAATTTATTCCTATTTGATCACTAATTTCTATTTATGTGCAAGTAATCAGCATTCAACCCCAACTCCTTCCGCATCAAATATACTCCTAAAAAGGCTAAAAACCTTATACTACAACCTTTGGTTTTAGGCCCCAATTGTGCATAAAACCTCATTCTGGCCTTAAAATAGACTCTCATTTGATCATGCGGTCTCATTTAGCCAATTTCCAATACATGCAAAATATTAGCCTGAAATTTTTAAAATTCAACCCTAAACCGCTTCTACCATGAATAAGCCCTTGAAAAGACCATAAAATGTGTGCTATCACTTTTGGTTCTAGGCTCAAATGGTCTTATAAGCTCTATTGGGCCTTCATAATCAACTTCTATTTATTCATCTAGTCTCATTTCACTAGTGCCTTACCTGTCAAAGAGTTTCAAGCATCCAACAAGTTCTTGATAATCTTCATGAATTTTTTTTGAAAATTATTGAGAAATAATTCTTGCACTCTCGTAAAAATGTTATAAAACCTTACCTGAGCATCAAAATCAACTTTTTTTTTTATCTTGCTGTCTTATCAACCAACATTTACGTGTGTACAAAAAATCTGCCTAAAATTCAACACTTAGCCTCTTCAAATGCGAATACACTTCTAAAAGGCATAGAACCATGGTTGTAGGCTTCAGTTTTGGGCCCAAATTTCGTAAAACCTCACTGAGCCTCAAAATTGGCTCCTATTTGATATCATGCTTTATCTCGCCAATTTCTACGTATGTGTAAAAGGTAAACCTAAAAGCTACCCTCAACTCCTTCAATGGCAAAAATGCCCCTAAAAAGGCCTAAAATAATGTATTATAGCCTTTGGTTCTGGGCTTAAATGGGTACTAAACCTTACTTTGGGCCTCACAATCAAATTCTAAATTAATCTTGTGGTCTTATCTTGTCTATGCCTTCCAGAGAGTTTCAAGTAATCCAATAAGTTCTCCATGATATTCAAGAATTTTTTTAATAATTACTAGAAAATTATTCCTATGGTCTTGTAAAGACCTTGTAAATACTCACCCAGACATTAGAATAGACTCGAATTGACCATCTGGTCTCGTCCCTCCAATGCCTATGTGCATGAAAAAAATCATCTCAAAATTCAATCCCATACTCATTTAATAGTAAATGTACCCTTAAGGATGCCAAACATTATGTGTCGTAGCCATCAATTATGGGTTTAAATGGGCTTAAAACATTGACCAAGCCTTAAAATCAACTATTGCTAGATCTTAAGGTCTCATCTGGCTAATATCTACTTGTGTGCAAAATATCAACTCGAAATTCAACCCTAGACCCCTTAAATAGCGAATACTCCCCAATAGGCCCCGAATAGTCTACTATAGCCTTTATTTGTGGGTCAAAATGGTCACAACACTTCACTTCACCTCATAATCAACTCTTATTTATTTGTATGGCTTTGTTTTGCTAATGCCAATGCTTCTCAAAGAATTGTAAGTCAATCCAACAAGTTATCGATAATTTTTACCAATTATTTGAAAATTACTATAAAATTATTCTTGTTGTCTTGTAAAGGCCTTGCAAATCCTCAACCAATCCTCGAAATCAACTTTTATTTTGATCTTTCACCAATGTCAATGTGCATTAAAAAAAATCAGCTCAAAATTCAACCTAAACTCCTTTAACCATGAATATGCCCTAAAAAGGCTTAGAATCATGTACAATAGCCTTTGGTTCTGGGCTCAAATAGCATAGAACCTCCCCTAGGCCTCAAAATCTTACTTTTGATTGATCTTGTGATCTTGTCTCACTAATTTCTATGTACACATAAAAAATAAGTCCAAAATCCAACCCATAACTCTTTCAATGGGAAATATACTGGTGAAAAAGGCCCCAATAGTCTAGTATGGCAAATATGCCCTAAAAGGTATGGGCCCAAATGTCGTAAAACTTCACTTGGTCCTTATAATCAACTTTTATTTGTTTGTATGGCTTTGTTTTGCCAGTGTCAATGCTTCTTAAAATGTTTCGGTCCAATTTTTACCAATTATTGTAAAATTATTCTTATTGTTTCATAAAGACCATGTAAATCCTCACTAAATCCTCGAAATTAACTTTTGTTTTAATCTCTAACCAATGTTAATGTGCATTCGAAAAAATCAACTCAAAATTCAACTTGAACTCTTTTAACTACAAATATGCCTTAAAAAAGCTATAGAACCATGTGTGATAGCCTTTAGTTCTAGGCCCAAATAGCGTAAAGCCTCACTTAAGCCTTTGGAATCTACTTTAATTTGATCATGTGATCTTGTCTCATCAATTTTTATGTACGTACAAAAAATAGTGCAAAGTGCAACCCCCAGATTCTTCAATGATGAATATGCCCATGAAAAGACCTAGAATGTGTGCTATAACATTTTAGCCCAAATGGTTATAGAACCTTACAGGGCCTTAGGTCGACTGCCGTTTGATCTCTGGTCTCATCTCACTTGTTTTTATGCCTTCCAAAAGAGTTTTAGACGAATCCAACAAGCGCTCAAGAATTTTTTCAAAAGTTATTGTAAAATTACTCAAGTAGTCTTCTAAAGACATCATAAAACCTCAGTTGTGTGGCGCCTCGTAGGAATATAGGCACAGTGCCTACCTTCGATGCCTCATCACAGACACCAACGGTACCAAAGTACTGTCTAGCAAAAAAAGTAAGTTTTCCACAATAATGACATTCCGAGTGCGATTATAGGCATTAGGCTTTGGCACATCAATGAGACGCACATCACTCAAGCTTGTGAAAACCAGGCTAGATGTGAGTGTGTGCTTGTACCCAGCCTAATTCGAGCAGACTTCCTCCACTTCTATATAGATCACTTGTAACTCCTTTTACATGAAGCTATAGAGTTTAAATAACTCATCATAAAATAATTGAAACACCCCATGAGGGTGTTAGCTTGGTCTTAGAAGATATCATCAGTGTCTACTGTAAATTTAACATACTCTCCCACAAGACCATCAACCATTTCCTCCTAACTTTCAAGGGTGTCATGTGCAGTGGACATGAAAGTTTCAAACGTGGCAGTATGAGGCTCCAAGGCTTTGATGGAAGGGACCTTGGACTTACTGCGTGACTTTGCTTCCATACGTCCCTCCTCGTGACTATAAGCTGGCTCTAATGGCTCCACACTAATAACATCCTCTTATAATGTGCTAGAAGTCTGAGAGTTGGCCATTGCTTTAACGTGAGCTAGATTACATAGGTGCAAACCTTAGCAATGATACCACTTGTCACCAAATTAGTGTTTTCGTATTAACTCGTACGACATTTAGACAACATCTAGGAAAAAATCGAACTTCTCAAACTAACTAAGCAAAGATGACTATAGAAAAGCTAGAGAGAAGAGAGAGCAACATAGCTAAAGAGAATTTTATTACTCAAAAGGGAGAATATAAAACAACTTTATGATTATGTTTGAGTTGCTTGTACTTGGTGTGTGGTGTGTGGGAAATGGAAAGTGTCTGATAACTCTAGGAAATGAGAGTTATTACATCAATTCTAAACTTGAATTAAGGGGCACTTAGAGAACAAATAAGGTGTTTTCATTACATTTTGATTACCTTTTGCATAAACATTCATTTTAGTTGATTCTTAATAAGTTTTGCTTGAATCATAATAATTTGTGCTAAAAACAAGTTTTAAGTTCATGAAAGGATGTTGAGGCATTAGAAGAACAAGAGGAGGAAGGAAAATGACCACAAAAGAAGCGAAGCATAATCGGGAGTAAAGCAATGTTGTGGCCACTGTTAGAGCAACCAGTGTTGTAGCAATTTGGGAGTAATGCGAGAGAAAACTTAAGCGCGAGTCAGCCATAAAAGCGCGATCTGCATATTTCCTAATTCAAACACATACACGCTCACGGGCTTTGGTTTAACCTAGTTTTGCAATATAAAAAAGAGGCATGCACCACATAAAAAGGCGACAAATGAATTATTATTAGAACGATTAGAAGGAACGAAAGAGAGAAGATCAGAATTGAAGAAGGGCTGCTTCGACAACTTTGGACAATCAGGCAAAACCACTTGACTTTGATTTTCATTGTGCTCAACATATATTTATCTTCTTCCTTTAATTGATTTAATGTATTCCGAGACCAAGACATTTATGTTTACTTTTCTCATTCAGATTATGAACTAAAGTTATTTGTAGTTGGGTGACAAATAATCCAATGGGTTCTTGACTGTTTTTATATGTTGTTATAGTATTGCTGTAGCAATATACTCTAATAGTTTTATAATTATAACTGTTATTTCGGTTCACTGCCCATTTAATAGTTGCAGTTAAGATAGAGCAGCAAAAGGGCATGTCTTAGCAGACATTATTAAAGTATTACTTGATCTTAAGTTGAGTTTCCTGGATTAGGTTATCTTGAATCCTATAAGGACAATACTTGAAGTTAAGATTTAAAACACTCTAGACATAGGTGTTCACCTTATAGGGTAAAGAGATTAAAGGTTGTCATGTCGTACCATAAATATATGAGCAACTGGTCATTGTTAGTAGATTTGATGGTATAAGATTTTCAACATGCGATAGCTGCGGATGCAAATTAATTCTACCCATTGCTGCAACACTTATTGTAACAACTGATGTTAATTCGGTAAATAACAGTCACCCCATTAAGATAATTTGATCATTCAACTACTATATACTCAACTGAATCTTAAACACATTCAACTTAGGTTATTTCATCACAGTATTTTTTTATTAGTTCTTATTTTCAATTATTGATTACAATAAAAATTAATTGACAATTGTTTGCTTTCGTTTCGAGTTGAGTTGCGTTATTGTGAAAGCTATAGCATTTTAAGTAATATCAATTCATGTGGAGACGATCTTGAGTACTTATCATTTTATTACTTGTTGTGTATACTTGCACATTGGTATTGAGAGATATTGCTTATAAAATTCACCAACAGTGTTATACCCTATATATAGGGAGCCTTGCCTATTCTAAAGTTTTTCATGGAACTTGTGCAACTTGCCAAAATATCTAGAAATTTACAAATATGCAGATGTGTAGAAAATTTTAGATATATACAAGTTATTAAGATGTGCTAGGGTGTATTGAGAAATTCTAAAATCGAGCCAGTTAGCACATTTGACTCTGATTTAGACTACTAAACTTGAAAATTTAGGCTGCTCATTACTTAGCGCACCTCGGCTTGCCTCTTAACATATCTCAAGTTACCAATTCAACCTCCTTTATTGGAAAATTTGAGCAGCCCGTGATAATGTGAATGTGGTCTTTTCCTGATCCTTTAGGCTATAGGAATGATAATAGCCTCAGTAGCCATCAAGAATGTAGTAGAAAATGTATCCTACTGGAGGATTTAGTCTAAAAATGGAAGAGGAAAATTGTCTTTTCTTGTGGTATCATTTAATTTTTTATCATCAATGCACATGCGCCAATTAGATAGGACTTCTACTAGGATGTACTCATTTGTTTTCATTTTTCACAACAGTTGTTCCAAATGGTACTACTTGTGTTGAACTTACCTATTTATTATCAGAGATATGATAGGTATTCATATATTTAGTAGTTTAAGGACCTAGTTCTTTACCCCTTCTTGCATATAAGGGTTTAGGCTTCTTTGCGGCTAATGGGTTGTTTTGGTATTTTCTTCTAAGTGTATTTTATGTGTGCAAATTATAGGATTATTGCACTTTATGTTCTTCAAGGTCCAACCAAATGCAGTTTTGTACTTCTTTAAAGCAGTCAATAGCTTACATTCTTAAAGTTTGCCGATCTCATATGTATACATACTTTAGTTCTTCTAGTAAGAGCTTTAATTCAAGCTTGAGTGCTTTTTCTTCCTTTGCCTCTTTAAGTTATCTCTTACCTTCATGGTTTAATTGGCTCTTGTCATCTTTAGGTACCCACGAAAAATCAAGTGTAGAGCATATATTAGCAGTACTACATCCTAATTTCTTACTTGATACAAATAAACTAGCAAAATAAATTTCCATAGAATTTGTAGAAATCTTATCATGCATGTGTTCCTTAATGATTGGATAAATGAGTTCAATTTCCTAATTCTCACTATCTTCATCTTCTTTGTTACAAGGTCATTTACACACATTGAATACATTGAGTTCCAATGTCATTTGTTGAAAGATAGATTCATTACTCAATTCTTGCAATTAATCAAAGCATTAGTAGTGGCTAGAAATGATCGACTAATATGATAGGTATTGTGCCATTTTTATTGTACTCGGAAGAACACGAATCTATTATAGTATAAATTTGTGGTGAAGAGTGTCAATCCTACGAGTATGCGCAGGGTTAATTTTATAAGTGTGTATATGAGTTGGTTGCAAGTGATTTTTTTTATATTTTAAAATAAAATGGTGGAAATGAATTAAAGATGAAAACAATGCAAATAAACGCTTGAGTCTCTATATTCACACTCAACATTTCACCATTAACTTAATATTTCCTTTTGAGTTCCAATTAATTCAGGAGGAGAATATTTCAACTCCTCAAAATCCTCACTCTAATAAATATAGTATCAAACGCTCAGTGTGTCAGAGGGTAATGATCTCCAATGAGTGTGGTTTCAAGAACACAATATGCCAGGCGATAATAATCCTTATTTTGACAACATGACAAGACCTTCCATTAAATATGTTAGATGCACTCTCTGTCGATACTAAGTCAAGACGGCCTATAAAATATTATAGGGGAATTTCTCTCAAATAAATATAGTATTAAGTGGTCAATGTACTAGACAATCACAGGGAGCCGATATACCATGCAAAATCTAGACAAGATATATTATCGGTCGACAATGAGACAAAATAACCATAGAAAATAGAGAGAAAAAGAAAATAAACTTACCTAATTAAATCCATGGATCATGGTGAGACTTCACCCTCAACACAAGCTTGAAACTAAATTAGCCATGTGGCAAGTTTTGATTGGTCGGGTCACATCATCAGTCAACACCACATCAGCATTTCGATCTAATAAGATGCTGCGACATCATCAGTCAACACTACATTAGTATTTCGCTCCAATAGCATCCCGCCACATCATCTGTCCATGCCACATCATCTGTTAATGACACATCATTAGTCCAATAGGATACTGACACGTCATCGGTCAATGTCATATGATCGTATTATATATGTGAATAGTGTTGTACTTGTGAATAGTACAATATACGTGAACAGTACCGTACATATTTTTATACTTATCGTAAGGTTTTCGACCAATCTGAGTTCAAAAATACCGTTTGTTTTGTTGTTCGACTTCTCGTTAATCGTGAAATGACCAAAATATCCCAAAATACATAAAAAAAACTTAAATTATAGTAAAACACAGATAATAAAGGCTTAGAGGATTTAAACATACAAAAGTGGAAATGTTAGTGAGACTTGGAGTATAAAATGACAATTTTGCCCTGTATAAATATGCATTTTCCAGTACTCAATAATTGGAATATTTTTGCATTTATTAGCAAATGGTTTAGTTTCCAAAACAACAAAATCCACAAGATATATGAATTTATCGACTTAGACAAATACATCTTTAATTATCCCTTTCAGTGTCTTAATCGACTTAATAGTAAGTAAAATAATACTAGAGGCCGGTTTTAACTTACCAAGATTAGGTTTTCGATACACTAAATAAGGAAAGAAACTAACATTAGTACTAAGATCAAGTAAAGCATGTTTAATTATATGATCTCTAATAATGCAAGAATTAGTTAGAATACCAAGATCCTTGTATTTTAAAGCATTATCAGTTGAGAGAATAGAACTTACCAGTTATACTAGAAAACCTTTCTTTTACACCTTATTGTCGTAGGCCGCTCATTTTTTTTTCCCCAAAAGAGGCTAAATTAGTGCCACTGATGTGCTTAGAAACGAGCCAAGTGTGTTAAGCAATGGCTCGCTCGAGTCTCCAAGTCTGAGATCCCAAATCCAAGCCTAAGTGTGCTAGCTTGACCCAATTCTGGAATTTTCTAGCACACTCTAGCACACTCTAGCACTTGTACATATCTAGAATCTTCCACATTCGTCTACACTTGTAAAATATCTAGATATTTAAGCAACTTGTGCAACTTGCATGGAACTCTTTAGACCTAGGTTGGTATATAAATAGGCCTTGGCACTTGCCATTTTGGCATCAAAATCTCAAGCAACTCAAGCACACTTGTAGAAAGCTTTCTTGTATTTTTCTATTTTGAGTAATAAAATTATATTTGGCCTTATTGTTATTTCTTCTCTCCGGCATTCTTGCAAGCATCTTACTTGGCTAGCTTGCGAAGTTCTATAGATTTACTTAGCAAATTTTGTACGGGAAGTTTTCCAAATGCTGCATAGGTTGCTATGCAAAATACTTATCTCGTGACAAGTGGCATTAGAGCTAAGGTTTGCACCCATGCAATCTAACTCATGAGCAATGACCAATCCTTCTATTCCTAGCACATCAGAAGAAGACATTGGCGGTGTGGAGCCACTGAAGCCAACTCGTCGCCGTAAGGAGGGATGCACGGAGGCAAAGTCCCACGTGAAATACTAACTAAGCAACCCAAGAGGGGGTGAATTGAGTTTTTAAAATTTAAACTAAGCAAACCACACAACAATTTAATCTAATGCCTTAATGGAATAGAAAACAATAAATTCAATAAAGCACAATAATAAGAGAGTAAGGGAAGAGAAAACAAACACAATGATTTTTATGTGGTTCGGCAATCCCCGCCTACGTCCATGCCTCCAAGCTCACCTGGTTTGAGGATTTCACTATCCAAGCCTCCCAATGTTTCAAGTTCTTTACAATTGACTTCCAAGGTGTCAATGGACCTTTATAATCACGAGATTATCTTCACAATCTCTTCACCCCAAGTGTTTCACACACTTATACACTCACAATTTGATGAGTAAACAAAATTACAACAAACAACTCTTTTTTAGAGTGGATATACAAATGATAGCTCAATGACGATTTAATTTTTGATGATTTAGGAAATTGAAGCTCAATATATATTGTGTGCACTTGTTTATACTTGCAATGATTCCCAAAAATGAATTGGATTTGAGTTTATATAGTTTGAGCCCAAAAAATTAGCCGTTATAAGCTTTTTGATGATAACCAACTTGCCACTTTGTAAATCCGGTTAGCCGCTTTTATGTTACTGTTACAGTAAATATTTGAATTTTAGAACATCAGGCATGCTGCTTTCGGAATTGAGTAGCCGCTTTCATTCTAGAAAGCTACTGCCCAAAATCCAGTCTATCGTTAATCAAATCCGGTTAGCCACTTACTACAATGAATTATTTTTTAAAATTATAATTTTAACCCAAAACTTTATAGAATTACACTATGGCCCAAAAAATATAAAACATTTTACAAATGTCCAATTTCAGAATTTTTAAATAATACTTATTATTCCTAAAACTTTATGAAATTATAATATTACCCAAAGCACTATGAAACTTTTCAAATTAGTCTTTCTCTAGAATTTCAAGCAATACTTGTTGATTTCAAAGTTTTTAAAACTCTTTCAATTAGATTATAAACTTCAAAAACACCTAATTTCATAAAATTATTCTTTATTAAATATAAAACCTTTATAATGTGAAAATAATGATTTATTTAAAATGTATAAAAAATAACTTGAACTTTTAAAAAGCTTAATCATTCTTAATTTTGTTTGTTATCATCAAAATCAACATTATGGATACATAAATGTTAACAATCTCCCCTTTTTTTATGATGACAAACTTTTCATATATTTAAAGAATGATTGCATAAATTGTTCCCCCTAAATGTAAGCTCCCCTTACAATTTGAGGTTAAAAGATTAATCATTCTTAATCTTGTTTGTTATCATCAAAATCAACATTATGGAAACATATATGTTAACATCACAGAAAGTCTAAGGCCGCTTCCGTTGACACCTTCGAGTCTCCCATCGCCACGCTTGAATCTTCAATGTCCATGGCTTAGGACACCCTCAAAAGTTTAGAGGAAATGGTGGATGGTCTCGAGGGTGAGTATGGCAATTTTATAGTAGCCACTAAGGCCCTCATCCAAGACAAAGCGAATAACTTTTGAGGGGAGTTTCGAGCATTTCACGACGAGTTGTTTAATCCCCGTAGCTTCGTGCAAGATGAGCTACAAACGATATGTGCAGAGGTAGACGGTCTGCTCGAATTGGGCTATGCATAAGTGCTAACTCACATCTAGCCCGACATTTACAAGCTCGAGTAAAGCGCGATGCATTGATTGGCAAAGCTCAACACCTACGATGGTGCATGCAGCGCCACTATCATGGACAACTTTCTCTTCGGGCTAAAGCAATACTTCGATGACGTTGGCCCCCACGATGATGAATCAAAGGTAGGCATTATGCCTAAATTTCTACGAGGCACTGCACAACTATGGTGGTTGTAGAAGCATGGTAAAATGGGCAAAGGCGTCTGCGCCAACAACACATGGGTAAATTTTCAACATGAGCTACAAAAGTACTTTGCCCCAAGCAACACGAAAAAGGAAGTGCGAGCGCGTCTTTGCCGGTTCAAGCAAATGCGTAGCGTTTGTGACTACATCAACCAGTTCACTATCCTTATGCTTAAGAACATTAACATGTCTGAAAAGGACTCTCTCTTTTACTTCTAAGATGGCCTTAAGAACTGGGCCAAGACATAACTTGATAGGCATTGTATACAATCTCTCGATGACGCCATTGCCATTGTAGAATAATTTGCTAACTACTCCACCTAACCCAACCCAAGGACAAGAGGCCTAATCAAGGAAAATGTGGGGAAGAGGTCCGGAAGGACAAAGGCTACAATCATAAAAACTAGGGGTAGAAAAACCCTCATAGTGGCTAGAGCGGGCAAAGTAAACCAGATCGAAAGAAATATGTACCCACGCCTTGTAGCTCATGCTTCATATATAACAGCCCAAGTTGGGTACACTATTGTCCAAGGAAGAAGTCGCTTAATGCCCTTACCATACAGTTCAAGGGCCATTCCATACCATCATCAAAATGAACCCCAGCTTAACATAGGTTCCCTCCAATACCTCGGCGCACTCAAGAGCCCTTGTCTGTACCCACAAAGAAAGGGCTCAGACATGTGCATGCGACTATCAATGGCTAAGCCATTCGTGTGCTGCCAGACACTGGGGTGACATACAACTTCATTTCGGAAGATGAGGCCAAGGCGAGTGACCAAGGAATGAGGCATCATGAAGGTGGTAAACTTACCCACCAAGCCCATTAGGGGCACCGCACAAGGTGTGCATGTAACGCTGAGGATCGAGCTAGAATGAGGTGCTAAACCAGCAACCTTGGCGCCCTACAACATGGCACTACCCAAACTTGAGGAGTTACGAAAATAACTAAAGGACGTGCTGGATACGGACTACATCCGCCCATCTAAGACTTAATTCACTGCACCAGTCTTTTTCTAAAAGAAGAATGATAAATTGCTATAAATTTATATTAACTATAGAGTGTTCAACAAGATTACTATTAAGAGCAAGCATTAGATATTGTTGATAGAAAATCTCTTTGACCAACTTGGCAAAACGCGGTACTATACCAAACTCAACTTGCATTTTGGCACTGCCAAGTTCGGATCGCTGAAGGAGACCAACCAAAGACTACATGCGTAACCAAGTACAGATCCTTCGAATTCCTTGTTATACCATTTGACCTCACTAACGCATGGGTCATGTTTTGCACTCTTATAAATAAGGTTCTCCAACGCTTCTTTGACCACTTTATCATCGTGTACTTATACGACATCTGTTAGCCTAAAGGGCTACACATAATGTAATTTTGATGATAACAAACATGTGTCTTAAGTAAAAATAATAAATATTATATTTCACATTTTCACTAGTTTTTTAAGGATAATATTTATGCAAGTGAATCAAGTGAAATCAAGATTGAAGACACTCAACGGACAACAGCGACATCAAGAATATTGTTTGGAGCTCAACGAACAAATTAGTGCGATAAATTCTTGTAAAGCCGGTATGATTTAATTGATGCATGATTTAACATTTGAGAAGCTCAAGAGATTAATTTAATTAAATACTTTTCATAAACTAAAAGGTTTTATTTTTATAAAGTAAAGTATTTTGTGGATTTAAGTAATTTGGACTTAAATACTAAGATTTGAAATCTTTGATTTTAAATAAGTATTAAATTTCAGAGTTGGACGTTTTTACAAACCTTTGAAATGTTTTGGGCCATACTATAATTTAAGAATATTTTGGACTAAAGTGAAAGGCTTTGAGAACTTTAAAAAATATGAGTATTATGTTGAAAATGACCTTTGTGCGAAATAATAAAATCTTTGGGGCCATATCATAATTTCAAAAAGCTTGGGAAAGACAATTATTCTTAGGGAGTTATGAAATTAGACCTATTTATAAAGTTTTATGATGTTTTGGGCCATAGTATAATTATAGAAAGTTTTTAGGTCAAAGTGTAATTTTAGTGAACAATGTTACTGTAGTAAAATTCAAAAATAACAGTAATATCACTGTTCCTGAGCGGCTAGCCGGATAATCAAGCGGCTCACCGCTTGGGCGTGGGAATTTGCCTATAACGACTAGTTTTTGGGCTTTCACTATAAAAACTCAACTCAAACTTCATTCTAAGAATTAATGCACGCAAATATAAGATCATACAACATATATTGAGCTTCCAAAACACAAATCATCATTGATTGAATCATTATTGAGCTATTAGTTGCATATCCACACATAAAGAGAGTTTTTGTTGTAATTTTCATTTCTTATCAAATTGTGAGTGTGTAAGTGTAGGAAACACTTGGGGTGAAGAGATTGGGGAGATAATCTCTTGGTTGTAAAGGTTCATTGACACCTTGAAGTCAATTGTAAAAACTTGAAGCCTTGGGAGGCTTGGTTGGCTTGAAGGCGTGGACGTAGACGGAGATTGCCGAACCACGTAAAAATCCGCGTGTTTGTTTTTCTCTTCCCTTGCTCTTTTATTTTTACGCTTGTTTGAATTTATTGTTCTCTATTTCATTAAGGCGTTAGATTGATTTATTGTACGAATCGTATTGCATTAATTTTAAAAACCCAATTCACCCCCCCCTCTTGAGTTGCATTACTTGCATTTCAACATCATGGTGTATAGTACCACCCTTGAGGAACATGCCCAACATTTGTGACAAGTCCTCCAAGTACTAGGAGAGAATGAACTATATCTCAAGATGGAGAAATACTCTTTTGCTCAATTAAGTTGTAGTTTCTCGACCATAGAATAGCGGACGAGAAACTAATAATGAAGAACTCAAAAGTGCAGGCCATCCTCAAGTGGGAACCTCCTACTAAAGTACTCGAGCTTTGATCATTCCTTGGATTGGTGAACTACTACCGCTGATTTATCAAAGGCTATTCGGCAAAAGCGGCACCCTTAACCGACCTACTAAAGAAGAACCGAACATTGTATTGATCTGAAGAATGCCAGCATGCATTCGAGGACTTGAAGAAGGCAATCTCTGAGGACACCGTCCTTGGTCTTTCAGACCACACCATGCCATTCGAAGTCCAAACGGATGCCTCCAACTTCGCCATTGGTAGAGTCCTCATACAAAAAGGCTACCCTATATTGTTCAAAAGTCGAAACATAAATATCACGGAACACCCGTTACATAGTTTAGGAAAAGAAAATAACCGCCATTATTCATTGACTATGGGTGTGGCGACATTACTTGCTTAGCTCACACTTCGTGCCATAAGCTATTTTCCAACAACAAACAAGCAGAGCCTTAAGTAGGCAAGATGGCAAGACTACTTTGCATAATTCAACTATCAGCTTGAGTATAAGCCCGAAAAGCCAACTTCATTGCAGATGCCCTAAGTCACCAAGCGGAGTTGGCAACACTAAGCATGAACTAGTCAAAGTCTGACCTTATCTCATGGATCAAGGAAGGCCTCCAACAAGACCCACTTTCAAAAGACTTGTTAGGGAAAGTTCTCAAAGAAAAGATAAGGTGATTTTGACAAAAAGAATGCATCCTCCTCACCAAAGAAGATAGGTTGTTCGTGCCTATGTGGGAAAACTTGTAAAGAGAAGTAATCAAGGAGTGCCACGATTTGAAGTAGGTTGGCCACCTCAGAGTTAAGCACACGACCATACTAGTCCAAGCCTTATACTTTTGGCTACACATGTGGGACGATATCAAAGCCTATGTGTGGACTTGTCTTGTATGCCAATAAGGCAAAATAGATCACTAACTGCCCATAGGATTGTTGGAGCCCCTTCTACTAGCATTAAGGCCGTGGGAAAGTGTATCCATTGACTTCATTACAACCTTGTCTAAGTTTGAAGGGGTGTAGAAGTATCATGATTATTGTCGACCACTTCAACAAGTACGTAACATTCACTGCCGCACCTGTCGATTGTAAAGCAGATGAAACTATATGTCTTTTCATCAAGCACATCAGAAGATATGGGAAGTTCTGAAGAGCATCGTGAGTGATCGAGACTTATGATTCAGTGGACACCTTTAGATGGAGCTCTTCAAGTTATTGGGAGCCAACCTCAAGTTCTCGACAAGCTTCTATCCACAAACCGATGGATAGACAAAGCACATCAACAGTCTACTCATGATTATTTGAGGTATTATGTGAGTGCTCATCAGCGAGATTGGGTGAAGTTGCTAGATGTTTCGAGATCATCATGGGATTCTAGCCTATGAAATCCAATGCCATAGCCTCAACTCATGGAGGAAAATGCCCTATAGCTCACAAGCTTACCTACGAGTGGCACGAGGAAGTAGACATCACGCGAGCATATCTCAACAAAGCCGTACAAAAGATAAAAATGGGCTAACATAAAGAGATGTCACGTCGAGTACAAAGAAAGCGATCGAGTCATAATCAAGCTCATAGGCCAATAGTTCAAAACTTTGCAGGCAGTAACTAAATGGTTAGTGAGGTGTTACAAAAGGCCTTAACAAGTAGTATGACGTGTGGGCAACGTCTCGTACCAACCCCAACTTCTGTCAAGACTCAAGATTCATCAAGTTTTTTGTGTGAATCTACTCAAGCCATGCCATAGAGGTGTAAAAGACCCAAGCCGTGGTAGGTCAAAACGTGCCCCAACAGTTGTTGTCACCTCTTTCGCTAAGGATGTAACGTAAATTACTGCCAATTAAGTAATCCAAAGACAAGTGCACGGGCTTACAACGAGTACTTGGTGAAGTGGAGAAGCCTCCGAGAGAGTGAAGCCACATTGGAACGTGAAGAAGACCGATGGCAATTCAAGGAGCATATCCAATATGTGAGGGAAAATGTCACAAGCCACTCAAAATTTTCCCTAAAAGAGGCTAAATTAGTGACATTAGGTGCACTTAGAAGCGAGCGAAGGTGCATTAAGCAATGGCCCGCTCCAGCTTCCAAGTCCAAGAGCCCAAATCCGAGCTTAGGTGTGCTAGCTTAGCCCAATTCTAAAATGTTCCAACACACTCTAGCACTTGTACATATCTAGAATCCTACACACTCATCGACACTTGTTAAATATCTATATATTTAGGCAATTTACATGGAACTCTTTAGTCATAGGCAACCAACTCTATAATAAGCCTTGGCACTTGCCATTTTGGAATCCAAGTCTCAAGCACTCTTGTAAAATGTCTCTTTTATTTTTCTCTTCTAAGAAATACAATTATCTTTGGCCGCATTACTCTTTTTTTTGTCTAGCATTCTTGCAAGCATCCTTTTCTTGGCTAGCTTGAGAAGTTCTCTAGACATACTTAGCAACTTTTACACTAAAAGTTATCTAAGTACTGCACGAGTTGCTATGTAAAATACTCAACTCATGACATTATGTTTCCTTTTTACAATGCACAAATCTTTTAAAAATTTAGCATAAGATGGTTCATGTTTAATGACATCTAGCAAAGCAATGTTGACCTTTACCAGTTTGAAAGCTTTATAAATCTCACGATTTTGGTTTGATTTCTTTGGCTTGATTAGTGCTTGAGGAAATGGGGGTACAGGAGAAGAGTTGGTTATCTCTTCATAGGTTAAAAGTTCATAAAACTCTTTCTTACTATCTGAAATTGACTCCTTAGTAATTTTACGACGATTAAAAATATGTTTTTCAACAACTTTACCACCATGAAAGGTTATAACCAATTTGACTTAGCTCATGTGTTGGTTTTCTGTACTATAAATTGTAGAAGTTGTCGACTTTTGGGATTTTGTTATGATTGAAAAGGAAACTTACCTTTATCCTGAACGATAAGAGCTGATGATCATTTTGAAGATACTGTTTGTCAAATTGGCCAGATTTGCATGGTTTGGTTATTGATAAACTTTTGTTTTTTTATGAATGAATGCAATGTATCTTTAAGATTTTTTTTTTGTAGTGAGACATAACGTAGATAACTCTGAGGGTTTTGAAAATTCTGATGTAAAGTAGGTGGTTGTGAAGGTTGTGTATAATTGTTATTTTTCTAGCTAAAATTTTGGATGGTTTCTCCAAATAGAGATATAGGTTTGTGAGTATAGATTAGGATTTGGCCTTTTAAAATTGTCTATGAAATTCATTTTTTCATGCAAACTTTTTTTCAACACCGGAAAATTCGAATAGTCCTACATAGAATGCTCAATGTAACTACAAACACTACATAAAATATCTTAAACTGATTGAACATGATCAATCTTTTTCGACTCTAATGCTTCAGTTGAAGGTCATGATCTTCCCTAAGGTTGTACATGCTTTCAATAGATGGAGATGATTGTGATTTACTTGATGACCCATAAAAATCAACTGCGTTCTAATGTTGTGCATTCTCTACTATCTAGTTAAGATAATCTAATGCAACTTCAGGACCATTGTCATTAAACTCACCATTATGTGTCATTTCAACAACATGTCTACTTTTAGATGATAGTCCCTTGTGGAAAAATGACATTAACCTCCATGTTTTAAAAGTTAAAACCATGGTGTGGATAAATGTTAAGTAACTCCTTGTACCTATCCTAACATTGGTAAAAGTCTCTCCTAGTTTTTAAGTGGTGATTTACCTTTTGAAAGAATTCATTTAGTGGAGTTGGAAAGACTTTTTAAAAAAATTGTGTTTGTATTTCATCTCAGATTATGATAGATCCTGACCTAAAGTTTTATATCCATGTTTTACCTTTTCCCTTTAGTGAAAAAGGGAGAAAATAAAAGTTTTGATTATATTCTTACTACAAGTTTGATTAGCACAAATGTTATACATTTCCTCAAATTCCCCCAAATACAAATATGGCTTTTCAGTCTTAAAATCATGAAAAATAGATAGAATCAAAATGATACCAGGTTTGAAATTAAAACTTGATGTATCGAGAGGTAAACTATTCATAATGGTGCTCATGTTCTAGTAGGATGCATGAAATCTCTAAGTATATTAGGTTGATTATGAAGATTTTGTATACTTGGTTATCTATTTTCTCTAAAAGGTTATCAACTTTGTTAATATGCCACTATTTGTACGAGAGCAACGTCTCATACAATGTTAATGTGTGCTTTAAGTTAAAAAGATGATGTAGAAACAAATGAGTAATGCATGAAATACAAAATGAAAATTGTACAAAATAAAAAAAAAATTAAATAAGCAAGACATACATGCATACATACATACATACATACATACATACATACATACATACATACATACATGTGTATATAAGAATTAAAATACTAATAATAAATAAATGCAAAATAAAAAAAATAAAAATTAATTAACTAAAAATAATAGGCAGTTACACCAGCCACATAAACAAATTAATTAAACATTCCAACATATTAACAAAATATTAACAATTTAGACGATATCATAGAATCAGCCGCTAATAATAATAAAGCATAAAATAAAATAAAAATGAAATTAAGGAAAAATGAAATTACAAGAAAAAAAATATACTTACCTCAAGGGATGGAACTCTTCTTTGTTTTTTTCTTTATGGAACTCTTCATTTTTTCTTTAACAACTTTTAAAAATTATTTGCCAATTAGATAATCAATTTAAATTTCAAGTCTTGATGGTAATTTTAAAAGTCCAAACTCCAAAGTCCATACTCATTCAATCCACAAAGTTCAAAAATCAAAGTTCATTTAGCCCTCAAGGTCTAAAGGTTGAAAAAATAAGCCATAATTCAACGATCCAAGTTCCAATCCGGTTCAAGGAATGTTTTACAAGAATTTCTAAGGCAAAATGAAGTTTTCTTACAAGCTTTATGATAATATAGTGATTTCAGGAGAAAAAAAGGAGCTAACTGAGATCTTATGAAAAGAATAATAAAATGATAAAGATAGAAATGAATGGCAAAATAAAGAAAAATATATATCAAATTTAGAAAACTCCTTGACAATGACGCCAAAAATTTGACACGACTCAAAAATATTGATTAGTCCCAAGTATAAGAGTGCCTAGTTGTAATAAACATGATGAGTCTTGGTTCGAGCCAAGGGAATCCATAAATCTAGTAGTCACTTATTAAACAAAACTAATTATAAAAAAGAAACTAATAGAGACCAATTTAAAAAAATGCTAAGGTTACGAGATTCATTATTGGTTTTGAAATTATGGATATCATACTATCTCTTATTTATATTTTATTCATATTAAAATGTTTCAAAATTTTGAAAGCTTCTTCTAGGTCTGCAATGTGATCTTCTATTTTCTTGTTTTTAACAAGTATGTCATCTACATAAACTTCTATATTCCTTCCAATCTATCCAGCAAATATCTTGTTGTCCAACCTTTGATAAGTTGCTCCAGTATTTTTCAACCAGAAGGCATTACATTATAGCAATAAAAGACTTAATTTGTAATGAATGTCGTTTTCTCCTTATCTGGGGGATGATTTGAATTTGGTTGTAACTCGAGTACGCATCCATAAACGTGAGTAATTCATGCCCAGTGGTTGCATCAACTAATTGGTCGATTTTGAGTAAAGAAAAGTTGTCATTGGGGCATGCTTTGTTTAAGTCAGTAAAGTCTATGTAGATTCTCTATTTTCCATTTGGTTTTTTAACCATTACTACATTAGCTAGCCAGGTGGGGTAATGTACTTCTCTAACAAATCTCACTTTTAGCAGCTTATCAACTTCCTCAGCAATTGCTTTATACCTTTCTGGATTAAAGGACTTATTTTTATTGTACTGGTTTGAAAACATGATGTACATTCAATCGATGTGTTATTATTTTAGGATTTATTCCAGGCATGTCTTCATGGAACCATGCGAAAACACCATAATTTGCTCTAAGGAAATTTTCAATTTGTACACGTAGTTTTGGAGTCAACAAATGGCCAACTTGGGTGCACTTACTTTGATCTCTTTATTGCAGCTGAACTGTGTCTAATTCTTCTACTAGAGAACCCCTTTGCTCACCTTTTTCCTCCCTTGGGTCAAGCATAATCTGCTAGTTTGCATGTCTATGCATCCTGCCTCTCAAAGTTGTAGCGTAGCATCTTCTGGACTTCTCTTAATCAACTCTTAAGACTTCAACTCCTCCTTCTACTGGAAACTTTATCATCAAATAGTAAGTTGAAGTTACCTCTTGGAATATGTTTAAATCAGGTCTCCCCAAACAACGGATGTTCCCCTACTGAGAAATTTATCATTTTAGTAATTTGCTGGGGTGGTTCATTCATTGTCACCGGTAGTTCTAAGCTACCCAAAGGGATAAAAAAGTCTCCTTCAAAACTAATTAAGGGTGTGCATATTGGTTTTAATTTCTCTCTTCTAATCTTCATTTTGTCAAATGCTGTTGCATACAGAATATCTGCCGAACTTCTATTGTCTATCAAAACTCTATAGACCTTACTATTTGCTAAGATTATGGAGATGACCAGGGCATCATCACGGGGTTGATGTATTCATCTTGCTTCTTCATCTGTAAATGTGATGGTATTATGTCTTATTTTAGCTTTTTTTTAGGTCTACTAGCTAAATCCACAAAGAAAACTCCTGGTGTGTTTCTAGCCTCTCTATTGTGAGCTTTTCGGGCCCTATTAGAATCTCTTCCACCTGTGGGTCCACCAAATATAGTGCTTATAGGTGTACGATCTGCAATATCTTGGCCTTCTGCTCGCACAATTGCAGATGATGCTATTTTTTGTGGAATATGGGACGGATCCTCTATTCTTCCATTATCTTTCCTCACAAATTCTTTAAGATATCCTCTTTGAATCAAGAATTCTATTTCTGCCTTTAGATCAAAATAATATTCTATGTTGTGGCCATGATCTCGGTGGTGTTGGTAATATTTATTTCTATCTCTTCGATTGGGTGTTGTCTTGATGTTTTTGGGATTTCATAGTAAATCTAAGTTTCTAATTTACATCAATATTTGCTCTCTGGGCAGAGCAAGTGGTGTGTAGCCTGGAAACCTGCTCTGCGGAATTCTTGGACCTTCGTTGTTTTTTTTTTTTTGCCTACTCGCTTTTTCTTTGTTCTCAATTTATTCCTCCTTTCTCTTTCTCTTTTCTCCCACTCTTTGTAAGTCTAAATTTGTCCTCCTTTTCGCATTAGTTAACTCATCCACATTTGAATACTTTTGGTTTCTTAATAGCAACTCAGTGAAAGTTCTTAGTGGGTTTTTTACGAGTGAGTAATGGAATTTTCCTAGTTGTAATCTGGCCATAATAACAGTCAAAGCTACTGCATCACTATAGTTTTCTACTCTTATTGTTTCTTTGTTGAAGCAGGTAATGTAATCTTTCAGTGACTCATCATTCTCTTGTTTAACCGACAAAAAATGAGTTGGTAGAAGCTGATAGTCTCTGGTCCTAACAAATTGGCTAATAAATATTTGACTTAGTTCGGCAAATGAGGAAATTGATCTTGGTCTTAGCTTTCTGTATCACCTTCGTGTTGCTGCTGTAGGTGTCAGTGAGAAAGCCCTACAGATGGCTACTCCTGATGCTCCTTACACCTCCATCCAAGATCTGTAAGTTTCTAAATGTTCTTTCGGGTCTCCTTCTCCTCCGTATAATTTTATCTGGGGTATCTTGAATTTTATAGGGAGATGGGCATCCAATATGTCCTTAGTGAAAGGAGGTTCTATCTCCTCCATGTATAGTCCAACTAGAGTTTTCTCAATATCATCTATTCTTTTCTTGAGCTTTCGCAACTCTGCTTCCAAACCCGCCGAGCCAACACTAGACTCAACAAGTTCACACCCTATAGACTAGATTTTAAACTGGCGTTTTTTATTTAATCTCTCTTGTAGATCTCTAGAGATCAATGCTTGTCGTAGATCGAGTTTTTCATAATTAGCGTGACTGGCATGGCTCCTGACTCGTGTGCCATCTTGAGATATTTCCTTTTCGTGATCATATTGGCCATGATATTGGTGATGCTGCTGTTGCTCCTCTATTTGTAGGGCAGACCCTCAATTCCTTTAACCCTCTATGTATTGGAGTACCATATTCATGTTTTGTGTTAAATTAACCACTTGTTGCGCAAGTGGTGGGAGCAGGCCTATGTTGCTATGCTACCTCCTTAGGAGGCTGGGGACCCGTGGTAAATTGTGATGGCTGTGGTGGCTTCGTTGGCTCATAATGTTGAGTTGAATGATTTTTTGTTTGCAATTAATTATATCTTCCCCAAAAACGGTGCCAATCTATTGATGCTAATTTCTAGTCAATTGAAGAGTTGAATAAAGGGGATGATATAAAGAGGGAAACACCAAAGATTTACGTGGTTCAGCACTTAGCTTACATCCATAAGAGTCAAGCAAGCAAATTCACTATAAAATAACAATTATAACATAGTTTTTCTGTCTTGCTACTCTCTTGCCATTTTTTTTTGCTTGCCTCTACACCTCTGGAGTTCTCTATTTATAATACAAATTTTTGATGTCTTAAGTCTTTACTAATTCCTAATTTTTATTGACTTCCCCTACTTAGTTAGAATTTTATTTGAAGTCTATTTTTGTCTCATTATCAAAGTAGGTTCCAAAGCTTCTAGATTAATTAGAATTTTATTAGGCTTTGTTTCCTTGTATGCTGCATGTTATGTTTCCTTTTATTTGTTCGTTTCTGAGTTTACTTTTGACTTTTCTTGGTTCCTGATTCCTGGTTCTTGGTTATAGGAATTTTGTCTTTTTCTACTTTTCACTTTTGCTTGGTTCCTGGTTTTCTCATTCTTGATTCTTGGTCTTTTGTCTTTTTCTACTTTTCACTTTTACTTGGTTCCTGGTTCCTGGTTTTGGGAGTTTTGTCTCTTTCTATGCTTGTGCTCTATGCTGCTTAATGGATTTCATGCTTCATTTTCTCTTCGACATCAATAGTTAAGTTATGGATAGGTGATAAAGCAATCACCAGAAACTGGGATGATCAAAGTCAACAAAGGGATGCACGATCTTATCCAGTAGATTGAGAGTTTGTTATATAAAAGAAAATTAGGGTTAACAACTGATTCAGTCATTGGCTTTAGATTTAAATGTTAGATGCCTTCTCTTAAAATTAAAGCACTTGCTTTCCCTTATACCCCTAATCATAAATTAAGGAATGTATGTGTATGCTTGCATTATAGCCAAATAACTGATGAAATTAATAAGTGTAAATTCAATGGTGAATATAGCAGTTAAGATAATTTTATTAAACTAAATTAAGAAGAAAAAAATTTAAAAAAATTGAACAAGAAAAATAGAAATTTAGTTGGCAGAAAAGTATACTACTAATTAATATTTAAAAAAAATCTATCAAAGTTACAGTTGCCATATAACAAGTACTGTGTTAAAGCATATATTCATATATAGACTTTTATCACAATTATGGGATCCACCTATGTTACAATTGTTTCACTATACCACTTTTTTTGTCTCTATTTGGCAGAGCCATTAGATGCTTTATTGTTCAATCTAATGGCTGCAAATATTTTTTTTAAATCAAATAGCCATTGGTCAACGGTGCAGTTGCTTTATACAATTAGGGTTATTGCCTTGTTGCTGTCATGGAGATGGGTGAATCAATGGCCACAAATTCATGATCAATCAATGGCCAACAAGCACCAAATTAATGCCAAGCACACCAACAACCACCGATTAAATGGCAAGTTTAGTGTTTTGAAGTGTAGAATTTGGAGGAGCACTTTGTACTGTATCCAGGTATTAAATCATCAAAAACCAATTTGGTTTGGACTCTTCAATCTCAATTTGAATCCTACACCAAATCCACTAGCATAACAATCTAGTCGTCGATTGCTTGCACATGAGAGACGATGTTCTTATTCATGATCGGAATTGTTGAACTAATTTCACAATTCTCTTGTACCAATTTTCAGCATATATGATGGCTCAGCAAGTTAAGATCGATTTCGGAATCGCTTTCCGTTTCAATTACTTGATGTTTGCGATCTTCTTATACCAATTTCAGTTTACAGTTGCCTCAAGTATCCATATCCTTCAACCACTTGGGCTTAGCCCAAGTGGCTAGAGCCACTCCCTCACAAATGTGAGGGAAGTGGTTCGAGTCTCCACAGACGCATTGTAGGGGTTTAATTTAAATGTCCTTCCTTAAAGTTCTAGAACTTGAGTGAAGGCAGTTTTTCTCCCAGGATGGGAGTTTGGCGTCCCTCGAATATTTGAGAGGGTTAAAAATCTGAGCGGTGCAATATCAGCATTAATGTCAACAAGTCTCAGTATATATATATGATTGTACATATCAGTTATACTATCATGTAATATGAGTTGTAATTTGAGTAATAGTCTCATGTCATTAAAAAAAAAAAGTATCCATATACGTCAAATCTTATTTGTATTAAAGCGACCGCCTAAACCGTTAACCAGTGGCTGTTTGATTTAAAAAAAATATTTATAGCCATTAGATTGAACAATAAAGCACCCAACGACTCTGTCAAATAAAGATAAAAAGTGTGGCATGGTGCAACTATTGTAACATAAGTGGATCTTATTGATATACAACAAATTGAACGTCGACTAGTTGAAAACATGTATCACACACTGCATTTTTTGTAGTGGGGATAAAAGATAGAGCCCCTATTGCACTTTATATATTCTTTAAAATAGGAGACTATGGCTAGCTAGCTGAGATATAATAAATGCACTGCATGATGTTCCACTCTTCTTATACATGCGATCTAGCCATAATTTAACTTGGTAAATGCTTTTTTAGTGTTTATATTTTTGTCTAAATATTCATCAAGTTTTTATTTTTTAAAAACTACCTTAAGAAATTCTTGCTATTAAATATATTATCTTCATATCCTTACTTTTTCTTTACTTTTACAAGAATACACTTGTAACAAAAATTCTTGGGAATATTAATTAATTTATCTATAAAAAAATTAGTTAGCAAATTAACCTTAAAAGTAATATAAAACTAAATGTAATTTATTATTATTATTATTATTTATTTTAGGATTAATTTGGTAAATCAATTTTTTTTTATAAATAATTATTAGCAAGATTGTAAATGCAGGGGGTATCAAATTAACATAGTTTTAAGTTAGCTAGTATTAATTTATTTTAAAAATTAGAATGTTACTGTAAGGTATGAAAAATACCCGTTCATTTATATTAATAATAATTGGTTAGTTTGTTAATAAATAATTATATGTTACTTTTGTTAATTAAATTTTCTCATATATTAATTAATTAATGCCTTTAAAATAATACTAATAGTATTATTGAAAAAGATAAAAAGAAATAAGAATAAAAGTATCACATATTTAATAACAGAATGTTTTAAAATATTTTTTAAAATATAAAAAATAAATAAATACTTAACCTCAAATATAAGAACTAGTCCAGCATGTACTCTAATTCAACTATAGTATTTAAGGATACGAGAATGTTTTTGCCTGTTTGGAGTCTTACATCTTGGACAATGTTACTTTAATTTACTCTAGCTACATATATTATCCACAACAAAGTGGAGAATATCCACTATACATTTTTCGCTTGCCAACTTGAATTAGTGATTCTATATTTGTGGTCAATAATCAAGTGTGGCACTACTAAGGTTGGGTTTTTTGCTGGGTAATTTATATTGCCACTTCACTGTTTATTCCGTGACATGGTACAAAATAAAATTTTATGCAG
This sequence comes from Citrus trifoliata, assembly GCA_018350135.1. NCBI lineage: Eukaryota > Viridiplantae > Streptophyta > Magnoliopsida > Sapindales > Rutaceae > Citrus > Citrus trifoliata. The sequence continues at coordinate 13,088,496 of CM031387.1, read as the reverse complement.
GGTAATGCTCATAAAATTGTTGAATAGGGTCTAAAAGGAAGATTAATTGAGACCAAATGATATTTTGGGCCGGACCAGCTTAAAACTGAAGCCCAAAGGGCCCATTTTCCTTTTTACCTCTCTCTCTCTCTCTCTCTCAATTCCACTCGTGCGACCTGAACTCTATGAACTGCCTTCTCTCTCGATCGAACTTTCAGTCTTTCACCGGAAAAACAAGAAGAAGGGAAAAAGAAAAAATGGCGGCTCTAGCCCGGATCACGAGGCGAGCATTAACCACGCAGCTATCCCATGGACAAGTCATCCGCCGAGCATTGTCCACGTCAGCTGCAGCAACAGCGACGGCAACAGCTACAACAACGAAAGCAGACGCCAAAAGCATAACGCCGTCAGCGGATCGAGTGAAGTGGGACTACAGAGGACAGAGGCAGATAATACCGTTGGGCCAGTGGGTTCCGAAAGTAGCGGTCGATGCCTATGTGGCTCCCAACGTCGTCCTGGCCGGCCAGGTCACTGTCTGCGACGGAGCCTCCGTCTGGCCTGGCTCTGTCCTACGTGGCGATCTTAATAAGATTACCGTCGGTTTCTGCTCCAATGTGCAAGAGCGATGTGTACTTCACGCGGCTTGGAATTCTCCTACCGGTTAGGGTTTTTAATTTTATTTTTAATCAACTTTTTGCCCTTTTTATGTTTATTTTTTTTTCAATTATTAGAATGTGAGAGTCTGAGAGACGCTTGCCTAGTTGCTTATTATTACTAGTGAAAATGGACTGGTCAATAAACTGTGGTCAGAGATTAAGTGGTGATGGAGTTAAAAGAAACTTCTTCATATGAATTTGACAACTCAAATTGGTAGTCGCCGAGTCATAAATTGGCTTTTAGGATGTTATTTCTCCAGCTTTATGGGTCATAATACTAGGGCTGGTGAGATTACCAGCATGGATTTTTCAATGCAATGTCATATGCATAAGCTGCAATGTCATATGCGTAAGCTGCAATGTCATAATTGTAACATTAAATGTTAATTTTGCTAGTGCTGCATTCACATTTTAACTTGTAAGCGTGAAGTTTAGTGTTACAGAAATGGTATTTTGTGTCCAAGGATTGTGGCAATTCATTCTTTATCTTTCTTGAATACTCTTTTTGGATAAGCTCAAGTGCATTACGAAGCTGGTAGTTTTTGAAGAAGAGGGTTAAATTTTGGATCATCTGAGACCCTGTTTTAGCTGGAAAGGGACTTGGTAATGGCATTTGTTTCGGTAAACAAGTCTCTTGTTTGAGATAACATTTCATATTGATTGCCTTAGCTTTTATTGAATAGATTTTTAATACAAAGAACAAAGCCTATCTTAGAATAATCGTGTATCGAAATTCATGTCACTAATTAACATAATAAGACTACAATAAAGTTGCTCTCGTGGCCACTGAATATAAATTTTAGAGCGTTTGAATCGTAGAGTAGCTGGATACTTAGAGATAGCAGTATGTATTAGAATATAATGCAATTAGTGTTTAAATGGCTTAGAGAAAGATTTCTACTATGTTGTAGTGATTACCCCGCATTCCCCAAACTTATGTTGGATAAGAGAGGAGGACATTGAGACTGCAAGTATTGCTTATTTAGTCATCTAAATTATATATGCCTAGTAAAAATAACCTGCAACCTGTAGGAAAGTTAAATGAATATGCTTCTTCTGTCTTTGCCCAGTAATTGTACCTGATTTTTTGTCCACTTTCTGTTATGCTAGTTTATCTCTCTCGCTGCACTATATTTCCACTCCTTTGTACACCTTCCTTGGATTTGGATCTTTACATCAATGATTGAAACGGGCCTAGAGTTAGTTAATGATGCATTTTTAAGCATTGATTTAGTCGTGGCTTTATTCAATTTGAGTAGTTGAACTGTATTGCAAAATTTAGATTACACAAGCTCTGATGTGAAATTTTTCAATGTAATTTCTCAAATATTGAGATTTCTCACTCTTTTTGTTTTCCTTGTGTTAGATACGTCCTGGCCTTTTTCATTTATTTGAATTGAACTTGTGCTTTTTTTCCTGGACTTGGTTGGAAAGTATGTGAGTATCTACTTACCATTTTAGTAGATCAGCTGGGCTGATAGGACATTTACCATTTTAGTAGATCAGCTGGATTGATAGGACGTATACTACTGAACTCGGTGTAAATGATTCCATGCATAGTTTTGATGTATGATGATGCTCCATCTTGAAGATTATCTCTGATTTAATTTTAGCACTGTTTGGAGAGTTTATTAATAAAGTGGAGAGACTTTCGAACTTTGGGACCTGCATTGTCATGATTGTTTGCCAATCTTTGCCTGACTTCAGCGCATTTTTACAGTGTCAGAATCTTGTGGAGGGCTTTTTTTTTAAAATTTATTTATATGTAATGTGTAACATTACTCATGTTTTCAGTTTCATGGGTTTTGTCTCTCTGCTGATTGATCTGCAGATGTCTTGTCCGAGAAGCAATAGCTTGTATGTAAACTTCCATAAAATTGATAAGAGTTGGGTTCATCATGCAGACTGCCATTCCCAAGGGCTATGCTCGCCTTTTCCTTTCATTGTTGTTCCTCTTACTTCCCACTTTAAAATTGTGGGCTCGTGTGGCATATGTGAAAAGAATAACATAGTCAATAATAAGTGATGATATGAATCTGTTAGAACAACCTAGTAAGTGAATTGTATGTGCTGGATTTTTCATGCTATCAATTTAGGTGAAATTTTTAATGCATTCAATTTGTCATATTAAAAATTCTCTGGGAATGAAAATTTATTTTCTTGTTGGAGATCTACTAACAGATCAAGTTCATCCCTTCCGCAACTTCTTTCTTTTTTTCAGGGCTGCCGGCAGAAACATCCATCGAGAGATTTGTCACAATTGGTGCGTGCTGTTCGTTGCGCTCATGCACAATTGAGCCAGAGTGCATTATTGGGCAGCATTCCATCCTTATGGAAGGTTCTATGGTTGAGACGCACGCTATCCTTGAAGCTGGGTCTGTTCTTCCCCCAGGGAGGAGAATTCCAACTGGTGAGCTTTGGGCAGGCAATCCAGCAATGTTTGTCAGGACTTTGACCCACGAAGAAACCTTGGAAATCCCAAAACTTGCTGTTGCAATTAACGATCTGAGCAAAAGCCATTTCTCAGAGTTCCTCCCTTACTCGACAGTATATTTGGAAGTTGAAAAGTTCAAAAAGTCCTTGGGGATTACTATCTAATGATTTTCAGTGTCCAGTTATTCATGTATCAATTGCAGCTTTCCGTGCATGAAAATAAGCAGCTTCAGAACACACAAAGCAAGTTTTTGATTCCTTGTCGCTGAATTTGATTTTGCTGGCTGTTGAACGAATTGGATGAGAGTTTTAAATCTCATGGGATATAAATGTAGGTTGATTGAAGAAACTTATAAACAAATTTCTGTTGGTATGGTATGCACAGTATCTGTAGCTGTAATTGCCTTTGCTTGTGGTTCAAACCATATTGAGCTTAGGAACGTTGATTATACTGCCCAAGTGCAATTTTTTATATCTATGCACCGCTATGTTCAAAATCTCCCATACTTACTGTGATTCTCCTAGCTAGTCATAATGTTTGTTGACATATTTATTTTACAACTTAAAATTTCTATGTTGAAACATACAGGTAGTAAGGAGTAACTGAAAATGGAGCAGTGTACTAAGAGCATCAAAGATTTTTTTTTTTCTAATTTAGAATAATTTCATGGTGACATTTAAGATTTCCATTCCTCCTACCGCTTCCTCCTATAGTCTGATCCATATACCCCATCAATATTTGGGTGATATAGATGTGAGATTATCTGTTCCTACACCAATTAGAAGGGGAATAAAAATTCTTAACATTAAATAGTGACTCAAATTTGTGCTCTCACGTCTCAACAACCTAAAGGATATTCTCAATTAAAAATATTATGATTATGCACTAGGTAAAAACTTGTTTAATCTTTATATTTTGATATTAATATTTATTAGTCCCTTTATTTTTAAAAATATCTCAGAACATCTCTACCGTTAAATTATTGAGATTCCTACATTTTTTTGTTCCTCTTGGTATGCTTTTAAAATATTACTCTTACAATAATTTTTATTTTTTTGGACATTTTTTACAATTATTTTTATTTTTTTGGGACATTAATATAAAGAAAAAATAAGATTACCAATTTAGTCCCAGAAAATAAAATAGAAACAAAAAGAATATATAGTGGAACACTGTGTTGAAGAGTTAATATATTAATTTTTCTATTAATGTCTAAAAAAAATTGGTAATTTAATTTTTTTTACAAAATTTATTTTTTTGACATAAGTGAGCTTCCTTATTTTTATTTTATTTTTAGAGTTAAATTGGTAATTTAATTTTTTTTCTGTATATTAATATACTAAAAAAAATATTATTGTAAGAGAGTAATATTGTAAAAGTAAGCTAAAATGAACAAAACATAATGACAGAGGTGTTAATAGTATAACAATAGATATGTTTTGAGATATTTTTAAAAATATAGGAATTAAATAGACACTAATTTCAAATATATAATACTAAACGATCCTTTACCCTTATGCACCAAGTTTTCGACTCAAACCAATGGTCTCAACAATAAAGCATATTTCTTTTCATTTTGTAATTTGGCTTGTCTATGGAACACCAACTCCATAAGGTACAAACTTTTGCATAAATTTATTTTGAATAAATTGATAGTATTAATTAACTTTAGTATAATTTAGTATCAACTAAGTCCACATGATTTGTTTTTTTATTTTATATTTTTATCCGACTTACAATTTAACGCCATATCACTTTTTACAAAATAAATTTATACAAGAGTTTATAACTCTATCATCAATTTCAGCTGCATATAACAAATCAAACTACGCCTAACATGTCTTAATGTCATAGGTGGACTCATTTTATTACCACACACACGCACACACAACAAGAAGTCAATCACATGGGGTAATTCTTAGGGATGACAATGGGGCAGGGTAGGGGTGGGTGAGGCCTGCCCCATTCATCATTCCATTAAAAATTTCGCTTCCATTCCCCAGCCATCCCCCAATAAATTTAGTGGGGGTGGGGATGAGGAATATTCACGCGGGGAATGATTTTCCTATCCTTATCCCTATCTCATTCCTCATTTATTTATTTTATAGTAAGTATGGATAAATGATTTCACTAAATTAAAAATTAGAGAATTATGAAATAATATCAAAACTAAAAATTGTTTGAATAGAACAACACCTTGAAAGAGAAAAGAAAACATAACAATGTTTTAGAATTAAATAAGAATTATAATGTATGATTTTTTTTAGTTATAACCTATTTCTATTAGGTAAAAAAAAAAATTTATTAACCAACATTCTAATTGATAGAACAAAAGTTAAAAAAATATTCATGTATAATTGAGATTGGGGTGGGGAGTACAAAACTAAACCCCACCCCATTATGAATTTAGAGATGAGTTTTTTTCCCTATTCCCCACCCCCTTCCCAAAAGAATTATTCGAAATTCACCCTTTTATTTTAATGTTAATGGCATTTTTGTTGTGCTTTATTGATGGTTGTCATGGTTTTAATTAAACTCTCTAAATTAAAACAATATAAAATTAATTATATACAAAGAAATAATATTTTTATTAATTGATTATTTTATATATTTAAAATAATTAGTGGATAAAATTATAAGTATTATACTTTAGAAAATTCTTAAAATGTAGAATATATTGAACTTTCTAAATTACTCTCGTGACATCAGTAATTTATTAATAAATTTGATTTGGTGATAAAATGATAAAAAAACTGAAAAATTAGGTGGCAAAAATGTTGAAGATCTGGATAAATCAATATTTCATAAGAATTGAATTCAATAAGACCAAGCAATTTAGTTATTATTATTATTACTTTTTTCAAATTTAACAACAGAAAAATTATTTCCCAATCGAAAGTACAAGTAACTTTCATGAGTTTTCGATAACATCAAGAATTATCTCAAGTTTTAATTTTATATTAATAAATTACTTTTCTGTCAACTTAAAGAATTTAAGGTAAAACATTGTTTTACTTTTTTTTTCCCTTTAGATAAATTAATCTTAGATTTTAACATTTGGTAGTCATAATTAATATTCTGTCGGTGATCTAAATTGTAGCTCTAAACTGATATGAATTAGTGAGAAATTTGCCGTTTAAGTGATACAAAATTTGATCATCAACATGGCGGACAAACAGACAATAATAAAAGCCGCCGGACAAATAGTTTGAGAGTTGGACAAGGCGAGGTGAGAAACCGAGAAAACAAGTATTGGAGAGAAGAACACAACAAATAAAAATTCATAAATTTTGTATAAAAGTATAAATTTTTTTTATTTATATCCATGAAAATTGGAAATCAAATTTCTGTTCTATGCTAGAAACTGTCATCTTGTATATGTAACAAAACTTTAAAATAAAAATGATTTACTATGTTGTGTATTAAAAACTTATGCCATATTCAATTTTAAGAATGGACTTCATCAGTAAATGGCTGAAGAATTCTTAAGGTTCTCACTGATTTTTTTTTTCTTTTTCTTTTTACTTGCTAAAATAATAACTCAGCCTTCTTGATAAAATTAACAAAGATATACGGAAGTTCAGCAATGCAATGAATTAATTATAGATGTCTTCTTCACATGTGTCGAAAACAGTATATTCAATAATTGAGCCCCAATAATTCATTTTATCAATTATTTCTTATATCTATTTCTACTGTTAAAAAATATTTAAAATTATTCTCTTAAATATTATATTTACCTTTATATTTATCATATCCCTAATTCCTCCCTATAAATAGAGGAGGCCTCTTGTACTCATTTCAACTAATTTGTAAGGCTTGAAGAGCTTTCTGGAGTACTTTGTATACTGTCGAATATTTCTTTTGTCTGTTCTTTTCTACTTTATTTCCAGTTTATTTTTACCACAAAATTATATTATGCAACCGTGGTGAATATTAGTCTGAAAACTAAATTTAAAATCTTAGTTGTAGATATTCAAAATTAAAAAGGTACTAACAACTAATTTATAATGCGTTACTGTGTTATGATTGGAGACAGTTATATAATTTAGCTATTCGAAGGGATAAAGAGACAAAGAGCCAAGTTTCTTCTTCTCATGCGGTGGGGTCAAATCGGACTTGAATTTTGTTAATATTTTATGTTGTACATGGTGACTAGCGAGCCAATTGGGACCATAAATTAGGTATTAGTGAATCTATGGTTTCTTGGTGTCTTTAGTGCAAAGAATAGTTGACGAATCATTAGGGCATAATCTCGCAACTAGTGAAATTTTATAATTATATAATTTTAAATGCTATATGTTGATAAATTAATTTCTTGTCGACCAAATTTTTTATTTATTTAGATAATTATAATGCTTTTAATCACTTTTCAACAAACACTCTTTGGTTCGGTACCACCACTATCATGTATGACCTAAGATTTTATTAATGGAATTTGGGAGAAGCGGCAGCCAATAATTGATCATTGACAACATTGCTCATATTGATATTATTATCATCTAAATTTTTTATTGTTTTTGTTATTATTAAGCAAATAACACACAGTTCATGCGTTGCCAGTTCAGATTCGAGGCCCTAATTCCAGCTGGTAATATGATATAATATACTCCATAATGCAAATAAAAATTCAAGAAAATGTGTAAAAAAAAAATTAATAATGACATTTTAAACAACAAGTTTAAAAATATGCAAATTATTCTTTAATATGGAGATTGAATGTTCAATTTTTCTATTTGTTGTGAGAATAAATAAGATAGACTTCAATTATGATATATTGAGATAGGTCATGACAAAAGTCTAGAGCTAGAGTTGGCAAAATGGTTCACTAGGTTGTGTTCGTGTCATGTCATGTGAGCTTTGTATCGTGTCAAATTTAGGTCAACCCAAACACGATCCATTTAATAATCGTGTTAAAATATTAAGACCAAACCCGATACGTAAAATAAACGGGTTACCCAATAACCTGTTTAATATCTATATATTTAACAAATATTATACACACACACCCCAACATATTACACATTTACATTATTTAAAGTTGACAATAGATATATGTAAATAATGTTAAATATCGATACCATAAAATATAATTGTGTATCAAAATTTTATACACTTACACAATTAAAGTTCTAAATTTATATAAAATTTTATAAATAAAACACTATTTATATATCCATCTTCCAAAAAATAAAAAATAAAAAGAGAGAATCATGTATAATATTTGCGTTTTAATGACAAAAACTTAAAAATGAATTTAAAATATAAAATATAATCGTGTTATTGTTCGGGTAAATAGGTTAAGAACTTTAACTCTAACTCGACAAAGAAAAAATCATGTCAACTCAGACCCAAACTATTTAATAATCGTGTCAAATTTAATGACTCATGTCCATTTATTCATATCATGTTTATGTCCAGTAATGGGGTTGTATTAAATTTTGTCAACTTTATTTGATGCACTTATTATAAAGTGAAACAATGTATTTTGTAAAATAAATATTTTAAGAAAACAATATTATCTTTATTCCAAAAAAAAAAAAAGACTTTTAGTGCCTTGTTTTGCCTTTCTCATTGTTGTTGGCTTGTTGCCAAATCATTAATAAATATCTGACTATGACAACCAAAATAGACATTGGTATAATCTCATAAATTGGAGAATTACTAGGAAGCATAAATACAAACGAAAATGGGAAATCAAGAAATGGAAGGAACCTTCCCTCTTTTTTTTATCCCCCTTGTGTTGTTGTGATAATGTCATCAACCACTAAGAGGTTTGTGGAAAATATCCAATGGAAAATTTTATACAACTCTTCTCTCTTCTAAACAAAGCAAGATTTTGACATCTCAACTGTTTATAGTTTCTTTCTAATGCATCTTTATTCGTTCAACTCTCTCTTCTTTCTCTTAAATACTAACCAATCGAAACCCTAGTGTTGGTGGCGAGCAGATACAATATTTTTCAGCTTGTAATCGGCCCACCAATCTCAGATTATCATATATATATGATCATGCACGACAGAAACGAATTGAATATCTTGTTGTTAAGCGGTAAGTGTTGAAATTTAAAGCGGAGATGTTGGAACGGCTCAATCAAATCAAATCTCCTATGAAATCAATTAGGTCCTTTAATTTGATTGAGCCGTGCCAATATCTCCTCTCGTCTTCTTTCGCTTCATCAACTTTTCTCCAGTTTGGTTTTGATAGAACAAAGCATTGTTCATGTGAGTTTCTTTTTATCTTTTCAATATCTTCTTCTTCTTATAGAGTCAATTGTTATATGTATGTATGAGTCATGTTACCTAGGTTTCTCGTTTACTTTATATATATAGAGATTACCCTTTTATGTGGAATGTTTTAATACGTACAAAGTGGCATATTCTTTTCTCAAAGCAAAGATAGAAGGCTTCACTACTTAAAGATTTGAGGAAACTTTTTCTTGATGGAGAAGATTCTTGAAAATCATCCAATGATCCCAAATCATTCCCATGCAGATAGTTACGTACTCTTTTGCTAGACCTAGGCCTTAGTCGTTGAATTATAATTTGAAAAATATAGGATTAGTTATCGTCAATATCAAATGGAAAATTGAGCCAATATGATCAATTTCCAAAGGACACTGGTTGTGCCTTCTTAATTGTAGAAAAGAAAATATGATTGTAAATGTGTTCTTACTTTGCTGAGCGCCAATACAATTAGGAAAATTATTCACCGACCACTTATTTTTTTCGGTTTTTTAAAAATACACATATCTTTTTTTTTGGTTGATTTCTATTAGAAGTTACATTTTCTTTCACTTTTCCACTTCTGTTTGCATTTTGTTATAACATTGCTGATGTCATAGGTGTAAAACTACCATTTCACATGCATAGCAAAAATTAATGTCATTTAAACTCGGTAAAAAGAGGAAAAAAAAGGTAAAAATATTCCAGATTATTTTGTTCAACTTATTATCTAATGTCTAAATTGGAAACAAAAATTGAAGTAATTTAATTTTTTTCATTTAATTAGGGTGAAATAGTAATTTTACATTAAGAGGGTAAAATAGTTATTTTGTTAATATTCTGTTAACTTCTCTCACGGAGTTTAGACGACAATGGAAAAATAATATATTTTATAACTTTAGGTGGAAATCAGTAAAAATAAATGTGTATTTTTGAAAAGTCGAAAAAACATGTTCAATTGGAGGATATGTCAGGGCCGTAGAAGAGATAGGAGTAATGCTAGAGATTTCAATAATTTGATTTTAAATTAATATGACGTTTATTTATTGGATAGTAAATTATTAATTTTACCAGTTATGAAATTCACTTTTTTAATATATGAATAATACAATAGTTAGTGTTTTTACTGAGCTTTTGTTTAGAACCTATTTACACATAGTTTGGGTACTTCAATGATTGTCCCTAGATCTAACTCAAACTAGATTAAACAAATAAATTTGTATTTTAGGGGAGATTGGGTTTAGTAATGATTTTGCCGGCAATATGGTGAGTTTTTTATGATCTAGTAGCGAGTTAAAGTGATGCAGGTGAGGTATTCACATCAAAGAATGAATGAAACAGTTTTACATTCAAAATCACGAAGTAATCTGCAAAACAAAAAGTCAGAGGTGGAGTTGGCGGTGACCGACAAACACACTGTAATACTATAATCAAGTTCCTTGGTGATTTAATGGAGTTTTAGAATACAAGAACCTTATATTTTCAACAGAAGCGAATATTAAAAGGTTGAAGATGAACGTAAAGAAAGAGAGAAAGCACAGTCAAGAGAGAGATCAGATTCCTTTAAAATTAAACCTGTTGAGCTTAAATAAGAGTGTGCTCGAGGGTCATTTTCATCAATCCAGCCACCTTAGAGAATTTTTATTAGTTCTTTTCACCTCAGGGTAATGGTTTCTCTTGAATAATGGTTGCTAGCAATTCTCAACAAGCTAAGAGGCCAACCTGCAAGTGGTTTTTGTTATTTGGACCCTTGTCCATGTGTACTTGTTCGTTGGATTGCTTGGTTAGCTCAGTGAGATGGTTTTAGGAGAGCTAACTTGTCTCTATTTGATTGCTTAAACTTTTTAGATTTATTCTGTAATCGGCTCCTAATTTTTAGCCTAGAGAAAAAATAACATTTTTCTTATTAATTTTGACATTTTGGAAACTCACATTTGCACACAAACATCTTAACGGTCTGTCCATCTTTATCCTATTAGGTGAGCCAATTCTACCAAATCTATAGCCATCTCTAATTGGTACATGTGAGGTAATCAAGATAGATTAGCTCCCCTTTAACGTTCATCTTTCTTCCTACGCCATATGTAATTTTGCTATTTGCCTCATATTTTCCTCTAGATAAGATCCCTCTGGTTTCTTTTTGGTAAAAGTATTGAAGCAGAAGAAACCCTTAAAGTAGTGCGATGATAACATATGGCAATATTTAAGTACCTTTTTTTACACTATGATTGGGCTCTTGTGGTGATCCCTTTTAAAGCTCAGGGTTATTAAAGATTGAAGGGGACCTAGCTCAGGCTTGCTCGTTCTTTATAGTTAGAGGAGCTTCAGCAGGCTTCGAGTAAAAAGAACGAGAGCTTTCTTAGGATTCTTGCAGCTAATGTACTTGATCTACATGTAATTAGCTAGGTTAAGCATCTAACTGGCCCTTTTTTTATGCTTGTGCCAGTGTTACTCCTAAAGATGGATAAATAACCAGCAATTAAATAGACATAGTCACTGTAGAGAGGAGATCTCAATCCAACACTAATTAGAGAAATAATCCATACTCCAATTAATAAGAATGGAAGCTTAGCTACCCTGGATGCAATAAATGACATGTGGTGACCAAAAATACTCTTAGGTGATGTTTGGTTGGGAGGAGAGAATGAAGAAAAAGAAAGTAATTTAAATTATATTTTTATTTCCATTGTTTGGTTTGACAAAATATATAAAAATTTAATTTCCATTAGAATTTAATATTCATTATAATGTAGAATTTAAATTGCACACTAAGTAGGGAAGAATTTAAATTTCTCTTATATTGGAAACTAAAGTTTCCAAAATTACCTTTCAACTTTTTAACTTGTTTAATACCATTAATAATTATTATTTATAATTTTATTTTATTGATTTAATATTATAAATAATTATATATTAATTAAATTTAATAAATGATTTAAGAAACTTAACAAAATAAATAGAATAATTTATTTATTTATTTAATATGAAAATACAAAAATACAATTTAACTGTCATCGGACCTCCGTTGGACATCGCCGGAAAGTCGCTGGACCACTGCCGAACAATGCCGGAAATTTGCTGGACCGCCATTTTATTATATATATATATATATGATTATAGTTCATTACTAATATAAATAGTTTAATATTTAAGGTAAAAAATAAATTTGTCTAAAGAAAAAAATTGCAATTCCTTTCTTTATTAAATTTTATATCAAACCAAACAATAAAATCTAATTTCACTACTCTTCTCCACTCCTTTCTTCTCCCTTCCTCTACATTCCACTCTTTTCCACTCCTCCATTTTCTTGAAACCAAACATGGCCTTATGGGAAAGGAATTTTGTTGAGTGTTAGAGAGTATATGCTCATAAAGGGTAAAATCGTCATTTTACACTCCAAGACTCACTAATATCTATACTTTTATATAATTAAGTCCATTAAGCTTTGATTTTGTGTGTTTTATTATAATTTGAGTATTTTATGTATTTAGGGGTATTTTAGTTATTTCATAATTAACGAGAAATCAGACAGCAAAATAGGTAGCATTTTTTAGCTTAAAATAACTAAAAATCTTAGAAAAGACATGAATGGTAAAATCATAATTTTAAGATTTTTGTGGGACCCAACTAACATGACATTGAGTGATGATGTAGTACATCTTATTGCGTTGATTAATAATGTGGCAGCATCCTATTGGACTAAAAAATGAGCTCACGATATATGCAATACACTAAATCAATGCTAGTTGACTTTTGCGTTGACAGATGATGTGGTATTATATTGTTAAATCGGAAAATGTGCATACATTATATGCAAGTCACCAAATCATAGCCTTGGTGACGTGTTCCATCCAGTCAAAGTTTGGCACATGCCATAATCCTAAGCATCCGAATTGATTTCATCCGAAAACCATGACTTACTCGTTGTATCTATAAATAGGAGACTCCCTACTAATTTGATAGATTTGAATCTAAATTTGAGTTTCATTTTGTGTAATCCTCACTCTATATTGTAATTTTTACTTATTTTTAATAAAATTACTATTTTACTCATAGTTCAATTATGACTGACTAATTTACTTTCAAGCTTGAGTTGAAGGTAAAGTCTCAACATGATCTATGGGCTTAAGTTGGTAAGTTTATTAACTCTCTCTGATTTATATGGATTGTTTTGATTTATCATTGATAGATAGTAATAATCGTTTTTTAGATTTTGCACGGTATACCAGCTCCCCGATGCAAAATCATTATTATTTGCAATGATAAGCACTTTATGCTATATGTATTAGCGAGAAAATCCCTTTTAGTATTAGTGGTTCATCTTGACTCAATATTGACAAAAAATGCATTTAAGTTATTTAGTGAACAATCTTGCCATATTGTCTGCAGTAGAATTATTATCACTTGGGACAATGTGTATTTGACACCACATTTAGCAGAAGATTGTTTCCCTAGCACAATTAGTACTTGGTATCATATTTACCAGAATGAGGACTATGAGGAGTAGAATACCCCTCTCATAAATTAATTGAAGCTAAAAAGGAATATTAAGCCTATGGTAAAGTATTGAGTGTGAATTCAGAGACTCAAATGTTTTATTTCAATTGTTTTGTTCTTAATTTATTTCCATTATCTTTTTAATTTAAATCTTAGTATTGCTCATAAATCACATCTAGCCAATTTTCATATCAACTTGGAAAATTAACCTTACACATAATTAAATCTACATTCTTGTGGGATTGATACTTATCACTATTTAATTGATACTACAATAGATTTATGCACTTACATGCACAATAAAATTTACACAATAAGTTTTTGGTACTGTTGTTGGGGAGGTAAATCATTTTAATTTGTAAAGTAAATTTTCTTTGTAAATATTATGTAACTAACTTTGTGTACAAGTTTTGAATATGTTCCCATGGTAAGTGTGTAACATCATGATAAGGTTAGTATCGTAACTTCTCATCTCTCTTTATTTTCATTAGTCTTATTTTTCTTAATTTTCTTTGCATGCACAGTTGAAGGTCACAATCACATGATCTAGAACTTATAAACCTCGAACAGAAAAAGTCATTTCACATACATAGACACATAGCATCAAAAGTTAAAATTGAGGATAAAATTAAAATGGATTTGGAACAACAACCACAAGCATCGCAAGAGAGACCATTTAAGGACTACTCAGTCCATTAGCTAATTTCAGCACGTGATGCATAAAATATATAAATGCAGCTGCTAGGAGTTTTGAGTTATAACCTAGTGTGCTAAATTGTCTCTCATCATTCTATGGTTTAGAAAACGAAGACCCATACAATCTTTTAAATGATTTCCATGTCATTTGCTAAACTTTTAAATATGAAAATTTTTCAGATGTAGATGTTAAACTTAGATTATTTCCATTTTCTCTAAATGATGAAGCTCGTTCTTAGTTCAACATATTGCTTACTAGTAGTATCACATCATGGGAACAAATGGTAACTAAATTTTTAAACAAATAATTTCTAATGTATAAAACCAATGCTATTCATAAGCAAATATCAGAGTTTACTCAAAGACAGGACAATCAATTTTTTTGAAATATGAGAGTGATTAAATGGGCTACTCTCTAAGTGTTTACATTATTAGTACGAGAAATGAAACTAGTATCAATATTTCTTAGAGGGACTATTACCACATATGCAAGAATGACTAATAACGAAAAGTAGAGGTGAGCTAATGTTTAAAAGCGCATAAAAAGTTTAAGATTTCTACCAGTGATAAGTGGATAATTTCCAACAGCGAAGTCAATCATTCAGGAATACGAAAAAAATTAAGGAAGTAAATGAGATCTGTGTTGGGTAATCAAGATTGGACATCAAGGAAGTTAAAAAAAATAATCGGAGGACTTTCTCAGCAAATACCATCATTAACGGCTGACAGATCAACAAAAAAAATGCCTACGATCAATTTGACTATGATTTATATCCAAATCAAGCCAATACTATAAATGTGATGAGAAAACAGTCGAATTATAACTCTTACTCTAATACTTACAATCTTAGATGAAGGGACCCAACTTTTCATGGTTTCAAAGATTTTAATATAATGGATAATAACTTTAACTCCACCAATTAAACGAATTCATCAAGCTCCTTAATCATCATTTAAATAGTAAAATTAGAATTAGAACTACTTATAAATTAGACTACAGGAAAATGTGCTCTAGAATTTCAAAACTTTGACTCATTTTGCAATGTCATAAGTCCAATCGATCTCAAATCTCAAAAAGATGGTGGGTCAACTATCTCTTTAAATTCAAACCTTAACAATGACTGTTGAAAAAGGCAAATTCCTATGCCAGTTGATGCCTAATCCTAAAGGGAGTACATGAAGTTGGTATTAGTTCACTTTAGTAGGTATGAAAAGATTAAAGCTATCGTGACCTTATGAAAAAGCATAGAAGTCGATAACAAAGTGGATATGTCGATGAAAAAGACAATTGAAGTTATATCTTTAGACTCTAAGGAATAATCATTAAAGAAGAAAGAAGAAAGAAGAAAGTTACAGAGAACAATGAGTCAGGTTCCACTGCAATGGAAAGAAATAATTTGAATCAAGATGTTCATTAAACATATGAGTCTCCTAAGCAACTTATTGATAAAGCTCAACAACCTGATCAATTGCACCATGAACTTGCTTTAATTATTGAATATCAAGCATCCCATCGTGATGCTTCAGTTAATTCCAGGGAAGGATTTTCAAATGACGGTTCTGGCAATGAGCTGGATTTTCGTCCTATGTTTACCAAGTTTCAATAAAGGAGACTTAGAAAGAGTGCTAAGAAGATGATTTTGAGCAAGGACCCTATCCTCACTCGAGGTCGTGGCAACTTTACAATCCATGATTAAAACTTTATTTTGGAACATTCAAGGTGTACTTAACCCCATGTCTTAGCATGAGTTAGCTATGTTGTGTAGAACTTATTGTCCCGATTTGGTTGTTATTTTTGAGCCAATGACGGGTTTTGGAAATATTCGTGATAGTCTTTGGCATAGATTGCATTTGAATTATGCTTACAGTTTGATTCCATGGTCTTCCATTTAAAAATTGTGGGTTTTTGCTAGGGATTTTGTGGAGGATTTATCTATTATTTCATGTTCTATCAAACAAAAAGTGTCTATTCAATGTTGTGTTAATGGCATCTTCTGTTATTTTACTTTTGTTTATGTTGCTTCTTCTTATATTTGTAGACGGGATTTGTGGAATGATATTAGAGATATTGGTTATAGTATTAATATCCCATGGTTTCTTATGGGCGATTTTAATGCCATCTTGGGTGCTCATGAACAAAACGGAGGTTGCGTTCCTCTTCGTAGGTCATGCATGGATTTTCAAAATATGATTTATGCCTACTAGTTATTTCATTTGCCTTCGCAAGGGTTGAGTTACACATGGTCCAGTGGCTGGCGTGGTCAGGGTTTGGTGGAGTATATGTTGGATAGGGTGTTGTGTAATTCTGATGTGCTGGATGTTTAGGATAATGCAAGTTATAGAGTTTTTTTCTAGATTGAGTTATGATCATTCTCCTTTGTTGG
Organism: Citrus trifoliata; assembly: GCA_018350135.1. Taxonomy (NCBI): domain Eukaryota; kingdom Viridiplantae; phylum Streptophyta; class Magnoliopsida; order Sapindales; family Rutaceae; genus Citrus; species Citrus trifoliata. The sequence goes on along the minus strand of CM031387.1, from coordinate 13,071,626 downwards.
TTAATTGTAACTTTTCGTTGCTTCGAATCTTAAGCCTTTCTTTTTTCAGCCAATGTGGTTTTTGAATGATGATTGTTTTATATTTTGTTGTGACTTGCTGGAAAAGGGTTTAATTTTATGGGTTGTCCGATGTTTGTTATGACAAGAAAACTTATAACTTTGAAGATTTATCTTCGAGAGTGGAATAAGGAAGTTTTTGGAAATGTGAACGATAAGGTGGAGTAGGCTCAGAATTCTCAAGAGGCTATACAAGTTGATATATTAGTTAATGGGATGATTGTGGATTGTTTCCTAGCAGAAGTTGAAGCTTAGGCTAACCTTTAGAAGGCAATTGAGGTGTAATATGAATTTTTGGAATCGAAAGCCAACTTGCATTGGTTGGTCAATAAGGATCAAAATTCCAAATTTTTCCATCAGTATGTGAGTTACAAGGCGTCAAAGAGTTCCATTCGTAATTTCCTTATTGGTGATCATGTTTTGGATGATATGAAGCGTATATTGTTTAGTTCTATAAGGATTTATATTCTACCTCTAATGACATTCAATTTGTGATAGGGTGCCTAGTTTAATAACATCAAATGACAATTTAGTGCTTATTGCAGTTCTATATGCTTCAGAAATTAAGGCTACTATTTTCTCTTTAGATCAGTCTAGGCATTTTCTTTCAGAAATTTTGGGATCTACTAGGCATGGAGCTTATTTCTTGTATCCAGGTTGTTTCAACATAATTACCTTATGCCTAATTTTAATTCAAATTTCATTGCCTTAATTCCCAAGGTGAAAATAGCTCTTGAGTTAGCTAGTTTCGGTCAATTGCCATGGCCAATTTTCTCTTTAAAATTATTCAAAAAATTCTTCATAATAGATTGAGTTTGGTTCTACCTCGAATTATTTGTCCGCAATAAATGGCTTTTATTAAGGGTGTCATATTCATGATTGTACTCTCATGGTCTCAGAAGGGATTAATCTGTTGAATCGAAAAGTTTCTTATGGTAGTTTTGTTAACATGTATATGTTCATAATATTAATTTTGATGATAACAAACTTTAAATGTTTTTATTAAAATGTTGTAGCTATTTCATTAATAAAAGAAAGCCTTATAATCTTTCTTATTATGATTCATAAAAGATGGATATCTGTCAAACTTCAATTGGAAAATGACTTCCTGTAATTTTTGGCTAAAACTATGATTCTTGAGGTAAACGTTTCGCCGTTTACCTTAAAACGGTTAATTGATTAAATACAGAAATTGATTAAGCTCTAACCAATTAAGAAAAATAGAAAACACAAAATGCTAGGAAGGCTACTGGAATTTAACGGTGAACTGTTTATTGAAACGGTTAACTAATAAAATCTAGAATGGAAGATTGTACTCATCTAGCATCGTTTAATAGAAATGGATAAGGCTAATTTGTTTTGCAGGTTACTGGAACTAAACGGCGAACCGTTAATGACAAACGGCTAACCGATAAATTTCAGAAAAGTCATCTCGTGCAAATTCTTAACCGTTTAGTATAAACGAATAACTAAAGTTTATCTTGCAGGTCTTTGGAATTTGAAATTTGGTCCAACGGTAACTTTGACCAGCCTAAACGGTTTACCGTTAATTGTTAACGGTGAATCGTTTTCGAGTAGACAGTCTGTAACAACTAATTTTTCAACTCTAATTATAAATAAGCTCATTCAAATTCAAATAAAGGTTGATCACAAAACTAACATTGAGCTTATATTCGAGAATACAATCTTCCTAGAGCTTTAAACACATTCTTCCTTCATTTATTCACACATTTGGCATTGATTTGTAATCTCAAATATTGTGTGAGAGAAAAACAATTTGTAATCTTTTACTTTGGGTGATTGTAAGTGTTGGGATACACTTGGGTTAAGAGATTGGGGATAATCTCTTGTTGTAAAGGTTCATTGACACCTTGGAAGTCAACTGTAAGCATTTGAAGTCTTGGAGGCTTGCTTAGTGAAATCCTCAAGCTTGGAAAGTTTGAAGGCGTGGATGTAGGTGAGGTTGGCCGAACTACATAAAAATCTTCGTGTTTGAATCTCTCTTCTCGTATCTTGTTATATTGTGATTGATTTAATTGTTATTGCTTTAAATTTGTTTTAATTTTGTATGGTTTTTTTTGTTTTAGAATTAAATAATTTTTAAAAACCCAATTCACCCCCTCTTGGGTTGCATAACTAGAATTTCATTTGGTATCAGAGCATGGTTCTCTTGTTAGGACTTAACCGTCTAGAGTAAAAGATCCATGGCAATCCAAAATGACTCAATCTTTAGGGAAGGACAGTCCACAACTAGACCACAGTTCTTTGACGGAAATGACTACCCGTATTGAAAAATTAGGATGAGAATTTATTTACAAGTACTAAATTATGAAATTTGAAAGTTGTATGTGATGGTTCGTTTATGCCCTTAATAAAAAACGAAGTAGGGGAAGGTATTCCAAAACCTTCACGGGAATGGAATGAATTGAAAAAGAGAAAAGCTTCTCTAAATTCCAATGCTATGAATGCACTGTTTTGTGCACTTGATAAGAAAGAATTTTATCGAGTATCTAGTTAAGAAAGTGCCAATGAAATTTGGCACAAACTTGAAGTTGTTTATGAATGCACAAATTAAGTGAAAGAGTTGAAAATTAGTAGGTTCACTTGACAATATGAGTTGTTTCAAATGGAACAAAATAAGAGTGTGTACTCTATGTACACTAGATTTACGGACATAGTAAACACCATAGGAGCCCTAGGAAAGACCTTCTCTAATAGCGAGAAAGTTAAGAAAATCATTAGGTCACTTTCAAAAGAATGGAGACCTAAAAGAACTGCTATTGAAGAGGCAAAAAATTTAAATACTTTACCTCTTGATGATTTAATTAGTTCTCTCATTTTATATGAAAAAGATTTGGCAGCAGAAAAAGAGCATGAGGAGAAAAAGAAAAGTATTGCTCACAAAATTTCAAAATATGAGAGTGATGGGGAGAGTGAACCGGATGATGAAGAATTGGCCATGCTAGTAAGGAGGTTTATAAAATTTTTCAAAAAAATCGTTGAGCGAAGAAAATTCAGAAACTTCAAGAACCAAAGGGAGAAGAAAGAGGTAATCACATGATATGAATGCAAGAAGCCTGACCATATAAGATCAAAGTGCCCACTTATCAACAAACTCAAGAAGAACGCCATAGTTGCAACTTGGGATGATAACGATGAAGATTCAAGTGATGAAAAAGAGTCGTAAGAAGTATCAAACCTAACGCTTATGGCAATAGGATATGATGATGATCTCAATGAGGTAAGTGATCCTACCTATGATGCTTTTAAAGAATTGCATAATGAGTTGATGAAGATTGGTAAAAAAAATGTATGCCTTTAAAAGGAAATGGTAAAGCTCAAAAATGAAAATGAATCTCTAAATACAAAAATTACATGCCTAGAAGTAGAGAACAAAACATTACAATTACATTATCAAATGAGAAACCTAGCATCTCACATGAGCATTTAGAATCATGCATAGATGATTTGAAAAATGAAAATGAAACGCTTAAGAAAAAGAGCAATGGATTAAATAAGATTGTTTTGAAATTTACAAATGGCAAAAGATATTGGATAACATGCTCAATTCAAAAAAATGTGTGTTTGACAAGGGATGTATTGATTATAAGCCAAACTTGAAACAAAAATATTATAAGAACTGCTTTGTGAAGAGTACATCTAGTAGCAATCAAGTTGTATGTCACTTTTGTAATCAAGATGGTCATATGAAAAATAGGCGTCCAATAAAAAGAAATGCATATTATGGTAGGAAATGCATTTAAGTTCCAAAAGAAACAATTACTAACTCTCAAGGACCCAAAAAGTTTTGGGTACCTAAAACTTAAGATTTTCTCTACACGGGTTGAAGAAGAAGAAAAAAAAATGTTACTTGGATAGTGGTTGTTCAAGGCATATGGCCAGAAACTATGCATGGTTCTCAAGTTTCACCAAAATTAAAAATGGTGAAAATGTATCTTTTGGAGATAACTCAAAAGGAAAAATTCTCAGAATTAGAAATGTTGGTAAAGTTTCCTAAACTCTATTTGAGAATATATGTTTGGTTGAGAACTTGAAACACAACTTGATTAGTATTAGTCAATTATGTGACAAAGATTATAAAGTTGTTTTTAATAAATTTAGTTGTGTCATTAAGAATTTATGTGATGACAACATCTTATTTGTTGGAAATAGATGTGGTAATGTGTATATTATTGACATAGAATGTGCATCTACTCTTGATAAATGTTTTTCGGTATTGCATGATGATAGTTGGTTATGACATAGCAGACTAGGGCATGCAAGTATGGATTTGATTTCAAAAATCTCAAAAAATGATTTAGTTAAAGGTCTTCTAAAAATTGGTTTTCAAAAGGATAAAATTTGTTAAGCTTGTCAATTTGGAAAATAAATCAAAACATCTTTTAAAAACAAAATTCATATTTCCACTTCAAAACCACTTCAACTTCTTCATATAGATTTGTTTGGACCTTCAAGGTATGCTAGTTTAAATGGTAAATATTATGCACTTGTGATTGTGGATGATTATTTTAGATATATATGAGTATTATTTTTAGCTAATAAAGATGATGCCTTTGATGCATTTAGAATTTTCTGTAAAAAGGTTCAAAATGAAAGAGGGTATTCTATTACTTGTATTAGAAGTGATCATGGTGGCGAATTTGAAAATCATTCATTTGAGAATTTTTGTAATGATTTTGGCATTGAGCATCAATTTTCATCACCTAGAACTCCATAACAAAATGAAGTTGTTGAGAGAAAGAATAGGTCAATTTAAGAAATGACTAGGATTATGTTGAATGAAAATTTATTGCCTAAATATTTTTGGGCCGAGGCCATCAACACCGCTTGTTATGTTTTAAACCGTGTGTTGATTAGACCTAATTTTAATAAAACTCCATATGAGCTTTAGAAAGATAGAAAACCTAACATTAGTTATTTTAAAGTGTTTGGATGCAAATATTTTATTTTGAATACAAAAGATAATCTTGGCAAATTTGATCCAAAATCTGATGTTGGTATTTTTCTTAGATATTCAAACTCAAGTAAAGCTTTTAGAGTTTATAACAAAAGAACTTTAGTTGTGGAAGAATCTATGCATGTTACATTTGATGAACCTAATCCCTCATCTACGGAGAAAGTTGTTGTTGATAATGATGCAGATGAGGAATTACAAAAAAAGTCATCAAAAGATAACCAAAAGGATGCGTCTCATAGAAATCAAGATGAGCAACATGAAGCTTTGTAGGAATTTCTTGTTAGATAATGATTTTTCAATGGGTAAAACGGATAATACTCTTTTTTTTAAGGATAAGAACATATATATACTTGTTTAAATATATGTTGATGATATTATTTTTTGTTCTACTAATAAATTGTTGTGTAAAGAATTTTCATCTTGTATAAGTAATGAATTTGAAATGAGTATGATGGGAGAGTTGAAGTACTTCTTTGGGCTGCAAATAAAACAAAATGAGGAAGAAATTTTCATAAATCAAGTCAAGTATGTGAAAGATCTACTCAAAAGATTCGGTATTGATGACTCAAAGACCAAAAATACTTCGATGAGCACAACAACCAAGCTTGACAAAGATGAAAAAGGCAAATAAGTGGATATAAAAATGTATCGAGGTATGATCGGATCTTTACTTTATTTAACTGCAAGTAGACCGGATATCATGTTTAGTGTATGTTTGTGTACAAGATTTTAATCATATCCCAAGGAATCTCATTTACTTGCTATAATACGAATTTTTCGTTATTTAAGTGGAACTATAATCCTAGAGGAACTCATATAGATTTAACATGCTATTCGGATGCAAATTTTGCCGGTTATAAAGTTGATAGGAAAAGCACTAGTGGAACTTGCCATATTGTAGGTCACTCACTTGTTTCATGGTTTAGTTAGAAACAAAATTATGTTGCACTTTCAACTACCGAGGCTGAATATATAGTTGTAGGAAATTGTTGTGCACAAGCTCTTTGGATGAAACAAACACTTAGAGACTATGGCATTAACCTTGAACAAATTCCTATTAAGTGTGATAATATTAGTGCTATAAATCTTTCAAAAAATTTCATTCAACACTCTATAACCAAGCATATAGAAATAAGACATCATTTCTTGAGAGATCATCTTCAAAAGGGAGATATTGCATTAGAGTTTATTTCTACGGAAAAACAACTTGCCGATATTTTTACTAAACCTCTTGGTGAGGAACAATTTTCAAAAATTCGACATGAACTTGAGATGATGAAATTTTTGCATTAACTTTTCTATTCATGTTTTTGAGTGCATTGAATTGATTATTAATGATTTAATATTTATGAAATGCTTAAGCATGATATTCAAGTGATGTGTTTGCTTTGTTAATTCTTGAATGTTTATATGAATTGATTGTTTGAATACATATTCATGAATCATGCATTAAAATGGCTCATAAAACATTTTTGTATCAATTAAATGATTTTGGAATGTATTATTCGCTGGCCAAAAATTAAATCAAAGGTGCGAAATTATAAATAAAATAAACGGATAACCGTTTTTCAATAAACGGTGTACTGTTTAATTCCAGAAACTAGAATATGATGTCTGTCATTTACCCTTTTACCGTTTGATGCAATCGGTAAACCGTTTAAAAACAAAGAGCTCACTGAAAGTTACTCCTTAACCGTTAAAAGACTAACCTTTCACCGTTTCCTATTAATTGCTCTTTGGAAGTTACTCCCTAACCATTTAAATAAACGGTTAGCCATTTTCGTGATATATAAAACTGTTCTAAGGGTTTCTTCTCCTTCTTCATTTGCCCTCTTACTGTTTCAACCATTGTTGCGCAGCCGAAGCTTTCTATATCCTCAAACCCTCACTTCTCTTGATTTTCTTGCCAAATCACTCCTATAAAATCATTTCCCATCATCATTAGATCACTTTCACTGATTCAAATCTTCAAATCGAGCCTAAAATTGAAAAATCCCAAATCAAAACCCTAAGTGCAGCTGGTCAGGTTTCGCTATTTTTTACTTAATTCTTGTCCTTTTTCGACCACATTGAGTCTCAAAATTATATCCTCTACCCATCCTTAACCAAATAATCGGTTCATCTTCTTCCACTCAAAATTTTTAAATTTTTTTTCTCACCATGGTTGAGTCATCTCGAAGAACTCAAAGGAGGAAAGATACGCCTCAAAGGAATCCTATACCACCACGGGCAGTCTCTGAATTTGAAAGAATTCATTTCCCCATACCCTCATTGGCCAAGCGTTTTGCGGACCGTTTCAATGGTAGAAAGGTATTGGATTCTTTTTATATTGACATAGAAGATTTTATAACCTTAATTGTGTGTGGTAGAAGTGTTAGAAATATACTTCAACCTTGGGAATCCGCTATTGATTTTGATGACCGAGTGTATCCTAACTTAGTGCGAGTTTTTTATTCAAACATGGAAATTTCCGCAACCTGCCTAGATAGAATAGTTACTTAGGTTGGAGGTGTACTTATTGAATTTGATAATGAGGACCTTAATGGCTTTCTAGATATCTCTAGTGATGGTCATAAAATTTATACCTCTAGGAAAGCTCTTTCCTTTGACGGTTTCACTCACGATGATGGAGTTCGTAATATTTGTTGGCGTCGAGACCTTAGTGATGACATTTGTACTCTACCATTTCGGTCTCAACTATTACCTCTTCAAGTTCGCATCCTTCACATTATTTTACAACATATCATTACGCCTAGGAAGGGTCACTCGGATGAGGTCACGAGGTTAGACGTTGGCTTATTAAATAGCTTTATTTAAGGACGACCTATTAACCTCAACTATATTGTTGTGCGACACATGCTAAGTACTCCCGTGGTTAACCACCGCTTACTTCCATATGGTAGTATCATTACTAAGATACTGCGACACTTTGAGGTGCCTCTTCTAGATGCAGGTCATACGGAGACCAGACGGATTGGCCCAGAGGCCATGACTAGTATTAGTTTTTCTAGAAAGAATGGCCAATGGATCAAGACTAAAAACTCCAAAAACTGGGATACCTTGATTGCTCCAGAAGATGATCAAATGCTTAATGATGGTTATCCTCCCAATCAGCTTCCCGATTTTAGACTAGGAGCTCATCCTCCACCTTCTCATCGTTGCTATATTCCCCAGCCTTTAGCTGATTCTGATACAGAAGAGCGCGCGATGGATATTGACCAACCATCAGCTTCTGAGCCACCTCCTGCTCCTGTGCAGCCCTCCGCTTTTGAGCCACCTCCAGCTCCCGAGCAGCCTCCTGCTTCAGTCCAGTCACCAGCTTCGGACACTTTGTTGCAGATAGTTGCTGATAGTCTTAGGATTTCTGAGAGGCAGCAACTGATTCTAGACTGATTGGACACTCTCTCTCATGACCAGCAGCAACTCCATTATGACTTTTAGACCTTCCAGCAGTAGAGCATCGATCAGCAACTTGAGCTCATCGCTAGACAACACACTCATCTTCTTTATTTTTATTTATGATCCAGGGAGCACATCTTCATCCCCTTCTTAGTTTCCGACTCTCATATTCGCACATACATTTCATATTATGTTTCTCTGTGTGTTGCTATTTATATTTTGTTTGGTATACATTGCTACTTCTCTATGATTTTGATGATGTATTGTTTTTGTGATGTTCTTAATGTTGGATGATTATATGTTGGATGATGGAGTTGTTGGTATATGGATACTTGTTAATATATTTGGAAGTGTTTTAATCTCGTTTTGTATAAGAGGATTTGTTCCATTTTAAGGGGAAACTCTGCCAAAAATTTTGCTCGCCTAATCTGGGTAATTTCTTTTCTCTTGTCTTTTTAATGATGAAAGGGGAGAGATTATGTTAATGCTCCTGTATATTGATAAAGGGGGAGATATCGATTAATAAGAATAAAATTCACTTTTTAAATGAATTTTGTTTTTAAATGCTTCATTAAGCAAAAATCTGTTTATTGGACATTTTTTTAAATTGGCCATTCATTTAGGGGGAGCATATATTAAGGGGAGCAAAAGACTGAATGAAGTTTGTCATCATAAAAAATGGGGAGAATGTTAGCATGTATATGTTCATAATATTGATTTTGATGATAACAAACTTTAAATACTTTTGATTAAAATGTTGGAGCTATTTCATTAATAAAAGAAAGCCTTATAATCTTTCTTATTATGATTCATAAAAGTTGGATATCTGTCAAACTTCAATTGGAAAATGACTTCCTGCAATTTTTGGCTAAAACTATGATTCTTGAGGTAAACGTTTCACCGTTTACCTAGAAATGGTTAACTGATTAAATATGAAGAGTAACAAATTGATTAAGCTTTAATCGGTTAAGAAAAACAGAAAACACAAAATGCTGGGAAGGCTACTGAAATTTAACGGTGAACTGTTTATTGAAACAGTTAATCAATAAAATCTAGAATGAAAGATTGTACTCATCTAGCAACGTTTAATAGAAACAGATAAGGCTAATTTGTTTTGCAGGTTACTGGAACCAAACGGCAAACTGTTAATGACAAACGGCTAACCGATAAATTCCAGAAAAGTCATCTCGTGCAAATCCTTAACCGTTTAGTATAAACGAATAACTAAAGTTTATCTTGTAGGTCTCTGGAATTTGAAATTTGGCCCAACGGTAACTTTGACCAGCCTAAATGGTTTACCGTTAATTGTTAACGGCAAACCGTTTTCGAGAAGACAGTTTGTAACAGCTAGTTTTTTAGCTCAAATTATAAATAAGCTCATTCAAATTCAAATAACGGCTAATCACAACACTACCATTGAGCTTATATCGAGAGTACAATCTTCATAGAGCTTTAAATACATTCTTACTTCATTTATTCACACATTGGGCATTGATTTGTAATCTCAAATATTGTGTGAGAGAAAAACAATTTGTAATCTTTTACTTTGGGTGATTGTAAGTGTTATGTGATGTTTATTGTTGTAAAAATGATGCTTTTCATGTCTTCTTTCAATGCTCTTATGCATGGAAGATATACGATTTGTTGGCTTATATTTTTAAAGCGGCATTCCCTCAGTTGTGCTCAACTGTGGGGCACTTCAAGTATATTTTTTCACAGAATATTTCTTCTCAATTCTATAATTTGCGGGCGGCTCTATTTATGTATATTCTTGGTCAGATTTGGTTTAATAGGAATAGAGTTTGCTTTGATAAGAAATATAATTCAGCTATCAGAATTATTATTGCTTGTAAGGCTTATTTAGTTAAGATTGCTAGATTTTGTCCTGGTTATGCACATTTTGGGAGTGAAAGACATATTCTTATGGATTTGGGTGTTGGTATTAAGTATTGTCAAGCTCCTCGTGTTTAAATTGTGAGTTGGATTCCATCGCCTCGAGATTGGAAAAAGTTCATACTGATGGCATGCTGAAAGGTTCTTTGCATATTTCCACATGTGGGGCTGCATTCAGGAAATTTGAGGGAAAATTTTTGGGTGGTTTTTTTTGTCCTTTATAGGTTGAGATGGCTTTTATTACCAAGCTAATGGCTGTTATCTTGGCTATTGAACATGTTTCTATTCGAGGTTGGTCTATATTGTGGATTGAATGTGATTCCACTTTAACTATGCTTCATCTTCGTAACAAGTGGCTTCCGCCCTCATGATTTCTTATTCATCATTGGAATAATTGTATTACTCTTATGGATTCCATGATGGTTCGCTTTTCTCATACCTTTAGGGAGGGTAATGGGGCAACTGATAGATTGGCTGACTTAGGTGCTGTAATGGACTCTTTCACTTGGTGGGACTTTGCACCTCTGAGATTGCTTCTCTTTTACATAAGGAAATTTTTAGACTGCCTAGTTGTTGGTTCAACTAGCTGTTTTTTTTTTTTTTTGCTTGTTTGTTTGGTTCATTTTTATTTTATTTTAACATAATCCCTTCACTTTGGTGAGGATTCATACAAAAAAAAGTAGCCTACGAGAATACATTCTTAAAGTCTCATTCCCTGAGAGGTTAGCTAAAGCAAAGAAGATAAACTTAATAAGTGAGATTATCAATATCTTTAAATAAGTACGTGTTAATATCCCTTAGCTTGATACTATAAAATAAGTGTCCTCTTATACCAAGTTTCTTAAAAATCTTTGCACTAAAAAGAGAATTATTCATGTTCAAAAGAAGGTCTTTCTAACAAAAAAAAATTGTATATTCTAACACAAAATCCCTCTAAAATTTAAAAACTTAGGCTCCTTCATTATCTTATGTAGTATTGGAAACCACATATTTGAGAATCCTTTGTTGGACTTAGGAATTAGTGTAAATATTTTCCCTTACTCAGTATTTATAAAACTTAGATTAAGAGAATTATACTTAACTCTAGTTGTGTTGCTGCTTGTAGATTGATTCATAAAAATACCTCTTGGTATTGTGGAGGATGTGCTTGTTTATATAAACAAGTTTTATTTTTTTGTTGGTTTTATTATAATTGACACTGAACCAGTGCAGAATTCGAAGAAGCACATCTCCAATATTCTGGGCCAATCTTTCTTGACAATTAGTGATGCCTACATTCAATGCAGGGTTGGAAACATCCATTTATCTTTTGCAATTATGACTACGGAGTTGAATATCTTTAAAATTGCCAAGCAACCTTGCAATAAAAATGAAAGAATTGCTGATGTTGATTTAATTAGAGAATTAGTTGATCATATTTTTCCTTCTACCCTTTGTGATAACCCTTTACAAACATATTTTGCCTATATTGTTTTGCATTTTAAAATTCATAGATCAGTTAATGAGGTCAATGTTTTACTCGATCCATCACATTGATGGATACTAACAAATGAAAGTCAAGAATTGAGCAACTAACACCATTAGGGAAGAAACTCAACCTATTATTAGAATAACTACCAAAGTTCAAGTTCAAACCATTATTTGACACTTTAGAGTATGCATTCATGGAGATAAAAAAAATTTGCCATCATTTTATCTTTTTTATGATAACTAAAAAAAAATTATTGGGCATTTTAAAAGAGCTTAAAGAGTATTAAGATGAACCATAGCCAGCATAAAAGGTATAAACTCAATAGATTGCATGCATTATATTTACCTTGATAAAAATTCTAAACGTTATTAGGAACATGTAACGTCGGCTAAATTTTAATATGAAAGAAGTCATTGGTTCATGGGACAGTCATGTACAAGTTGTTTGTAAAAAGGCAGGAGTCATTGTAGTTACCAACATTGACAATGCCCACTAGAGTGACTGTAGGTTGGCGCGTATACATTAATTATAAGAAATTAAATTTTGTCACATAAAAAGATTATTTTTCTTTACTATTTATTAGTTAAATACTTGGTAAATTAGCAGGTCATGAATTTTATTGCTTTTTAAATAATTATTCAAGATATAACTGGATTTATGTAGAGCCAAAAGACCAAGAGAGAACCACTTTCACTACCCCTTTTGATATTTTTGTATAGGAGAATGCCATTTGTCTGTCACATTTCAATGATGCATGTTAAGCATTATCTATGATATAGTTGAATGTTTCCTTGAAGTTTTTATGATTGACTTTTTTGTTTTTGATGATGCATTAGATCAATATTTGTATCATCTAACGCTAGTTCTGTAGAGATGTATAAAGAAGATTTTAGTCCTGAACTAGGAGAAGTGCCATTTTATAGTAAAATAAAGTATTGTTTTGGGTCTCATCATTTCGATCAAGGGTATTGAGATTGACAAAGGCAATATGGATCTCATTTTCAATCTTTCCTTAGGTACGCTGGTTTTTATAGACATTTGATTAAATATTTCAGCAAGAATTCTAAACCTTTATGCAATCCACTTGCTAAAGACGAATATTTCATCATTAATGATTCGTGTCTTGAGGCATTTGAAAAATTAAAAAAGTTATCGAGCTTATCACCCATCATTCAACCTCAAATTGGAACTTACCTTTTGACCTTATGTATGATGCATCTGATTATGTCTCTAATTATGTCATAGGAGCAATATTAGAACATAAAGTTGATTGTATTTCTCATGTCATTTACTACAAAAGTATGACATTAAATGATACATAATTGAATTACTCAACCACTGAAAAAGAAATGTTATTAGTAGTGTTTAAATTAAGAAAAATTTTGATCTCATCTCATAAGATGTAAAATAATTATGTTCACAGATCATGTTGTTCTTAAATATCTTCTTATAAAGAAAGATATAAATGACAGATTAATTCATTGGGTGTTACTTTTGCAGGAATTCGACATTGAGTTCAAAGATAAAAAAGGCACCGAAAATATGTGATAGATTATCTCTCTTGCCCCCTCTTTTGGAATGATCCTTATCTATTCAAGTATTGCATGGATCAAATTGCCAAATAATGTGTCCTAGAAAGCAAATTTCAAAACATCCTTTCATTCTGCTATAAACAAACTTGTGGAGGCTATTTTAGTGCCATGAAAATGGTTGTTAAAGTGATACAATGTGGTTTCAATTGGCCAACTTATTTTTGAGATACTTACACTTTTGTTCTTCATGTGTTAGCTGTTAACATAGGGAAATATTCCATGAAGAAATATAATGCCACTAAACCTTATTGTAGCAGTTGAGATTTTTTTATGTGTGGGGCATTGATTTCATAGGAATCTTTCCTCATTCTTTTGGCAACCAATACATAATGGTTGTTGTCGACTACATATCCAAATGGGTAGAAGTAATTCCTCTCAAAACTAATGATCACAAGATTATGATGGAATTTTTAATAGCAACATTGTTTCGTAGTTTGAATTCCCTTAGGCATAATAAGTGATGGTGGTACTCACTTTTATAACAAATCATTCAAAACTCTTTAGCAAAGTATTCAATCACTACAAAAAGTGGCTACCCTATATCATCCACAAACTAGTGGCTAAGTCGAAATCTCCAATCAAGAAATAAAGTACCTATTAGAAACGATGGTAAAACCAGACATAAAAGATTGATCATCGAGACTCAATGATGCATTATGAACATATTGAACGGTTTTCAAGACTCCTATTGGGATGTCTTCCTATAGACTAGTGTATGGAAAAACTTGTCACTTACCTATGGGACTCGAGCATCTCGCATACTAAGCCATCAAGTAATTCAACTTTGACATGCAATAGGTAGGTTAAAAAAAGAGATTATAATTGACAAAACTTGAAGATATTTGCAATGATGCACATGAAAATGACAAGATTTACAAGCTACGGATGAAAGTCTTTCATAAAAAACATATAATGAGGAAATCTTTTACACCAGATCAAAAAATACTTTTATTCAATTCTCACTTACTTTTATTCTTAGGTAAATTACGCTCTCGATGGTCTAGTCCATTTATTGTTTACACGATTTTTTCAAATGGGGCCTTTGAAATTAAGAATCCAAAGAATGATGGTAAAAAATTGAAGCTATAATTAGAGTACCAACCACATAAAGAAGAAAATAAAATAAATTTGAATGATCTACCACATCTTGATTGAGTCTTTTCTTTGGGTGATTTAACTTTTAGTCATTTTGTTTTGCTGATTGAAATTATATTTCTCACTTAAGAGCATTTGTTTAACAATTTATTTTCTTTTATGACTTATATTATATGTCATGAGTACTGATAACTCTGTGAAATGAGAGTTATCATAAAACTTTTAGATTTAAATTAATATTACTTAGAGAGTAAATGATGTGTTTCTATTGATAAATTTTATTCTTAATAAATTTTATTTGATTTAGAATAATTCATGCTTAGATTGTGTGCATAATTGTAGGTGTCCAGAGCTCATTTTTCAAGGAAGGAATGCTGATGCAATGGGCTTGTAAAAAATGAGGAATGAACATGGTTACAAAAGAATTGAAACAAATCTGGAACAATATAGTTGCTGTAGCAATCCTGGAACAATGATAGAGAAAATTTCGCGCGAGATACATGCAGAATCTCGATTTGTAGTTTCCTAATCCGACTTATGTTGTTAGTTTTTCTTTTACAAGTTATAAACTAAATTTGATTGTAGTTGAGTGACAAACAATCTTAATGGGTTTTGGATTGTTTTGATGAGTTGTTGCAAGATTGCTATAACATTTATCTCTAACAGCTTATATTACAATTATTAAGAGAGAGCCGCAAAAGGGCATGTCTTGGTGAAAATTATTAGAGTAATATTTGTTCTTAATTTTTAAGTTTCCTAGATTGAGTTTAACTTGAGTCACAAAAGGGCCATACTTGAGTTAACATTTGTGAAGAACTAGATATAGGGATTCATCTTGTAGGGTAGAGAGATTATATGTTTATAATGCCATTTCTTATGTGATATAACAATTGGTCATTGTTAGGTTGCATAAGGGTATGAGAAATCCAACAAGCGACAACTGATGATGCAAAATAATTTTGCCCAGTGCTATAGGAATTGCTGCAGCAACTGGTGTTAATTTGAACAAAACAGTCAGCTCATGAAGAGAGTTTGATCATTCAATTATCTTATTCTTAATAAGTTCTTTTTGTGCAATTTATCTAATTTACCTTATTAATGCATTTATTTTATTAAATTGGTAATTTCATTAGTCAATCAACTTTAATTAGATTTTTCTTTAGATAGAAGGGAGTTTGCACTATCTTGAATATTCATCACTTTATCACTTGTTGTGTACACTTGCACATTGACATCAATAGCAATTGAGTTAAAATAACCAACAAGTTTTTGGCGCCGTTGCCGGGGATTGATTGTTTATTTTCAAATTGTGAAGTTAATCTTGGCAGTGCCAATTTGATTTAATTCGTTCTATTTATTGACAGATCAAGACTTACATGCGTAAAGACAAATCGATTGAATTTCAATTTGATCATGAGATTGAAAGGACTGTAAGGAGATTGCGAAGAGAGCAAAGAAATTCAAAAACTACTTCAGAAATGGATAACTTGTAAGATGTGGGAAACTTGGATCCTCATGGGCCACTACAATCTATCAATGATCAAGAGGGGCAAAATGGACATATTAATCAAAGACAACTAGGCAACAACAATATCATTTACATAGAAGATGACAGAGACAGGGCTATAAGAGATTATGCTATGTTAACTCCTTAAGTTATACATCCAGTCAGACTTGAAGTGGAAGCTGCCAACTTTGAACTTTCAACCAGTGATGTTTCAAATGCTGTAAATAGTGGAACAATTTAATGGACTGCCATTTGAAGATCCTCATCTTCATCTTAAGTTGTTTTTGGAAGTGAGTGATACTTTTAAGATTACTGGAGCAATACATAATGCTTTGAGATTGAGGCTTTTTTCTTATTCTTTAAGAGATCGAGCAAGAGTATGGTTGAATTCTTTACCATATGATTCCATCACTACATGGAATGAATTGGCTGACAAATTCGTAATGAAATATCTTTCACCAACCAAGAATGTAAAATTACGGAATGAGATCACATCTTTTCACCAACTTGAAAATGAGAGCTTGTATGAGGCTTGGGAAAGATTTAAAGAGTTGCTCATAAGATGTCCTCATCATGGCATTCTTTGTTGCATACAACTACAAAACCTTTTATAATGGGTTGAATCCAAGAATGAGATTGATGGTTGATACTTCAGCAAATGGACCCTTATTATATAAATCTTACACTGAAGCCTATGAAATTTTAGAGAGTATTGCCAATAATAATTATTAGTGGCCATCAACTAGACAAACTGTAGCAAGAGGAGCAGTAAGGGTACATAACATAAATGCAATTACAACATGTCAACTCAAGTAACATCATTGACTAACATGGTGAAAGCCATGACTTCTACTCCTGTAGCAGTAAAGTAAGTTACTGAACTATCTTGTGTGTATTGTGGTGAGGGGCATGTGTTTAACAATTGTCCAGGGAATCAAGCATCAGTAAACTATGTGGACAACTTCAACTGATAGCCCCAAAACAACCCATATTCAAGTACTTACAACTCTGGAAGAAAGCAACACTTAAATTTTTCATGGAGCAATTAAAATCAGCATGCTCCAACACCCAATGGACAGAATCGACATACTCAGTCACCTAATTTTCATTAGCAGAACTAAGGGCAAAAACACACTAGCCATGATCAAATTAGTTCTTTGGAAACACTTATTAAAGAATTTATCGTGAAGAATGAGGCAATTGTGCAAAATCAAGTTGTATATCTAAGAAACCTGGAAAACTAAATTGGACAGCTTGTCACAGCAATGAGTAGTAGATCTCAATGAAGTTTACTCAGCAATACAGAAGATCTAAGAAGAGAGGTAAAGAACATTGTAAAGTAATCAATTTAAGATCTGGAAAGAATGTTGATATTCCTGTTGATGTGGCTAAAAAGAGGGTGAAACTGAACTCCTCACAAGAACAACCTCAAGTTGATAGAATGTTACAGTAACCTAGCCATCAAGTTACTGATGCTAATGGTCAAGCTACAACAACCTTAGAAGGAAATCACCCAATGAATATTGAGCAGAGATTTATACCTCTTGAAGTTGTACAACAATTTAGGCATTCACCTCCTTTCCTACAGAGATTTCAAAAACAAAAAACAAGATAAACAATTTAGCAAATTCCTGAAAGTGCTGAAGCAGTTATACATCAACATACATTTTGTAGAAGCATTGGAACAAATGTCTAATTATGTGAAATTTCTAAAAGATATCTTAGCAAGAAAAAGAAGGGTGGGAGAATTTGAAACTGGTACTTTAACACATGAATGCAGTCACATGCTTCAGAGTAAGATTCCTAAAAAATTGAAGGATACAGGAAGCTTCACAATACCATGTTCAATTGGAACTAAGTACAATGGCAAAGCACTCTGTGATTTGGGAGCCAACATTAATCTAATGCCATTATCTGTATTTAAGCAATTAGGAGTAGGAGAGTGCAGGCCAACAACAATCACTCTGCAATTGGTTGACAGATCTCATGCATACCCTCAAGGAAATATTGAAGATGTATTGGTGAAAATTGACAAATTCATATTCTCAATAGAATTCATTGTACTAGACTTTTAGACTGATAAAAAGATACCAATTATACTTGTAAGACCTTTTTTGGTAACCGAAAAGACTCTGATAGATGTGCAGAAAGGAGAGCTAACCATAAGAGTAAATGACTAATAAGTCACCTTCAATGTATTAGAAGCTATGAAGAGTCCTGATGAGGCAGAAGATTGCAATTTTATAAGTATCGTGGATTTTGCTGTAACAGAAAAAATAAATAGATGATGCAGTAAAAAAGTTATCAAAGCTACCACTTTTGAAAGTTTTGAAGAAGAAAATGTTACAACAAACCAGATAAATTAGATATGAGAAAAGTAATCTAACAGATATAGCGGATTTATTGAACCTTTAAATCTTTCCGATAGGGAAGTAAAGACAACTTTATCATTTATTAAATCACCTCATACTCTTCAATTAAAATTGCTACCTTCACATTTGAAATATGCTTATCTTGGTGAGAACAATACACTTCATGTAATCATTTCATTTTCTTTAGATGCAGATCAAGAAAGGTGTCTGGTAGATGTGCTTGGGAAATATAGAAAAGCAATTGGATGGACTATGGCAGACATTAAGGGGATCAGCCCATCCATATGCATGTATAAAATTCTGTTAGAGGACTACTACAACAATTCAGTAGAGCAACAGAGAAGGCTAAACCCCATTATGAAGGAAGTTGTGAAAAAAGAAATCATCAAATGGCTGGATGCAGGGATCATATACCTGATATCAGATAGTTCATGGGTGAGCCCAGTACAATGTGTTCCAAAAAAATGAGGAATAACAGTGATAGCAAATGAAAAGAATTAACTTATTCCTACAAGAACAGTGACTGGGTGGACGGTATGTATGGATTACAAGAAACTCAACAAAGCTACATGGAAGGATCGCTTTCCACTTCCATTTATAGATAAAATGTTGGACAGACTTGCTGAAAAACAATACTATTGTTTCCTTGATGGGTATTCAACTTACAACCAAATTGCTATAGCCCCAGAGGATAAGGAAAAAAACTACATTTACCTACTTACGGAACTTTTGCTTTCAGAAGAATGCCCTTTGCTCTGTGCAATGCTCCAACAACTTTCCAGATATGTATGATATCTATTTTCTCAGATATGGTGGAACAAACATTAGAAGTCTTCATGGATGATTTCTCAGTCTTTGGAGAAACGTATATTGATTGTTTACATAACTTGGAATAAGTTTTTAAAAGATGTAAGATGACTAACTTAATACTCAATTGGGAAAAATGCTACTTCATGGTGCAAGAAGGCATATTGTTGGGTCATAGGGTGTCCGAAAATGGCATAAAGGTAAATAAAGCAAATATATAAGTGATAGATAAATTGTCACCCCCTACTTCAGTCATGGGTATTAGAAGTTTTTTGGGACATGTTGGATTCTACAGAAGATTCATAAAAGACTTTTCCAAAGTAGCTAAATCATTATGCTCACTGTTAGAATATGACAAGCCTTTTCATTTTGATAACGACTGTTTTCAAGCTTTTAGAGAACGGAAGAAAGCTTTAATCACTGCACCAGTGGTTATAGCACCATATTAGACTTGAGCTGATGTGTGATGCCAGTGACCATTCTATTGGGACAGTGCTGGGGTAGAGAAAGAATAAGATTTTCCACTCTATATGCTATGCTAGCAAAACTTTCACTCAAGCTCAGATTAATTACACCACAACAGAGAAAGAGTTGCTAGCAGTAGTGTTTGTTTTCGATAAGTTTAGAGCTTACTTGGTGGGTACAAAAGTGGTAGTCTACATAGATCATGCAGCCATCAAGCACCTAATCTCAAAGAAAGATGCCAAACCGAGATTAATAAGATGAGTTTTATTGTTTTAAAAGTTTGATTTGGAGATTAAGGATATAAAAGGGACTGAAAATCAAGTAGCAAACCATCTGTCTAGGCTAGAGGCAGATACGAGCACATTAACAAAACAAGACATCACTGAAATACTTCCTAATGAACAACTGTTTGTGCTACAACATGCACAGATGCTACAACAACCAGGATCTCTACGGTATGCTGATTTTGCTAACTACTTAGTAAGTGGATTACTACCACCTGAGTTGAATTTTCAGCAAAAAAAGAAATTTCTTTATGATGTTAGAAGCTACCAGTGGGATGACTCATACTTGTATAAGTAATGCTCAGATCAGGTAATACGAAAATGTGTTTTAGAGGAAGAAATTCCACACATACTGCAATCTTACTATGCTGCAGCATATGGAGGACATTTTGGTGGACAAAGAACAACGACTAAAGTTCTATAATTAGATTATTACTGACCTTCTATTTTTAAGAATGCTTATGAGTTTGCTAAATGTTATGATAGGTGCCAAAAGATAGGAAACATAACTCAAAGACATGAAATGCCATTAACAAACAATATGGAAGTGGAAATTTTTTATGTATGGGGAATAGACTTCATGGGCCTCTTCCTATTATCCTTTGAGAATTTATATATCTTGGTTGTTGTGGATTATGTCTCCAAGTGGGTAGAAACTGTAGTATTACCCATCAATGATGCCAGAGCATTGGTGAATTTTCTTCAGAAAAATATCTTTTCCAAGTTTGGCACCCCATGAGCAATTATTAGTGATGAGGGTACTCACTTTTGCAGCAAAGTATTTGCTGCAACAATGGCTAAATATGGAGTCAAGCATAAAATTGCAACAACATATCACCCACAATCCAATGGCCAGGCAAAAGTGTCTAATAGGGAGATTAAAAGGATTCTAGAAAAGGTTGTGAACCCTACAAGAAAAGATTAGTCATTGCGCTTACATGACTCTTTATGGGCTTACAGAACAGCATACAAGACACCACTTGGCATGTCTCCCTACTGAATTGTGTATGGAAAAGCTTGCCACTTTCCATTCAAGCTGGAGCACAAAGCATGTTGGGCACTGAAGTAATTAAACTAGGATATACTTGCTGCAGCAGGATAGAGGAAACTTCAACTATGTGAACTTGATGAAGTACAATTATTTTCCTATAAAAATGCAAGAATCTATAAGGAAAGGAAAAAACAATGGTATGACAAACACATCCAATAAAGAAAATTAATTCCTGGTCAACTAGTTCTGCTCTATAATACCAGGTTGAGACTATTTTTCAGGAAAGCCGAAATCTTGATGGTCTAAACCTTTCAAGTTGCTCAGAATTTATCCTCATTGGGCTATTGATCTCTTAGATGGAAAGACAGGCCATGAATTTAAAGTTAATGGACATAGAGTTAAGCATTACATGCATTTGGCTACAGATTGCTCAAAGGCGGTCTTACTCCTTAGTGAACCAACATTGTGAGCACTCAAGAAGGTCAGGCTGAAGGACCTTAAATCAAGCGCTTAATGGGAGGCAACCTATGACTGAGGCAGTCATTTTGAATGAAATGGATCCTCCATGTTTCTGTTATAATTTGTTTTCTCTTTTATTTTCATTTTTTTCTTATTTAAAAATGTTTAATTTTTGTCTTTTATGGTTTTGCTTTGAAAAAAAAAACAATGAAATGAAATATGCTAAGTCGCGCTATTCTTGGAGTTGGATTCAATACTGATAATTGGTGCGGTAATGTTAACAGATTACAAAGACAAGCTACTTGACAACAACTATCTAAGAAGATTGTTGTGCAGATTGCTAGAGCACACAATTTGTTGCTGCAGCAACCAATTTTACTGTTACAGTAACTTAATTACGGAGCCTCACATTTTACCGCTGGAGATAACATGTGACAGTTGGTTGGGTGAATTTGGATAGAGATTGAGGAATGATGCTTAATCTTTTAAATGACTGCATCAATATCTCTTTCCTACTTTTATGGGATATGCTTAATAAATTTAAAAAACTCTTCTCTAATTTATCTCTTTTACTAGATTTGTTTTAATTTATTTCCACCTATATAAGGGCTTCATTGTGCATATTGACCTCTAACACTATTTTCTTTTCCCTTCGTAGTTTCAACCCTACTACCTCATAACATCTTCTTCTCGTTTCACCTTTGGATATATTACCACAGTCATTCTACTACTGTAGCAATGCCAAGGTATAAAAAGACAACCAGCCGACTAAAAGATCCCTCACAATTTCAAAGTTACCATGTAGAAGAGAAGTATGAAGATTTCATTTAACCACATAAGATTTTAGAAAAAAAAAGGATTTCAGTTCCCACCTCAACCCTTGGGAATTATGCAATCATTATACACTACTACAGCAAAGTGCATGTGGCTGGAGTTTTGTAACCACCCCAGAGACCCTGTGTTGCCACTGGTGAAAGAATTTTACTCTAACTTATTAAGCTATGTTCAGCATAATACTTGGGTAAAAAACTCGCTTGTACCATTAGATTCTCGAGTTATTAATGCTTTCTATAACTTACCCTCTGAAGTTAATTGCGAGTATGCTAAATTGCTTGACAAATTAACCCCACAAAGATGGAACAAAATTTTCACAACACTTACTGTAAAGGATGCATCTTCGGCTAATGAAGAAGGGCGTGTGATTAATATGATAGATTTGAAACCTATTGCTAAGGTGTGGGTGAAATTTTTAAAATCCAGATTGATGCCAACTACATACACCACCACTGTTTCACAAGAGAGGTTAGTATTTTTATATGTCATTGTTAGAGGGTTACCTACAGATGTGGGAAGCATTATAGAAAAATTAATTAAAGATTGTGCTACAAAAAACCACAAAGCAGTTGTCTTACTATTTCCTTCACTAATCACTAGCATCTGTGTGGTATTGAGAGTCTGTCTTGATGCAAAAGATGAACATGTTAATAATGATGATGCTCTCACTGCACACACCATCGAACGAATTGTTAGTGAAGTTGCTGAAGCGCCACCCAAACCAACTGTTGTAGTAGGGGCAAAACGAGTTATTGGGTTAGAGCAGAGAATCCAAGCACTGAGCACGAGCATCACTCAATGTGCTGAAGCTCACCAGAGGGAAAACAATCGGTTTTGGAGTTATTTGCAGAACTTGGAGAACCACCTACACTAATTGTCTATATATATGAAAAGTACCCACTGAAATTTCCCTGATTCATTGCTGCAGCAGTTCAATTTTGGTACCTCCACTACAAATGCTCCTATAGAAGTAAGTGAAGATGCTATTGACACAGATGAACTAGAGAAAAAAGCTACAGCTGAACCGCAAGCAGAGGCCAATATAGATGCTGATGACCAGTCAGACCAGCCTGAAGAAGAGGGTGTCAAGTCTATAATTAACAGTTCCCCGATAGAGGAGGAAGTGCCTGAGAAAGAACTCGAGGAACCCCCAGCCAGGACTTCTTCCCAGGCCAGGAAAAATCACATCATACAAGAATATGAAGATGAACCTGTAGAGGAGCCTCTCATACAAGTCATCTCTTGAAAGGGCAAAAAGAAATTAATTACCCTTCTTACATCCGACGATAAAGTCGAGCACATTAATACATAGCTGGAAGCTACAGCTGCCAGGGTTACTCGTACACCCACAGAGATAAAACATATGCTTGATATCATTACCGCAATCACGACTGAGGGATATACAGTTGAAGACCCGTCTCCAGCTCCTTCGTAGCAAACCCTTAGAAAACCTACTCTCGCTAGTCTTAAAAGACCAAGCAAGAGAAAAAGAGAGCACAATTGGAGGCGTTGCGGCAACAGACACACCAGAACCAAAAAATACCAGATCTGTTTCATCTAGGCAGGTTGCACCACTTGCAATTCCTCCCACTAGCCCGTTGCAAAAAAGAAAAAGACGTTGCCAGTTATCTCACCGCAAGAATCTCCTAAGGACCGACTGTGGAGCACATCCAAAAAATGGTGAATTGGCTACACCTTGTTGCAGCAATGCCCCAGCAATAGTGGAGTACCCCTTATTCTCCAGTTTATTTTACTTATCTTTGCACAACTTTTCTTTTATTCAAAATTACTTGTTTGATTCATTCTGCTAGTCCTATTGTTTTGTGTATGCATGTGTTAGTGAATGTGTTTGTATTTTCTGTTCTTGTGCGGACACAATACCTTTCAAATTTAGGGGAGTTGTGCTATCATATAGTGTGTTATGAAATGCATTGCATGTGTTGTGATGTTGTTTGTTAAGTGAAGCTCTGTTATCTACTACTTGTATATGGATTTGAAAGCCTAATGAAGAGAAATTAAATGTTACTCAGTATGTATGAGAATGCCCAGTAGGGACTGTTATAGATGGAGGTTGAAATTATGTCTCGACACTTAGAAAATTTCTCAAGTTTGGGGGAATTTTTTGTGTTGAACTGTGCTTATTTTGAAATAAAGTCTGCTCCAATTACTTAAGTGGCTGAGTAACCATGGGCTAAGTATGCACCCATATGCAGACTTGAGTTACAAGGCGCCAAGAGTTATAAGCATTGTTGTAGCAATTTAAAAAAAAAAAGTCCTCTGACTATGAGATTGAGTAGCCAGGTCTGTTCATGAGCCCCATGTTCAGTCTTGAGTTAAAGATATATTTAGATAAGACAATGTTAGGACCATAGCTGCAGCAACTCTGACATATACTTTGAGTGAGTAATTAGGTGTCATTATTATAAGTGATAGGCATTCACATGAAAGGTCAATGTTTTATTGAAGGTATATGTATGTATATTGTTTGTTGAAACACAATTTAAGTTTATTTGTGAATTCTACTCTCCCATATGTGAATATATTTGTGTTCTACCTCTAAATTATATGCAATATCTCTGTAATGTTGTAGCCTAGACTTTGATCCAAGTGGCACACACACATTTTGGACAGAATGCAGCCTAAGTTTAGAACTGAACTGCTATGGCTACTTTGTGTGATTAAGAGTGTGATATGAGGGTGGAAGAATCCTTACAACTTTGATGACAGAGCTGAGCTATTTGTTGCATGATTGGGTGATTGAAGTGTTAGCATTGTTGTCATTACTTAAGGACAAGTAATGGTTTAAGTTTGGGGGTGTGATAACTTTGTGAAATGAGAGTTATCATGACACTTTTAGACTTAAATTAATATTACTTAGAGAGTAAATAATGTGTTTCTATTGCATTTTTGTTACATTTTGCATAAACATTTATTTTAGTTTAGTCTTAATAAATTTTATTTGATTTAGAATAATTCATGCTTAAATTGTGTGCATAATTATAGGTGTCCAGAGCTCATATTTCAAGGAATGAATGCTAATGTAAGAGGCTTGCAAAATATAAGGAATGAACATGGTTAGAAAAGAATTTCGCGCGGGATACCTGCAGAATCGCGATCTGTAGTTTTCTAATCTGACTTATGCGGGTCGTAGGATTCCGTTTACCCTAATTTTCAAGTATAAAAAGAGCACACATCATATGGAAGGGTGGGGTGAATTAACATAAAAGAAATCAAGAGAAAAAGAAAGAAGAAGTAGAATTCAAGGAAAAACAAGTCTGCACCATTGAAGACATCTGCAGAACTATTTGGATTCACTTTTCATCATTCTTTACTTATTTCCTTACTTATTCTCTAATTAAGACGATGTATTTCATGACTAATGTTTTGCTGTTAGTTTTTCTTTTACAAGTCATGAACTAAATTTGATTGTAGTTGAGTGACAAACAATATTAATGGGTTCTAAACTGTTCTTATGAGTTGCTGCAAGATTGTTGTAGCATTTTGCTTTAATGGCTTATATTACAATCATTATTTCGGTTGACCTTGCATTTAATGGTTTAAGTTAAGAGAGAGCCACAAAAGGGTCTGTCTTGGTGGAAATTATTAAAGTAATACTTGATCTTAATTTAAGTTTCCTGTTTGAGTTTAACTTGAGTTCCAAAAGGGCCTTACTTGAGTTAAGATTTGTGAAGAATTAGATACAGGGATTCACCTTATAGGGTAGAGAGATTATATGTTTATAATGTCATTTCTTATGTGATATAACAACTGGTCATTGTTAGGTTGCATAAGGGTATGAGAAGTCCAACAAGTGACAACTGAGGATGCAAAATAATTATGGCCAGTGTTGTAGGAATTGCTGCAGCAACTGGTGTTAATTTGAACAAAACAGTCAGCCCATAAAGAAAGTTTGATCATTCAACTACCTTATTCTTAATAGGTTCTTTTTACACAATTCATCTAATTTACCTTATTACTGCATTTATTTTATTAAATTGTCAATTTCATTAGTCAATCAACTTTAATTAGATTTTTCTTTAAATAGAAGGAAGTTTGCATTATCGTGATTATTGTAGCTTTTCTAGTAACATCAGTCCCTGTGGAGACGATCTTGAATATTCATCACTTACTTGTTGTGTACACTTGCACATTGATATCAATAGCAATTGAGTTAAAATAACCAACAAGTACCTTAAAAAGGCATATCTTCTTCAACCACCTTAATGAACTCTTACATGTAAAGCATGACTTAAGCGACTTGCTCCAAATTTGTAAATTACATCTTGTTTGGGATCTACACCCACCAGCATTAGTATCCTATTTTGAAGAGTTAGAAAGACAACTCAGGGACAGAGAGGATGGTATCTATGATATCCAAAACTTAAGATAAATTAACATCTCACTTTCTACATTATGTATTTTTTATTTTGTTGTTTGCCTTCACTTGTGTCTTGTTTTTGCTAGATTGATTCTTTTATTTGGTTTTTTGTCATTTGTTACCTCGGTTAAGTAGCGGAAAATGATAGTCTATTACTATTAAAGTTGGTTCCATCAATTTTCTATAAAATTGACATTCTCCAGCCAAGATATGGATAAGAATGCAATTCTAGCCAAGTTTCACAAGTGATTTCCCTTTCTCCCTCAGAATGCACTCCTCACAATCTACAAAGCTTGATTCGAATGCTTGCAGTTTCTTATGAAAAATAACATCCCTATTGACATCCATTAGGTAATTAGTGTCGAACTATAATTAGCAGGGGAGTTACCTCCTAAATTTGTTGCCTACATGCTTGATATCGAGAAAGAAAACTATTTAAGAAAACGAATTACTAGATGACTCCAAGATTCTTGTCACAAGTGTGCTCAAACAAATTGTAATAGGTATCTTTGTAAATCTTTCAGAATGATGTCTGACAATAGGAAGACAAGATTCAATTCATTAGGAATAGCTTCAATAAATAGTCGTTGGATAACATCTTTTCGAAACTTAAACGCATCCTAGTGGATACGTACAATATACAATTTCCTAGTTATGACCATTATTCTAGAAAGAATAAGCATGACATAGTCTCATGAATCTAACTATAAACAACTTTGTTTGCTAGTCTATAAAAGAACTAGCTGGGAATCTTATCCTCGACCCATAGAAGGCTTTCGAGGCATAAATTATAAGAAGATGTGAGTCACAATTACCATATTCTTTTGTTCTACTGTTATTTTATTATTTGCATTATTACTTTTAATGGTGTGATTTTATCTTTACTTACTGTTTGTTTTCTTTACTATTTACTTTTGCTCTTGAGCCACGAACTTCACGCATTATTTGACAAGCACACCATCCTATTTACAGTTGTGTATTATTATATCTTTCACTAAGATCTTTAAATATGAACTTTTTTTTAATACTCTTAAATTATTTTTTAGAATTGTCGCAATGACAACAACTTCGAATAGACAATTCAAGAATGTTTGTGTACTTTATGGCTTTCGTTATAAAAAATACAAAGAGTTTGTTCAAACAGGTGTAGATCTTAGTCGAGTACTAGCAGAGAGAAAAATACACTTGATATATGGAGGAGGTGATTGAAAGTTATCAAGACTTGTCTCAGAAGCTGTTCACACTAAAGGAAGTCAAGTACTTAGTATCATCCCAAAAACCCTAAAACCTCTGGGATGTTTACCCAGCTCACCAATTGGAGAAGAGCTAGTCGTCTCAAGTTTGCATGAAAGAATATCAAACATGCTAAACTATGCGGACACTTTCATTTCCGTGTTAGGAGATCTTGCAACTCTAGAGACATTGATTACATTCACATCTTCAGCCTATATGAACATTCATAAAAAATCTATCAACATGTTAAATGTTAATAAATTTTGTGATGGGTTGATAGTGTTTCTTAACATGCAACTAAGAATCATTTCATTCTATTTATAGTGAAAAAGCTCTTTATTTATGCTTCCATTTCTAGCGAATTACTTGATCTTTTACAAACTTACAAACCAAAACTAGATCATAAGACTCTTGCATTGAATTGGTCGATTGATTATGGTAACAATAGTAGCAACAAGTATAAATTAGATTTAACCCTCTATTTGTAAATATTTTCTTGTGTTGCAGCATTCTGGTGAGTCTTTTAAACTTGACTTCTTTCTTTTTAGATATTGAGGACAATGTCTAATTCTAGTTGGGGAGAGATAATAGTTGACAATTGTAGAATAAGTGATAGTTGTCTTGTTACTTTTACTAGTCTTTTTCTAAAATTTTAAGTCGAAAACAGCCAAATATGGAGTTTTAGTTACTCTAAAAGCACATCTTCCTAATCTTAGAATTTAGTTAATAGTCTTAGAATTTAGTTAAAAAATAACAAAATTACAAAAGTTAAACTATTTTGTGTTATCTTTTGGTATTGGATGACATGATGACTTCTAAAAAAATAATAAAATTTAAGCTATTTATATTATCTTTAGCTTTGAGTTGTGTTTGTCACTTTGCATATTGATGTTGGTGATAAGTGTGAATTGAGAAATTTGATAAGTGAAACTAATTGAGTTATTTAAAGAAACGTACATGTCACAATAAGTTTCAAGTGAGTTTTTGAGCGTATTATTTTTTTTGGAGAGCAACTCTTTTTCATAACCTAACAGTTTATTATTTAATACATGATCTCTATCTTTTTTTTTTTTTTAGTTGACCAATGAAAAAAATTATGTGTTGCTACATCTGAAAGTCCGTTGAACTAGTAGATATGAAAGACTATTTAGAACTCTAAAAATGACATAAATGCCATCATTGTGGAATATCCATAGCTGCCCTTTTTGAGCAAAAAGAAAACTTTTTATTGTTAACTTATTATCGTATCCCACTCCACTTCGTAGTATTATCCTATATGTTATGTTCTGCATTACCTATTCATATTTGAGAAAATATGGAGGATTTTTTAAGAAAAGTGGTGCATTGCAAAAATACACACACACACCTATTATGATACCAAAAAAAGAGGAAATTTTTTTTAAAAAAAGAAATAAATAAAAGCACCTTGCAATTTTCAAAAGATCTCTATTTGTTTTCAAATATATATTCTATTCTTCCTATCATCTCTTATTTGTTAGCCATTTTTCTAGCATACGTTACATTCTAGTAGAAGCCCTAAATTTTAGGGAACTATAGTCTGAAATAGAAGATAGTAATATAGATTGAAAGATATGGTAATGCATAAAAATACATACAAATAATATTATTGATTTGACTAATAATTTATTTAACTTGAGATCATATTCTTTTCTAAACTATAGGATTTATTCTTTCATCTTAGTGAGATTGTGTGATAATGCTTTTCTATTATCTTCTCTCACTACCATTTCTTGGAATGATTATTTTTATTAGGTCTATTTTCTTTTGAGAGTGTCATTCTTACTCGTTAGATTTTGGGGTTTGGCATATTACTCTTGCAAGTGGCTTGATTAATACAGTTTTGATAATTGATCATTTTGCATGAGTTTACCTGAATGAATTTTGTAAATGGTCGATGTGGAAGTGATATTTTTAAGGCCGAAAATAATGCTTGTACTTTTATTAAATTGTTTTCATTAATCAAATTAAAGAAGTAAAAACAAAATTGCCCTAAAAAAAAGATTTCAATTTGCATTTGAATTTTGCCAGATATTATCGCTTACTTTACTAGGGACTAGCAATAAGCTAGTTGAGGGTTGTGTTGAGTATTGGAGAGTGTATGTTTATAAAGAGTAAAATCATCATTTTATGCTCCAAGACTCACTTATTTATATTTTTATATAATTAAGTCCATTTAGCTTTCATTTTGTATTTTGTTATAATTTGAGTATTTTATGTTTTTATGAGGTATTTTGGTCATTTAAAGATTAATAAGAAGTCAAATAACAAAACATATAACATTTTTTAGCTTAGAATAGCTAAAAACCTAAGGGTATAAAGGACAAAATCATAATTTTAAGATTTTGGCGGGGCCCAGTTAACGTGGCATTAACCAATGATGTGGAGCATCCTATTACGCTAATTGATGATGTTGCAACATCCTATTGAAACGAAAAATGAGCTTACGATACATGTAATACATTTAATTGATGATGGTTGACTTTTGCATTGACCAATGATGTGGTAACATATTATTGAACCTTGCAATTCGCCGAATCACAACTTTAGTGACATGTTCCATCCAACCAGAGGTTGCTACATGACGCAATCCTGAGCGTCCGATTTGTTTTCATTCGATAATAATGATTTACTCGTTGTATTTATAAATAGAGGACTCCCCCAAATTCGACAACTTTGAATCCAAATTTTGAGCTCCATTTTGTGTAATTCTCACTATGTCTTGTATTTTCTGCGTATTTTTGATAAAATTACCATTTCACCCCTAGTTCAATTATGAATGCTTAATTTAGTTTCAAGCTTGACTTGAAAGTGAAGCCTCAAATTGATCCATGGGTTGAGATTGGTAAGTTTATTAAATCTCTCTCTAATTTATATAGATTGTTTTAACTCGTCGTATCTTGTCTAAATTTTGTACGGTATACCGGCTCCCTTGTGTAAAATTATTATTGTTTAACACAATGAGCACTTTACATTATATTTATTAGTAAGAAACTCTCCTCTAGTATTAGTGGTTCATCTTGACTCAATGTTGACAGAGAATGATCTAAGTTATTTAGTGGACAGTCTTGCGATATTGTTGACAGTAAGATTATTATCAACTATCACAATAAGTACTTGACACCACTTTTAGCAAAAAATTATTTTCCCTAGTATAATGAGTGATTGATACCATACTTATCAGAGTGAGGATATAAGGAGTGGAAATACCCCCTCAAAAATTAATTGGAACTAAAAAAGAATATTAAACCTATAGTGAGATGTTGAATGTGAATCTAAAGATCCAAGTGTTTCATTTGAATTGTTTCATCCTTAATTTATCCCCACCATCTTTTTAATTTAATCTTAGTACTGCTAAAAAATCACAGCCAATCAATTTACATATAAACTTGGAAAATTAATCTTATGTATAATTAAATCTACTTTCTCGTGGGATTGATACTCATCACCATTAATCTATATTACAATAAATTCTTGCGCTTGCGAGCACAATAAAATTTGCACAACAAATTCTCAATCCAATTAATAGCAAGGTATGAATTATTCTGATAACAAAGACTAGGACTTCAACTTCCCTTGTTAATATATTGTATGGCGATAAATTTAATTTTGTGTGGAGAGGAGTTCCCAATCCACTCCAATATACGAAAATTGCATTAAGGTAACTATGAAATATCAGCCTCCCTTGGCGTAATAAGAACTGGGGATAATGATCAGTTGCACAGAAACCTTTTATGATAATTTATTTGGGAGCTTTTTGGCCCATTTTTAATAGCGATTAATTTAAGTATGCAAATCCAGCAAATATGACGAATAGATTCATCACAAGTAGACCAATCTTGTGGTCAATTTATGTATATTTCTTCATTAGCCAACTCTTGTGGCTAACTTGGGTGGAATGTAAGGGCAATTCTAGTTTGAAGTTTGGCAAGCATACCTCACTATAGTTATCCTGCAGTGGAGTTTTGTCAATGGTCCACAAGTTTTCTATGATCTTTGGTCAGTCTTTAAAATATTGCATTCTTAAGATCTTTTTAAAATGCCATATCTATCATAGTGTTTTGTCTGATTTTAACCTTCAAGTTAACTTGATTAGGACAGGTCGGGCATTCCAGTTTCTCTTCTATTTGACATATGTTACGCTTAGGTGGAAAGTGCTAAAAGAGTTATTGTTGAAAGAAATAAGCCCTATAAGAAAACTACCCTAATGACCAAGATCACTAGGATAAAGTAAGCAAACTGATTGAAGAGAATGCAAGCTTGAAAAATGAACTGAGAGCCTCAAGAACTTCTATGAGAGAAGTTCTAAGTCTAGGTGAACCTAGCATATCTTGACTTCTATTTTCTTAACGCTTGATGATTGGCACTAAAATGCGTAATTTAATAAGGATAAAATTATCAGTTTTTCACTTATAGTGTTGATTAATGCGCTAATTATTCTTAAATTATCTTAATACTCCCCAAATATATTTTTATGTTAAATTAATTTATAACATGTTAATTTTAATTTGCAGATAAATTTTAAGAATAAGGAGGAATTAGAGCTGAAAGCAAAAGACTAAGAAGTTTGATTGTATTTATATTTAAAAGCCAAAAAAATAAAATAAAATAAATAATTGAAAAGTGTGCCTAAGCCACTTATCAGGATGAGCAAGTGGCTGCCACCATCTACTTGGTTATCCCTTTAATTATTAAAAATAATAATATAATAATAATTGAAATAAGAATAAAATGAACTAAGGTGGAGGCATTTGTTGCTATAAAAGCCGAAGAAAGGGAGCAGAGCAAGGGGGAGGAGAGAACGGGAGAAAGCTGAGGAATTCCTTCTTTTTTGTCTTATTTTCTTGTGTAATCAATGTTCGTGTAATATATTTCAGAAATTTGTTAAATAAAATAAGTGTTTGGTTTTCCAATATCACTAGCTAAATTTTCTAAGTTGAGGTGAAAGGTGAAGGTCAAGTATTTAAATTATTAAGTTAATTACTCTATCAAGTGAGTCTTAAATTTATTTTTGTTGTATTTTTCTTCCTTACCAATTTCTTTTATGTCATGTTAATTTATAAATTTAGATTAGTTCATATTTATATGGTATTGTGACATAATGTCGACACTTCAATATAGTTGTGGCACATTAGGTTTTTGGTCTCATATTTATCATACTTAAGTTAGTTAAAAACTAAATGGCATAATAATTAATTGGTGAAATAAATACAAAATACAAATATGAGAGAGTTGTTATAATTATAATTTGAAATTTGAGAGCGGATCTCGTCACCTTACCATATTTTTAGATTAATTTCTTTTCTCATATTAAATTTTCTTTGTTTAATAAATTGACTACTAGATTTTAAATTCCCTATGATTCGATCCCGAACTCACCGAATTATATTGTAACTAGACACTTTTATATTTGGGAGTAATAATACTTTTGAGTCGTGTCACTTGAAATCAACAAGAAGAAAGTAATGGAGAAAATCAAGATCTGTGACACAGAATTGATGGTTCATGATAGCTTTGGCACTTCTTAGGATAGTTCTAATGGAGATAGATCTTTCTGGCTTATAGTTAATGATGCGAGTGTGCTCAAGATACCTGCTGATTTTCATGATAATGATTAAGAGGGAGATCCAAAGGCTACCACATAAGAAACTTCTCGGACCATCCATGAGTGCTAGTATTACTTTAATATTTTAAACTCAGCTTAAGTTGTTATATTAAGCTTTGGATTTATAGCGATTTTACTACTGCTCTTTCAGGGATTTTAGGCTATCATGTTAGCATTTTTATGTTGTAAACAATGTGTTTGATTTAATTGCCTTGAGCAACGTATATTGGGCAAGACTTTTACTTGGCAAAATTAGTTTATTTTAGGTGTAGGGTTACATGTTGAGCGAGTAAATGTTCGTTTGGTCTTATATTTTGAGTTAAGTGTCAGTTTAGTCTATATATTTATAAAAAAAAAACCTTAAGACACCCTACTATTTAATATATTACCTTCTTACCCTTACTTTTTTTTTTGCAATATTACAGTTGCAACAATATTCTTGGGGGTATTAATGAAAAGAAAAAATAATAATTTATCAAATTTATCTTAAAGGAATACAAAAATTTAAAAATATTTTTTGTTATTATTTTACTTTATGATTAATTTAGTAAATTAATTTTTTATAAGATTATTATTTAAAAGATTGTTGCAAAACTTAAAAAGATATGTTGCAAAACTTAAAAAGATAGTAAACATTTCTTTAAATTGGCTGATATTAATTTATTTGTAAATAATCATTAGCATGATTGTTACATAAGTACAAGAGTACCGGTTCTTTCACACTAATATTTATTGGTTAATTTGCTAACAAATAATTATTGATTAATTTACTAATTATTCTTTTTATTGATAAATTAATTAATGTCAAGAATATTATTGCAAAACGTATTGTTGTAAAAGAAAAGAAAAAATAAGAATAAGAATGTAACATATTTAATTGCAGTAGTGTTTTGATGTATTTTTTTAAATATAAAATCTAAGTAAGTACTTAACTCAAAATATAGAGGCTAAATAAATAACTATGAATGCTGGGATATGGTGTTTGTTTTGGAAACACACTTATTTTTGTTCAGCTTTACTCTGGTGTAAATGATCTCTTGAGCTTTGTGACTTTTACTTCTTAGGTGTTACCTCAACTACCATAAAATATCCCAGTTACACAAAAAATTATTCAAGTGTTCGTTGTTAAAGCCAAACAGTGGATGTATTCATGGTATCTCAAGTGAGATGTTTGTACTGGAGAGGAGTTCTTTCAATCTACTCACATGTTTATAAATCAGTAATTAGGCTACCTTTATAACCCGTAGAGAACTAATCAATGGCATTAGCTATCATTTGAATGAAATCTTCCATTGGGTGGTAAAAAGACAATGCCACAACATTTTCAGACTATTCTAATGGTGATAATCTCACATTCATTACAAAATATATGCTTACACATAGAATTGGTTCATTCAACTAGAATCATAAGAGTGGAGACATAGTATCCTTTCACTTGATGAATATAATCCCAAGCCAGAAAATCAACAATCGGGGAAGCTCAATTTCCTCAGATTAACTTAATTAGTGTTTTGCATCTCTTCTTTGACATAAGTAAGCTGCCTTGCCCAGTACTGCTCGATTTCTTCTTTTTGGCTTTCAGAATAGTGTACATCTTTGACATTATATTCAATTAAAATGTACCTCAAAATGTTACAAACAACAAATTGATCAGAATCCCTCTAGATCAAGGTAGAAAAACCCACAACTAGATTGATAAGAACCCAAGAAAGCTAATACGATCAAAATTCGGATAAAAGATCCAAACCCTTGAGAAGTTTAAGAAGGTAAGTCTCTGTTGAAACCAAATCAATCTCCAAGATCAACTTGAAACCCCCAAGACCCACTCTATGAAACTTGACCTTGATCTGGAGTTAACACTAAACCAAGCTTAACAAGAATTACGTATAAGCACTTGAAATCCAACCACACAAACAATAAAAACAGATCACACACTTGCACCAAGGATTATAGTGGTTCGGCCAATTTCTTGCCTACATCCACTGTGAAAAGAAAAACAAGCTTTTATTGATTTCCAG
This sequence comes from Citrus trifoliata, assembly GCA_018350135.1. Taxonomy (NCBI): domain Eukaryota; kingdom Viridiplantae; phylum Streptophyta; class Magnoliopsida; order Sapindales; family Rutaceae; genus Citrus; species Citrus trifoliata. The sequence continues at coordinate 13,036,170 of CM031387.1, read as the reverse complement.
AGAACAAGTTACACATATGAAGAGTGAATACAACTCAATAGAATGCCTTTAGTAACAGAGCCTGGGATCTTTTATACTCCTCTCAGAACCAGATGAAAGAGCCCCCAGAAGTCAGTTCACGTTCTTGGGTTTCTAGCCAATCTTCAGCCTCCTGCGTGATCTAACCGAAATAACCAATTCTTGAATTGGCTCTGGGACACTTGTCAAAAGCTCATGCAATCTGCTAGCTAAAACGTAGATGTGGCTGCCGTTTGAATTAGTGAATCATGTGATGAATCACGTGCATTACTAACACATTCAGCCGACATAACGTTTAATCCATTCAGCTTCTCTGAACTCTAATTCAACCGAAAAATCATTATGTTTCATGACAAACAATTGACATGTCATACAAATCCCCAGGTTCAGATTTGAGCTTCACAAATCCAACATTCTCCACCTTGAACTCAAATCAGTTACTCCTCAGTTTCTGCCTTCCACTTTATCCCTGCAGTTTTATAGCCTGCAGATACCAGTTGAGTTCATGCAGAACTCCAGCTTGGCTACTGGTACAACCTTTGTCAACATATCAGCAAGGTTATCATCAGTGTGAACCTTTATCAGCTTCACCACTCCTTTAGACACCTCCAGCCTGACAAAGTGAAGTTTAATGTCAATGTGCTTTGTTTTTTCGTGATGCACCTGGTTCTTGCTTAGGCAAATAGCACTTTGACTGTCACAATGAACAACCACCTGTCTTTGTTCAAATTCCAATTCTGTAACCATTCCTCTGAGCCATATTGCCTCCTTAAAGGCTTCTGCAGCTGCAGTGTACTCAGCTTCTGTTGTTGACAGAGCAACAACACTTTGTAGTAAAGCTTTACAGTTTATGGTGCAACCACTGAGTGTGTACAAATAGCCTGTCAGAGACCTCCTTTTATCTAGATCCCCTGCATAGTCAGCATCCATATACCCTTCAACATCAACTTCTGTACCTCATTTTGTACCATAGATGAGGCCATAATCAGCAGTCCCACTGAGATATCTGAAGATCCATTTTACAGCTCTCCAGTGCTCCTTTCCAGGATTAGCCATATACCTGGAAACTACACTTACTGCATGGGAGATATCTGGCCTTGTTAATACCATGGCATACATCAAGCATCCCACAGCACTTGAATATGGAGTTGTGCTCATCTCAGCTTTTTCATCTTCAGTTCTTGGACACTGATTACAAGACAACCTGAGATGAGCAGCTAGAGGAGTTTGAACTGGTTTTGAATCCACCATTTCAAATCTCTCAAGTACTTTCTTTATATAGCAGTGCTATGACAGTTTTAGTATCCCCTTCTTGCTATCTCTCAGCAGCTCTACTCCAAGAATCTTCTTGGCTGCTCCAAGGTCCTTCATCTCAAATGTATTCCTTAACTACTTCTTCAGTTTATCTATCTGATCCATGTGGTTACATGCTATAAGCATGTCATCAACATATAGCAACAGATAGATCTTACCCCCATCCTTTAAATCTTTGTGGTATACACAGCAATCATAAGAGCATCTTTGAAAGCTATTCTTAGCCATGAATTTATCAAATCTCAAATACCATTGTCTCGGGGATTGCTTTAATCCATATAGAGACTTTCTCAAATGACACACATAGTCAGCTTTAGCTGAATCTTCATAACCTCTTGGTTGTGCCATTACAATCATTTCTTCTAATTCACCATGAAGGAATGCAGTCTTGACATCCATCTGTTCCAGGTGCATGTCATTTACTATAACCAGTGCTAACAAGATCCTCAAGGAAGAGTGTCTTACCACTGGGGAAAAAACCTCATTGAAATCAATTCCCTCCTTTTGTGTGAAGCCTTTGGCAACTAGCCTGGCTTTGTATCTAAGTGGTTCAACTCCTGGTATACCCTCTTTGATCTTATAAATCCACTTGCAGCCAACTACTTTCTTCTTTGCTGGTTTTGGAATCAGATCCTAGGTGTGATTCTTGATCAGTGATCTCATTTCTTCATTCATGGCTGCAATCCACTTCTTTGAGTCCTTACTACTGACTGCTTCAGTGTAAGACTTTGGTTCATCTTCTTCTATTCCTTGTGCTGCTGATAGTGCAAATGCAATCAAGTCTGCATAAGCATACCTCTTAGGTGGCTTTGATTCTCTTTTCTTTCTATCTCTCACCAGCTGATAATCTCTGAGGTTATCTTCACCTTCTGATTCATCTTCATATTCAGGCAAATCTATTCCAGGTGCATTCTCAAGCCTTGTCTTTTTATCAGCTTCTGTGCTAGAGCTTGGAAGCTCCACCTCAAGAAAACTCTTCTTGTCATCACCTGATTCTCTCCTAATGGTTTGATTTTCAGTAGCTGAGCTTTGAAGCATTTCATGTTCATTAAACACCACATCCCTGCTGATTATTGCCCTTGGTGGCTTCATGTCTGTACACCACAGCTTGTAACCCTTCACACCAGCAGGATATCCTAAGAACACACATTTGAAGGCCCTGGGCTCTAACTTCCCTTGTTTGACATGAGCATAGGCTGGGCAGCCAAATATTCTCAATTGAGAATAGTCTGCTGGTTTGCCAGACCAGAGCTCATATGGGGTTCTGAAATTGATTCCAGAAGAGGGACTCCTGTTTACTATGAAGCAAGCAGTATCTAGAGCTTCAGCCCATAGACTCATGGGTAGCTTAGAGTGGATCAGCATACACCTGACTTTATCTATTAGGGTCCTGTTCATCCTTTCAGCTAATTCATTTTGCTATGGAGTGTGTCTTACTGTTTTGTGTCTAACTATACCATGCTTTGTACAGAAATCATCAAAGTCCTTATTGCAGAACTCTAACCCATTATCTGTTCTTAGTCTTCTCACCTTTCTATTGGTCTGATTTTCAACTAAATTTTTCCAGTTCTTAAACTGATCAAACACTTTGTCTTTGCTCTTCAAACTAAATACCCAAACCATTCTTGAGAAATCATCAATAAGAGATAAGAAATACCTAGCCCCACCTAGAGAAGCTGTCTGTGCAGGCCCCCACAGATCAGCATGAATGTAGTCTAGAGTCCCCTTTGAGTTATGGATACCAGTACTGAATTTCACTCTTGAAGATTTTCCTAGGACACAATCTTCACAGAATCTCAAAGGCTCTACCTTATCTACTCCTAAGACTCCCTGTTTTGATAGTTCAACCAAGCCCCTTTCACTCATGTGGCCTAACCTCATATGCCATAGCATGGTTTTATTCATTTTCTGGTTTGACACAGCAACATCCCCTGTGACAGCTGATCCCTGTAACACAAACATACCATTGCTCATGTTCCCTTTCATCACAACCATTGACCCTTTCAAGACTTTTAAAGTGCCTGACTAAAGCTTAACAAGGCATCTTATTTTATCTAGCATTCCTAGGGAGATAAGGTTTCTTTTGAGATCAGGCACATGCCTGACATCCCTTAGTTCCCTAATCATGCCATCAAACATTTTCAACCTAATAGATCCTCTGCCAACCACTCTACAGCTTGAATCATTACCCATTACCACTAGCCACCATCACAGGTCTCATAGTTTGTGAATAAAATTTTATTAGGGCACATGTGGAAGGAATAACCAGAATCTAAAACCCAATTACCTTTTGTTTGAGCATCAGTTGCTATTAGAACTCCAGCAGATTCATAGCCATCAGATTCTTCAAATTCTGATGCAACAGCAGCATCTCCACTCTTCTCATTTGCTTTATTCTTCTTGTTTTTGAATTCAGGGCAATCTTTCTTGAAATGACCCTCCTTATGACAGTGAAAACATTTCAAGTTCTTTGGCCTGGATTTTGATCTCTTCTTCTTGTTCTTACTTGTCTCTCTACTTTCAGTTCTTCCTCTTGCTGTCAGCCCTTCTCCATCCCTGGTTTCTTTCTTGATTGTAGCCTTGGAACTCAGAGCTTCTTTTACATCTCCCATAGCGAGAGTCTGTCTTCCATACATCAAAGTATCTACTAGATTCTCATAGGAACTCCGCAGAGACCAGAGCAGAATCATGGCTTTGTCTTCATTATCAATCTTCACATTAATGTCTTCAAGATCCAAGATGATCTTGTTAAAAGCATCAATGTGATCAGTAATTGATGATCCTCTTCCATCTGCAGGGTATAAAGCTTCTTCTTGGTGGCTAGTCTTTTAGCCATTGACTTCTTTGTGTATAAGTCTTCAAGCTTCTTCCATAAACCTGCTGCTGTTTTTTCTCCACCCACCTCTCTAAGTACACCATCCTCAAGACTTAGAATTATTGCACTGTGTGCCCTATCAAGAACCTCAGATAATTCTTCTTCAGTTACTTTCATTGGCTTCTTGGATGTTGATTCATCATCGAGTGCAACATCCAACCTTTGATGCACCAATAAGGCTCTCATATTGAGCCTCCATAGGTGGAAATCATTTTCGCCAGTAAACTTCTCCACTTCCAGTTTAGCTGACGCCATTGCAAAGACCAAGAAACCAGAGATAGGCTTTGATACCAATTTGTTGAAACCAAATCAATCTCCAAGATCAACTTGAAACCCCCAAGACCCACTCTATGAAACTTGACCTTGATCTGGAGTTAACACTAAACCAAGCTTAACAAGAATTACGTATAAGCACTTGAAATCCAACCACACAAACAATAAAAACAGATCACACACTTGCACCAAGGATTATAGTGGTTCGGCCAATTTCTTGCCTACATCCACTGTGAAAAGAGAAACAAGCTTTTATTGATTTCCAGAGAACAAGTTACACATATGAAGAGTGAATACAACTCAATAGAATGCCTTTAGTAACAGAGCCTGGGATCTTTTATACTCCTCTCAGAACCAGATGAAAGAGCCCCCAGAAGTCAGCTCACGTTCCTGGGTTTCTAGCCAATCTTCAGCCTCCCGCGTGATCTAACCGAAATAACCAATTCTTGAATTGGCTCTGGGACACTTGTCAAAAGCTCATGCAATCTGCTAGCTAAAACGCAGATGTGGCTGCCGTTTGAATTAGTGAATCATGTGATGAATCACGTGCATTACTAACACATTCAGCCGACATAACGTTTAATCCATTCAGCTTCTCTGAACTCTAATTCAACCGACAAATCATTATGTTTCATGACAAACAATTGACATGTCATACAAATCCCCAGGTTCAGATTTGAGCTTCACAAATCCAATAGTCTCAATAACCCATATTGCTAAATAGGACGCCACAAAGGTTAGTAACTCTTTTGATAAGTCAAAAGTTCTTTCAAGAACAAGTTGAGAAAATCCTCTCCAATGATATCAAGCTTAAGATTGTCAAAGGTCTATTCAAAGAACATAAAAAAATGTTTTTAAAAGGTGGCTAACCTTAATTTAACTTAAAAACATGAAAAAATACCCTAAAATTAAATCTATGAGCACATAGGCCTTGGCCTGCAGAGTCATTAATCTTAAACGGACTATAACTTGGGCATATTATGTTGGATTTTGGTCTCTAATATACCGTTTCGAAACTTTCGACGAAAGAAATGCAGCTACAACCTTAGAATTGATTTTATAGCCCTTCTTTTACTTAAAAATTTGTCATCTCCAATTACGTTAGCTCAAATCAAGTATACCAAGACTGGTTCCTCCTCTTTCAAGCCCATCTTGAATATTAGTCTTTTGGAAATTGAATTTGAATTGAATTCGTCCAAAATAACTTGAACAAATCCTTGCATTGCTTTATTAATCTTCTTAGTTCGTGCTCTTGTAATTGGCCATTCCAAAACAAGCAGCGGATTTTTAATGCTCTAAGCACTTTGGATCACATCACAAATTAGTGGCTATAAAGCATAATTTGAAGGCAAATCATCCATAACATGGTAATAAATAATCATTCATTTATGCAAAATAGTTAATCATCCATTCACAATATAGTGAGGATTTCTAAAAATGAATAATAGGCTTATAATTTCTAAGGATATAAAAAAAAAATGTTAAATGAACATCTAACCATAATGGGGTGCCCTTGACAGCCCCACAAGGTCGCCGCACAAAATATTACAAACATACATAACAATATCAAAATTAAACATGATAGGTTAATTGATAGTTCTTGATCGCATAAAGATCCTTCTTCATGTGTCTCCTCGCTCAGTTCTCCTTAGATTCTATCCACCCTAAGTCATTCGCAAAATTTAAAATAAAGTTGGAGATGAATTGAATTTGGGATAGTCGAGCGTGGCTGGTGCTTGAAACGACTTCTTAGACTTCAGATGCACTTCTATATTTTGTAGGACCTAAGCTAGCTATTAATTCTTAAGGTACCACAAGTGCTCTGAGACTTAGAGAAAATATTACTTGGCCATTCTTCAAGGAAATGTGATTGGTTCACAGTTGGCAGTTGACCATATTGGCATTCTCTTACTTCCGCAGTTGTGCATTCAAGCTCTAAATATCATTTTTGTATTGAATTTCTAAGATCGAAGGAATTTCTCTATGGTTATTTATAGGTCTTTTGCTCTTGTGCCACTAAAAATCTAATAGGGGTATTTGATTTGATATACTTAAGGTGCTTAAGCTGCGCCTTAAATCTGTCATCGGATCTTGAGAGGAAATCTTAACAGGATGTTAATTTTGGTCATATCTCTCTTTTTGTTTCTTCATCAATATGATAAATTACTGGTCCACAATTCTCTTATAAAAAACTGTGTTCTCTTTTGAGGATTCTTTGTTGCTATTCATTCATATGTATCCTAAAGTTTGTTGGTCACTGCTACAGAAGCTTATTGTTGCCCATGCCAATTATTTTCACTGAATTTTACTTAGAAATGATTCACATTTAGTTTGGATACTTTAGTGATTGTCAATAGATCTAGGTCAAACTCAATTAATCAAATAAGTTTATATTTGAGGGGATATTAGACTAATAAAGATTAAGTAATGATTTATAGGGAGATATGGTGTGGTTCTTATGATCTGATGGTGAGTTAAGGTGAGAAAGTGAGCTATTCCATATTAAAGAATGAATCAAATAGTGTTTAGATCTGGAAATCATAAAATAATCTATAAAACTGAGACAATAAATGTTAGAAGTGACGCTAGCGGTGGTAAGCGAACATACTCCGATACTTAAGTTTCCTTTGCAATTTAACAGAGTTTAAGAGTTTAAGATGAAGTTAAAGAGAGAGGGAGAGAAAAAGAGAAACTAGAGTCGAGAGAGAGGACTCAGATCTACTTAATATTAAGGAAAATTATTTCTGCACCACATTTTCTTTTGTCATATGTACATCTAACAATTATAAAATTTTAACATGTACTTTGTCCATCTTTATTTTTAAACTTGTATCAATCAACCATTTTAACACTAAAAATAACTATTTTACCCCTAAATGAATTAAAAGATTATTTTATTCTACAAAATTTTTAAAAAAACTATAATTATAAGAATACCCTAAATTCAATCAAATAAAAAATCTCAAAATCTAAGATGATAATTTTTAAATGAAATTATAATTATAAAAAATAACATCTTGTAATTATAATTATTTTTCATTATAATTTTATTTAATTTTTGTAATTAAATTAAGTATAAGGAAGTATACAAACATTAAGATGAAGAGAAAGCTCCCTATAATTATTTTAAACTTCCTTATAATTAATGTCAAGAAACTTCCCCATACAAATTAAATGAAATTATGATTATAAAAAATTAATATGATTATTTTTAAATGAAATTATAATTATAAAAAAATTAACATATTGGATTTAAGACTTATTTCTTTTATTAAATTCAGGACATCCTTATATTATAGTTTTTTTATTTAAAAATTTTGTAGAATAAAATGGTCTTTTAATTTATTTAGGGATAAAATTATTATTTTTTAATATTAAAGTGGTTGATTAATATAAACTTAAAAATGAAGGTGGTGTAAAGTAAGTCAAAATTTTTTTATAATTAGATGTACATATGATAAAAGAAAAGTAGTGTAAAGATAATTTTCCTAAAATTAAACCAGTTGAGCTTAACTAGAAGTGTGGTTGAGGGCCTTTTGGTCATTTTGACCACCTTGGCGAGTTTCTATGGGTTCTTGCTCTCCCCTCATGTAGGGATAATCTTGGTCATATCTCTTGAACGACAGTTGCGAGCGATTCTCAACAAGTGTGGAGGCTAAGCTGCAAGTGGTGTTTGCTATATGAACCTTTGTCCATGTGGCACCTATTGGTTGGACAGTTTTGGGTGAGGTGATTTTACGAGAGCTGAGGTGTCTTCTTTTAATTACTTAGCCTTTTTAGATCTATTCTGTAATTGACTCCTTATTTTTAGCCTAAAGAAAAGAGAACACTCTTGCAGTTGCAGACGCCGACATTTTGTAAATTCACGTGAGCACTCAAACATCCCAGTGTCAGCACGTGTTTAGGATAACAGTAGATATTGTCAAATAATCACTTATAATTTATGTATTTAATTAATTACTGTTAAATTATGCATTAGAACGTCTCAAATTTTAGTATACAATGTGATAATTTTAATAAAATTAGGGTGATAAATTATCCGACAAGTCATTATTTAATAAAACAAATATTATTTCACAGTCCACCAGAGTTTCAAACATGCACCTCAGATGCCCGTCCGGGTACACCTATGCCATGCAGTTTAGGAGTTGCTCATGACCAAAATTCTCTTCCAAATTTCTTTTGAATAAAATACAAAAGTAGTTTCTAGTTATTAAATAAAAATATAAGAACTCTAAATGAATATTTTCAGAACATAACATATAACATATTGCCCAGCCTCCACCCCCAGCATGTTCGGTTGTCCTCATTAAAAGTTATGGATTACAATTATCAAGTCTATTAAAATTAAAGATTTGTAACAAAAAGATAGAGAGCGGATTGAAAAACTTGAGATATGCACCGAAAAACTTAGTGCGATGCATATGCATTATAATCTGACTCCTTCCCGCTCATTCCTTAGATATACTTCTAGTCGGTTGGCTATATAGCAAGAAAAAGATGCCGATTATTTTGTAAGTCAAAATACTACACTGAAATAGTCAGAAAAGCAGCTTATCCAAAACAAAATAAGTCGCAATGTCTTGTCTTCTAAATGTTGTCATATATGAACAAACCAAACTAGCAGGATTTTCGGATTTCTTCATCAAAGCCAATTCATACATTGCTTGCTTCACACTTCGCTTATATTTATCTTCTGGGATAATTTCCACTCCCACCCTGTCCAGAGCAAGTTAGTTCATATTGTTACGGGGCACAAATCACTCCGAAGGTGCTGCCGAGTATGAAATCACCAAATAAGCAGTGCTGTAGACATGCAGATAACGACGTTCAGCAGGACTTTCTTCTTGACTTTCTTGTCCGGTCATGCTTAATTTACCACGTCCAATTTCCCCGCCGCAAAATATTCCTGCTAACGGAGCACTGGGAAAGTTCTCGAAGAATGGAAAACTATCGACATTGAGACCTCCGAAGAATGAGTTTCCACGGCCACAACAGGAGAAAATAAAACCTCCTAGAACTTCCTTTCTATCAATACTATTAGCAACATCCCTTCTGCCAAGGAAACCTTTGCCACTTGAGTTCAGCTTCAAATTTCTGATATTTTCAGATGCATTACGACAAGCAGCTAGTGCAGCATTGTGATCTGGCTGGTAAAATTGGAAATAGTCACCAGTTTTGATGCCGACACCATCAACATAAAGGTATTCCTGATCTCCTCTGTTAAAAACAAAACATTTCAGTTGTAAGTTATGAGGACAACTACATCGTCATATATGCCATTTCTGCATAAATGTAAGGTTCCTAGGGCAATAGTAAAATGAAGAGACTTGCATCAATATCCAAGCCATTAAATTTAATTCATAAAAAAAGGAAGTCCCAATTCCATATAGATTCATATGAGCTTCTGTTGCACTCCCCAGAATATTTGCTCAATTACAAGACAGTAATTACAAAAATTACTATTGTTGAGCTTAACTCTAATTTGAAATTCCAAATTCGGATTAGGCACTGGAAAGGATGGGACAGGAATATGGAGAAATAAGAGATATATCAAATACAAAAGGAACATCAGAAAATAACTGAAACCAAATAGGGATAAGAGAGAGTATAATATTTTACCCCCTAATTCCATGGAAAGCCAATGTTGTTATAAGCCTTGACTTTTCAGAACCAATAGAGCATTTGCTTCGTTTTGTGACACCAACGTACAGTTCTACTTGAGGAAAACGATTTTCCAACTATAATTCAGATAAAGAGTATCAGCACAAGTTATGTAGGATACAAAATATAAGAAAATGCTCTTCATATATACATGCGCCTTCATTTGGCATACTATCACATTTTCATTTAAATTGTGAAGCAGCTCAATACTACAAGAAGAAATCAAGATAAAGGATTGAAGACAAAAGACATTAAAACTAACAGTATAGAAGGAATAACAAGCCTTCTTTCACATGTTCCCAATATTAGTAGAAACCTTTTAGCTGTTTCTCAATGACTCCATACCATGAAACTTGCAACCCAGAAAAAATATAGTTGTGTAGCATAGACCTACCTCAAACATCATACTCGCTTTCAATTTGCAAGGATCCCTTCTGACATCCCTCAATAAATTTAAGATGGGAAAAAATAGACATTTCCCAAGCTGATGTTGCTTGATCATTATTGAATTCTTAAACTAGAAGCTTAAAATAAGAATTGATTATAGTTCTGAACATTCTATTTCGAGAGATACCCCATTCTCAGTGAGGATTTTGAAAATAAAATCCTCCAAATTCAACAAGAAAGCTTTTTAAGCAAAATTTTGATTTGTTGTTTGTTTTCAAGTCAAACTCTTTCTGAATGGATCATATAATTCAACTATGCAACAAACAAAATAAATTGCTTCTATGTGGTATGTTATGTGATCCAGCTGCACATAAATACAATACTCCAAAGAGCACCAGAAAACTGATTTCAACAATAATTTGTAGTTTTGGAAACAATACCACATCCAGCCTTTTTTATATTCATAACACAACTATCTAATAAACATAATAATCATATAATCAACGATCCAACTGCAGACAGCTAGAATAGTTGCGCACCAGTCCTAGTACAGAAGATCTTCAACTTTACATCATATGGCAAACAATTCGGATAGGTAGTTATGCAAACAATATCACAACAGAAAAGTAAGAATACATAATCAGACTCCACTACTGCCGTACATCACAAAACTAGTTATATCTGCATAAAAACTAATGCTTGCTTCCAAAAATAGAGGGAAAATAATTCCATCTACATCACAAAAAAGTCACAAATTTTTAACTTGAGATTATAAGCATACCTGATCAATATGACGTAAAATCTGCTCACCATCTAGTATCTCATGATGACCTTCTCTTTTGGCAGTAAGCCACGTAGACCCCTCAGCATGATTTGCTCTAACAGAAACTGCCTTGTGCCTGGGACCTATTGCTGAAACACCTTCTGACATTGCAAGATGAAATTGGATTTCCCCTGTACCTGCTTAATTGAAGCAAATCAATGATGGTTCATGGCATACAATAATGTTATACGTTATGGACACAAATATGCAAAATAGAAACAGAAACGTGAATCACTGATCAAAGACACTAGGCACAAATGGTATATGATAAATGAAAAAAGTGAAAAACATTTCAAAATGGGACAAATAGCAAGGCATGGCAGCTTAATGATCGCAAGAGCCTAGAACAAGGATGGAACAATAATTTAATTCTCATAAGCATTAATCTCATTTTAAGAAGCATATTTTTGAACCACTGACATGAGAACTTCTAATCTCTCTACAAGGTAAGCAATCTGATCAATCTCATTACACCATCCTTTATCACACAAAAAACTCGGGTCAGTTTCAATTAACATAGACATGAAGATTGCTTAAGTCTTGGAAAAGGAATTTCATTTCTTAATCTTCAAATGGACTTCATAAGTTTTAGATCCACTATGAGCATCTATAATGAACCATTGAAATAAGAATTCCTTACTCATGGGAATTAATTTGTATGTTTACCCTATATAAAACACAACTTGTGACATGTTGCACTTTAGCCATGTAATTGACAAAAAGAACTTAGAGATTGATTTATTATATTACCAAATAAATTTAAATTTAAATTGTCATTAATGCACTTGTGCAATCAAATTCAAGCAAAACTAGGGAACAAAGAATTCTTAATGTTGGGAAGAAAATCTATACTTAATAATAATTTATAATGCGGAGTTCTCTCCTTGTTTTATTTTGTCTTTAAAATGAGATGTAATTATGTTTTGAAGAAAATTTTGGGTTGTGAAAGCTTTGTCTACCAGATAATTGAGAAGAAACAAGTCCAAGTGTGAGTGGCTGTATCAGGGTTCACTTTTTAATTGGGAACAAACGAGAATGGCCAAATTCAGGGGTGGGCAAAAATCAGTCCAGAACCGAAAACTAATCAGTTCTTGGACTTTTGAACAGAACTTTAGAAATGACCCGACATGAATCTGTTTGGTTTCCTTCTTAGTTCCTAATCCAATTTATGAGCCCAAATGAGCCTATTGTCAGTTTTTCCTCTGATTTATAACAAATCGTATCAATCAATCAGTTCCTATAAAATCAAACCACAGGAAACCACATTATGTATGAAAAGTCAAGCAAATCAAACCAATCAATTTGTTTATCTGGTTTTCTTTCTGCCCGTTATTTTTTTTTTTGTTTTCTCTCCCTCTTTGCGTTTTTGCCCACCCCTTGTTGAATTTAACTTTTCTTTAGAAAAGGGTGTTAAAAATTACTCTAAAATGGTAAGTTCAAATAACAGGGGGCGTTTCAATAAAATTATCAGATAGTAAGGGTATGTTTGAAGAAATCTTTTGTTTTAAAAATTTCAAAGTCGAGAAGGGGCATTTGCTCCTTCTTGTATGCTACCTGCCATCCCCAAGTTGGAACAAGGTCTACTAGAATAGGAAGAGATGTGAGAAAGGATAAACAGATAAGACAAGCAAAGAAGTATTTGAAAGAATCGCTTTAAGAAGTACGAGTAGCACAAAAAGCTAGTTTGGGTGATAGGACGATGAAGTGGGAATCTCTTTTAAATGGGTAAAAAAATTATTGAGCAAAAGAGGATTAAAAACAAGCTGCCAGAGAAATGAAAACAAGATTCCCACAATTCCACAGAGAAGAAACAACAGTGAAAAAAATAACAAACATTAAATGTTCAGGTCTTAAAGGACACGAGAATTCAACAATTCAAGTAGTTTCTGATGCAGTTATAGGAAGGCCACAAAATCAGTTGTTTAATTGGCCTCTTGATAGCTGCAGTAACTTCTTATGTGAACAAACTAGTGTATCTGCAACCGCAGAAGTGCAATGAATGTTTGAGATGATGCGAGGTTCAGGATGAAAGTTATCAAGGCATTGTTGATTTTTTTTTTTTAAGAAGAAACATTTACAAAAATAAAAAATAAAAACTTAATAAATAAATCATGTATTCCAGCCATTTAAATTGTTATTTAGTTTCAGAGGCATAATAGAAAAAAGTAATAAACAGTAAACAAACAAATAAATACCATGAGGTTTGTCTTTATCACTTGCAAATACAAGAGCAACAGCATCGGAAATGAATGCTGGGTTTCCACAGACATTTCTCAAATCATCACCACTCCTGTATGCAAACCGGCTTCTTTCATCACCCACAAAGACGGTATTCATAGACATTGCATAATCTGCGATACAGGATGCTATCAACTACAATTGAACATAAACAAACTTGCAAAAAAGCAAGCCACTCAATCTGACTTCTGCAAATGTGTTCCAACTATACATCCACAGAAATGGGAAAATATCTATCTAAATATTCCTATTTTGATGTCATAACACAGACCTATACTTCAAAAACTTCCACTTGAGAAACAATAAACTATTTATAAAAAAATGGCATTTTTATGTTTGAACTTAAAGAAGGACAAAATGCAGAGAATATTGAGTAAGAAACATTAAATGTAAAATAGTTTTATAGCTTTGATTTCAAGAAGAATAAACTCTTAAATCAAAAGTTGGCACAAATCCTTTTTCTCCCACATTACATAACCACACTAAAACAATTGAATTATTTTCCTTGCAGAGAAAAGTAACTAAATGCATTAAATAGATGAAATTTTTATATTCAGAAAATACTTACCCAATTTTTCAATGATAGGTTTCTGGTCCATATCTTGTTTCTGTAGCATCAGCAACTCAACATAATAGCAGTGGAAACAAAATTTTCATCCTCATCAGAAGCAGAAACAGAGGAGAGTAAATGGCAGAATATTAACTTACCCCAAACATTATAATCCCAACCGGTGATGCGCAACCTGAAACAGAGGTCGTGTAATTCTGGATATCCATCACAAATTGATCAATCATTGGCACTGGAGGTGCCAGGTATACATCAACATATGTATCATCAACTGGAACGTGCACAATCTGATATAACTCCAGTCAGCCCATTTGATCATGTAAATATACCAAACATTGCAAGTTTCAGATTATCTATAATGACACATTTTTCCATTCTACATATCCAATTTGACAATAAGAAAAGCCGTTATGGAGTTTCAAAAATATATCTTGTGGCTTTAGCTAGCTGTCACTGCATTAGTTCCACAAAATCCACGTAACTACGAGTTAACCTCACGTTGAATGGTTAGCAGTTTCACTTCGAATTTTTTTCTTTTGGCATTACGAGCTGAGGCCAGAATGAGTCACTGGCCCCACGCGCCTATGCTAAAATGAAAAATAATAACAATAACTACATTTTTTTGCTCACGGCTTCCACATGTCATAGCTAGGCATTTATCTGTTCTGATTCTAAATGATCAGTATGTTGACTAAATAACTGAAACTATCTCCTAAATCTAAATCAAATGTAACATTGAGTTATTGCTTCTAAGAAAAGCTCAATTCATGAATTTCCATTATATTCATTTATAGAAAAAATGATGACCACCAAAGTATTCTTTTAATAGAGGTTCTCGAGTATATTGACCAAATAAGTTTGTGTTGTATAGCCCCAATCATGTCCAAACGGTTCCCGCCAACCCATACCTCTTTCCGCCGAAGTAATGGAATGGCATCAACTTTTAATCCAGGCAAATAGCCAACTGTCAATACAATGCCTGACTGCTGACCACATGTACATATGCCACGATTGACACCAATATCCTCATGATCCTGAAACTTGACCTACATTTTTCCACAACTAACAAAATAAATCATCACTTTCACTTCACTTGCCTCAAGAAACAAAAAACCAAAACGACAAAGAAACAATTCAAACCTCTCTAAACTCATCAGTAAGAGCATCTCTTCCCATTACTCCATGAACAACGGATAAAATAATCGGAGTTCGTGGACCCAAATGTTTTACTAACTGCATTTTCTCACACATTATTTAAGAAGGGGGGGGGGGGGGGGTGAGAAGCAAAACAATAAAATGCAATGAGAAGCGAAATGAGAAGCAAAAGAATAAAATGCAGTGAGAAGTGATATACAAAATCGAGAGTCCTTCTCATGTTAAAGCCTCTGCCAACATTTGCGATGGCAAAATGCGGTCGTATGGGCTCCAAGAGAACCTTATCGAGAACCTCTTGTAGAGCAATCTACATATCAAACTATATAACATCAAAAAAAGAAAAAGAAAATCAAGGATTCAGCTAGAAAAGCATTCAGTAATCAATAATTTGAATTCAAACTTACTGGGGCAGAAGCTTTGAAGGAACAAGCAGAGGCGATTCTGGGGCGAGAGAGAATGGAGTTGCAAACGCAGTTCCAAGATTTGTTAACGCAAGCTGCTGATGCAAAGGATTTTGCTGGAAGCCGACTGAGAATGTTATGAAGAACATCTTCACAATCAGCTAAGCTGCTGATTTCAATTGTCTTCTTCTTCTTCTTCGACGATGCTGGTTTCTCGGTATTCATTGCTGTGAATCAAAATGAATTATTTCAGTGAAATTTTTATCACCGAATAAATTTGGCCATTTCAACGGCTGCTGCCTCTGGCTGTAGCGTGACGACCGATGACCCAGACGTGTTGCAGCACTGTAGTGGGTTTGTGAAAAGTGGCAGGGCACTGGGTCTGCCACGTAGTTTAGCCCCTGGTAAATTGATATGCCTCAATTTATCTACAAATTATTGAAAACATCCCAATTGGGGTCAAAAAAATAAAATATGTGTTTTTTTTCTTTTTAAGTCTTCTACTGTCTGGTAGTAAATAGAGGTAGGTTGATATTTTCAATTATTATTCTCATCCATACGAGAGACCATCAACTTTGAAATGAGGTGTTTAGATGCATAGATGCAAACCATTACCGTAAATGGTGGTTAACAGTGACATTTTCTACTTGATGAAGTGTGTATTTAATTAATTATTGAGAAAAGACCAGTAATTCTTTATTAATTTAGTTAACCAACAATTCTTTCTTAATTAAGAGAAAATGACCAAAAAAAAAAGAATTTGAAACATACATAAGACTTGTATTTTTTTTAGATAAAAACCACCAAGAAGTTGAAGGTTTGGCGGGACTCCTATTTGTAATATAAATCAGTAATGCAACAAATACATAAGTAGAGTGATATAAATCAAAACCTTCTAAAGTAAATGAAAACACACAAGAATAAAAAGAGAAGAATGAAATAATGCTAGCATCTAACATGGTGAACAGCTTGCGCATCCAAATGTAAAATATTAGATAAGCTTGAAGGAAGATCTTGAGAACACAATAAACATCTACTAACTTGATCAGTATAGGTCCAATTAGCTAAAAAATCAGCAGCAGAAGTAGCCTCGTGAGCACATGCCTCACCAAAATAGAAGAGGAAGATGCCAAAGTGCACACCCATGCAACGAATAAGCATAATCCCAGCAAACATTACTGCTAGAATGAGTCTAAGAAATGACCGTGGCCAAGTTCGACTTGACCTCAAGCACAAAGTAACCAAGCTGAGTAGTAAACTCCAACCCCCTCACAAAGAGCCATAAGCTCTGCATAAAGAATTGGCCGACGGCCAAGAAAAGATCCAAAAGCAACCAAAATCGCATTTCGATGATCTCGGAGAATACTACCCGAAGTAGCCATCCCAAGATTGCCCCCAGAGCAACCATCCACAATCATCTTCGTAATCCCAAGAGGCGGCCTCATCTAAGAAACCAATCGAATCGGCCTTCTGGGTGGAGCTATAACTCGCAAACCATCCGCAATCCAAGAACCCAAAAATCCTTTTAGCTAAGAAAACTTAAAGCCAAAAGCAGAACTAGTAAGCCTAAGATCCGCCACCACTTGATAGATAATTGCATCAACAAAGAAAGATTACGAATTAAACCTGAAAGCATTACGGACCTTCCAAACTTGCCACAAGATAAAGCTAGGCAAGAAGGCTAGAAGATGACTCTGAAAAGGGGTACACTGCTGCCAATGAAGAAGCATAACACGAGGGGTAAAAAAAGCAACATCTCTTATACCCAAAAACTTAAAAAAAAAAAAAAAGCCCAAACCTAGTGAACTCATGGGCAATAAATAAATAAGTGCTGAGAAGTCTCACAGTAGCCCAACCATAAACATACCAAGAGACCCTGTAAAAAACCCTTGAGCACAATGCATCATCAATAGCCAAAAACCCATGCAATAATCGCCAGAGAAAAATGGAAACCCGAAATGGGATATGTCGCTGCCAGATAACCAAAAAACTTCATCCCTCGGCCTAGAACAATAAACAAGGTCCCAAGCCAACCGCAAATGAAAAATGCCATCGAAGCAAGATCCCATCGAGTCAAATCTAGCTCTCCACTAGAAATAGAAGCCAATAAGAATATGTTTAACAATAGAAGAGGGCAACATATCCTAAAGCTTACTCATATCCCAGACTTATAAGGCTTGACATTTCACATGTTGTTAGAGTAGTAAGCATGTATATGCACGACCTTGGAAAAAGGATATTGGCAAAATGTGAAATGGATTTTGAGATATATTTTGAAAACTTTGGATTTTGATTTAGTGTTTGAACGGGATGATTCACTTGGTCATTATGTGGTTTGATATGTTGATTCTCACTATGATGTTGATTTGGACAAGCGTCGATCAACCACTGGCTATGTATTCACTCTTACAAAAGTTCCACTAAGTTGGAAGTCCACATCGCAATCAACAATTGCTTTGTCTACAATAGAGGTAAAGTTTATGACAGTTGGAGAGGCTGTCTAGGAAGGCATTTGCAACGTTTACTTCCTGAATTCAAAATTAAACAAAAGTACATCATTGTGTATTGCAATAGTTAGAGTGCTATGCATTTAGCCAAGAATCAAGTATACCATGCACGAATGAAACATATCGGTGTTTTGTATCATTTTCTGCGAGGCTTTCTTGAAGAAGAAATGATCATGCCTCATAAGATTAAGACTGTTGATAATCCTGCAGCTATGCTGACTAAGGTGATAATTACAATCAACTTCAAATACTATTTGGACTTCATTAATATACTACAAATTTAAACACCTTTGGGTATGTGGCATCTTTAGGTGCACTTAGAAACATCCTTTCTCATTTTGTCTTAGAGATAGAGAAATTGGAGCCAAGGTGGAGACTATTAAAGACAAGTGTCTCCATTTACCACTAAATAGGTATGATTAGAGACAAGATATAGTGGATTTGTTATGTTTAAATTTAATATGTTAGTGGAGCACTTTGTATTAGGCCACGTACGTTTCTTCTCTGCATCTACAAATTTGTTGAACCACTTAATTTTTTATGTTAAATTTTTTCTCTTTTTTTATTATCTCACATCACCATTTGATACGTTTCTACACAACACCATTGTTCATTCTGTAATAAAAAGTAGTCAATCATTCTCCTAGTGTACATGAAAATTACCCGTCTTGAATCACAGAAAGACAGAGAAATGCATATAGGTATACATGTGAAAGGGGACATACGACATAGATAATAAAGAGACACACACAAAAGACACATATTAAGTGAGGAGCTATAATATGCTAAATTGGAATTTGAACATGCATCAACATGGAAAAGTTGTGATCTACAATATTAGGTGCGAGAAAAGATATAATGTGGAACATATGGACCTTCTTAAAGTGAAATTGTGTAAAGAATTGCAATTCTAGACCAAAAATACTTAAGGTAACATGTAATCGACTTAAATAGCATATGTTGCACATGTTTTACTTGTAAAGAGTAATTAAGAAAAGAGAGCAAAGGGATACATACAATGTTGTTAAAGATTTTATGCTTGAAAACTGTGAAGGAACATCTAATGCATCGAAATTGTTATTACTCATGTCCCTGCCAATCAATTATTATAGAATGAAAATTAATCATTACTTGAGATGCTTTATCTACCCTAAGATTATTGACGTGAAGATGTGCTAAGACCTTTTCTACTTACACTTAACTGAGGACATCCAATCCAGTAAGGTTAGGCATTGCACCAGACCAAGTCAGTTTATTGTTGGACAAGAACTTGAAAAATATTATAACCCAATACTCTTCATTTCAAAATAATATGTGTTAAGGAATTGGAATTGACTATACAAAAATAAAACATAAAGCTTATTTCCATATCTAAGTTGTTAGCGTACAACTCATGAACATTCATAGGGTTGTTAAGGTTTGAAAGAACAGGTTCGCTTAATGAATTCCTATCAAAACATCTATAATCAAGGTGAGAAATTCATCAAAAAGACATCAAAGAGACTCAACTAATAGCATTTTCACTTGAATATGAGATGAAGATACTCATACAACTTCCAAACTCGTCAGTCGTCACTCGTCCAAGGGTGGCCAGTGAGGTTGTATAGCTGGTCTCTTCTCTCTTCTCTAGCCCAGAATCTAGATAAGCCCATAAAATGGTCGAGAGTAAACAAAGACGGAAAAAAGTTGGGCTTTAGAAGATAAACAAAAAATGGCTTTATAAGAAGAAATACAACAAACGCTATGATTTTTCCACTCTTCCCTGTATTACCCTTTCTCAGTCTCAAGCCCCCTGCGGCCAAACTAGTGTAAGGGTACATTTGAGATTGAGGTTAGGCAACTGTAACTTAAAAATTACAGCATTAAAGTGTTTTGTAAACACTAACTGTTGTAGTTTGAAAACTATGTTGATATAATTTTTTACTTGTATAATAAAAAATCTATTATATCTTTAATAATTTGTCAAAATTATTATTTAAAATTTAAATTTACTATACATTATTAATTTTTATTTCATAGTTAATTTTTTTTTTCAAAACAAGTATATCTTAAAAGTTACAGCACCTCAATCCTAAATAGGACCTAAGGTAAGTACACAACGACTCTTTCTAAACTAATTTTTATGATTTATGTGTAACGCAAATTGAATTTCTTAGGCAAATTATTATTTTGTTAATTTGAAGGGAAATAATACGGAGGAGCAATGAAAGTAGCAGTAATTAGGGCCATTTTCACTCTCAAGTACAAAGTTTACTTGTCTAGTCTCCAAATTCGGAAGTTGAATTCAGTATGTGCAGCGGAAAAAAAGGCCGAGTACTTGGGAGTTCAAAAAAATCAACAAGCATCGGCACTGTGCCCACTTGCCCTGCTACCAAGAATCGTATTTCTACTGCTGAGAATATCAATGATCTCATTGGCTACGCACCTCCTTGGTTTTCTAAATTTTTATCAAAGATGCTGGATGTTAAGAAAAATGAGAGAAAGTTAAGAGAAGGTAAAGCCACTAGTCAATAGTGAAGCACGTGGAAAAGGTTTATGCATTTGGTTTTTACAGGAAGTGCAATCGTGGTAGGAAAAAGCCTGTTAGTAGAGAAGTTGCAATAGAAGAGCTCCTTCAAGTGGTAAATATTATGAAACATTTCTAGCCAATCCTATGTTGGGAAAATATGCTCTTTAAAAGCATATATGTTTATTTAATTGTAATAAGTAATTCTGATTAATAAAATAAATGAGGTGTTTTATTCAAGTATCTTAATTGCATTAATATTTTAAGTAAAGTTCATTTAATAATATTATATGTATTTATGTGATCACCATGTGGATTCAGGAATATATAAATACAAGTTATCTTATGATTAAATAAATTAAGTTCGTAGTTAATAAATAAAATTGGACACTTTATTTAGGTATAGATTGTAATAAATTCATTGAATGATTTATCTTAATCATCTATGAATTTATTGATGTAGTACGACTACATTAAACAGGATCACATATGAGATTTAATTAATTTTGTAATAATTGTCAGACTTATTAAATCTCATATGTATTGATTTTATTGTAATCTTAATCTTGAGTTAATTATGATTTCATGATTCTAATTGTTATTCCATTTGAGTTACCAACTGGCGCGACGCATACTTGTAGTCAAGATTACCTAGTATCTTGGTGTGAGCAATTATAAGTATTGAAGTTATAGATTAACGATATAGAATTTGTACAATACATCTCTTGATGGATTTTTGGTACTTGATCATAAAATTATATGGCCAACGTGTGTCAACATATTTAGTATATTGAAAATGATTATTAGAGAAAATCAGTTAGTATTAAGGCACAAGATGTAATCAAATTGATTAAACAATTGAGATATCAATTTAATTAACAATGTGGTACGAAAGATTATGCAGTAAAGAAATCAATGTGACATGAGTCGAATTATTATTCGAAAATACTATCCTAGATAACATATAATTATGAAGGCCAATTTCAATCTTTTAGTGGAGTAGATTTGGAATTAAATAATTTGGCTAGTTTAATTACATACTTAATTATTGTAGCCACTATTGTATGTACCCATATAATCCCCGGGTTAGCTCATTTAATTGACTACGCCGCTACTGCATTAATAAGTAAGATAACTAGTTATTTGGGTTAAAAACTTAAATATATTATTTAGTGGGAGGCTCCATAAAATATGCTTGTATAAGGGGACTTGTGTTATTTTACAAAATGGGCCCCTATAACAAGAAGAAGTAAGGTTACTTTTGGTTTTATTATTTTAAATAAAATGTGATTTAATAGAATTAAAAATTAATAAATATAGAATCTAGGGTTTCCACTAAATAGAGATATAAAATGCTTATTTTCTTCCAAAAAGAAAGAGCGGCCAGAGAAAAAAATTCTCTTTAATTTTGAGAGGAATATTTTCTTTCTCTTGCTAGTTGTTTTTAGTGGTGATAAAAGCGTCCCACACATCAAGTGTAAATCAAACTTAAGTCACAACCTAGAGCATCATTGGTGACGGATCATGATCTGAGAACCTAAATTAATTCAGCAAAAAAGCCAAATCGAATTATCAAGGTATAATTTTTTAACTTACAAATTCTTATATTTTGTATGAGATTAGTTCTATAAATTTTTATAAAAATTTAAAAAACTGATTTTTCTCCAACATCCTATCCATCGAGCTCAGTTGGAGTAATCATTCTTGCGTATCATGCAGATTAATCAATAAAACCAGACGGATTTACCCCACGCCTTGTGTGCATGTAGTGTATGAAAGTCCAATCTTGGGGGTGAGTTTAGCTCATCGTACACTTGTGCAACTCTTTTTTCACCAAGCCTAATGATATAGAATGGCGGACTGAATTAGTATCTGTCTTCAATAGCTTGTGGATGATGTTGAGTTCTCGTTTCCTCCTGAGAGAGATTCCATCGTTGAATATAGATCTGCTTTGGGTCTCCGAAACTTTGATTTTGATGCCAATAGAAAGAGAATCAAGATGAAGTTTTTCCATAATCTCACATTAACGTCTTTGCAGTAAACAAACTGATCTAACTATTAACTGATCCCTGATATTCATTGCAGGCACTGCGATTAGCATTAGAGAAGAAAGGATGGGCTTCTGCAGACAACTTTTGAGGTCATATTCAACAAATTTTATCAAGATTAGGACAAACGGTACAACGTACGCATTTGAACCAGGGTCAAAGGGAAAAGAATACAAAGGATTGACCTATTATTCCAATTCAGATGTTCAAGGTCAACTCTGTTAAAATCAAAATGTTTATTCATAAGAAACTGAACACAATAGAATAGGACGTGCAGTTATTGTTTTGCAATTTGACATAAATATTCAGAACAGGAAAAAATGAAATGGACGATTTTCCACAATGTTCAACAATTATTAAATATGTTATTCTCAAATGGCCTCCTGGTACCAGGAAAGACCCATCAAGTTTCATCAACTATAAAAGTCATTAAATTAAGGCCATGTCACTTGCCTGAAAGGTGCAAGCCTTAACTGAAACTGGAGCCCTGTTATCATTTGTCGAAGTACAGAGCAAATATAATACTGAAATATAGACGCACACCAGATGTCATTTGAAAACCGAATATATAATTTATCCTTAACGAAAATAACACCGGATCCATTCTTCCAAACATTATAGGCTACTAGTACAAGAAACTAACGTCTTCTAAGGCATCATCACTGCAACATATGCACTAGTAAGGAAAGTTATATCAAACTGGATTCATAAGAAAATGTGAAACCACGACAACACAAGAACACAGAACTTGCTGATGGCAGCTCCACCTACTTCAGCTTGACCAGTGTGGCATGATTTCAAAGAGATTAATCCTTCCTCAGTTCCATGTATTCACGATGAATACCATCTTTGTTTAGGACAACAATTTCAAGTTTGTCTCCCTGGTAAAAACATTGAAGGACATGTTAGAAAAAGAAAAAAATGGACTTTATGTGCAAAGAATTGAGCTCGTGTGCTACGAATAAGAACTTGATTTCACCACAGTTGCAATCTCACACCAACAAAAATGCCATCGCATAAGGGGAGAGAGGGGGGAAAAAGAAAAAAACTTGCCGTGTATATGTCCCTCTCAGTTGCTGATGCAAAACAAGTTTTGACCAAATCAACTGCTTCAGCCTCTGAAAGAGGAGTAACAGCATCCTGCAGAGAGCCCAAATTTTCAATCAGAAACGTATGAGAATAAAAGCACTGAAGCATCATATGTGCTGTTAAATATCTGAATTTAACAGCTTACCTGGGCAGGCAATAGGAGAGGACTGGGAGACTTTAGTTGGTTATCGAGGAATGGCATGATGAGTGTGGAACCGGAACCCTGGGAGCTATATCCAACCCTCTCATAGGAACCAACAGCATCATATGTGTAGACACAACCCTTCCCTGAAGTGGAATAAGAACAAAAATTTGACAATAACTAAGAAAGAAAAAAAAAACTTAAAAACTGGCGATGGAAGTTTGAAAAATCTTTACCTTCATTGTCAAGCCCACCCAAGACATTAAATGAATAGTAAGGAAAGAAACGTTTGTAGTACAGGGTGTTGGAGAGTAGTTGGCCCATTGCAGGGCAGCTCATTTGCTTGTTGTGTTGATGCTGATAGATCTGTTTTTGAACAATGCACAGAAAAAAAAGATTAGTGGTATGATGCCAGTATATAACAATGCAAAAGAGAAAGAAAGAGAGAAAAAATTCAAAATAGCTTTCCTCTCCTACAAAACAAAACATCCACTCCCTTTGTTTTAGAGTTGGCAAATTTAAATGCATTTTTTCTTTTTCAAATAGGCATATTTAAGAGATTTAAACACAGATGCTAAGTCTGTAACAAGTTCATATGCAAGATAGTTATATTTACCCACAAACATGACAACTCAACAAAGTGCTTCTACTGAACACTCAGCCAGACATTTTTGAAACCTTACCAAATGCCTTGCTGCCAAGAGTTTTTGTAAGGCTTTGACATCAGCTTGAAAACCAGAAGAGGCCATAACACATTTGTCTGCCCTGCATAAGGTTAAAATATAAAAGAAAGAACCCATTATTCAGACTCAGATGAAAATGTTTTGCCAACAACCATTTGCCAACCGTAAAGTGTCCAACAATATGAGAAACAAAAGAATAAGGGATGACCATCCTAGTTCAACAAACACAGTGCAGCACAAGAACCGAACATCATAAACAAAATAAAAGTTGAGTACATGAAATAAATAAATTTCGTTCTTTTAGCACCCATATGAATTTTGAAGTAACTAGCAGTTTGATGACCTTGGGAAGAATTGATGTGTTCACTTTGACTTGTGTTTTGACTCAAGAGTGCCTAGAAAATCAAAATGTTGACCAATTGCAGTTTTCCTTGCATAACTAAAAGCCTAAGATCAGTGTCCGGCAGTATACTCATAAGACAAGCCAAGGAATTATGGGAACTCTGCTTTGCAATTACTCTATAAGCCAAAACACAAGTCAAAGTGAACACATCCATTCTTCACCAGGTCATCAAACTGCTAGATTACGTCAAACTGGAACAGACATCCAATGTCTGCCAGAAGCTATAACCTCTAAACTCACAGCCTGCAATATTTGAATTTATAGAATGCAGTCCATCTTATAGCTCAATATATAGAATCTAAAACTACCTCGGCAAATTAAGAATCATATGCCTGAGATACTGTGCCTAGTTATTTATCCACTATATGATTCTTTGATGAAATTGAATATATAATTATCAAAATTAAGCAGCATGTTTCAATAATTTCCCACATCTTTTACATATAAAATCCTAAAAATCGGACCAAGGAAAGCATCAGTAAAACCCTAACAACCGAAACTTGAAACCGAAATTTTAGCAAACTCCTCCTTAAATCACTAATAAGACTCAAAGCATACAACACACGAACACGAGATGAAATTAATAAAATGAACGAAAGAAATATCTGATGAAGGCGCGCGTACAGTTTAATGATTTTGGAGTAATCGCGGGAGAGGATACTGTAACCGGTTGACATTCGAGTGTCGGCAGCGATTACACAGTAATCAGCTCCGGCAATCGCAACACAAGTTCTGCAAAACGCATAAACAATATGATTGGAAAAGCTTTAAACCTAGAAGTATATGTAAATGCATGAAGAGAGAAAGACGCTACCCTCCATTATTGTCGTATGGAGACCATGCGGGATGCTGCTTCGTCATGATGAATTGTCAGTAATTAGGGTTTGAAATTTGGACAATATGAATTTGGTTCGTTTCCAGTGTTTCAGAAATGAGAGTGGCTTTGAGAACAAGAAATGGGAGCTTAAAACCGACGTCGTTTTCAAGTGAGGGTTTAAGCCGTTGGAGAATGGCTTTAAGATATTGTAATGGAACAGAACATTATAGGGTATTAAAACTTTATTTTTATTAATTTAATACGTTTAGCAAAAGAAGTAGCCTTATCATTAGAGATGTCCAACTAGCCGTGCGTGCCGGTCCAACCCATTAAAGGAAGGTTCATGTGTGTTCGCGCTCGTGTCGTGTTGTACTTATTTTATATTTCGTGTCGTGCCGTGCCGTACCCACTCATGTCATACCCTATCGTGCCTAAAAAATAAAGCTCGATAACCTTATTTTTTTTTAATTGTTTTAAGAAAGCATGTCAAGTTGGGGAAGAATATTTCTTTTTGAAGACTACTAGAACAACTATAGCATATGTAGACACATAATGGAGAAAGCATGGAGTGCAAGTCACAAGGAAGCTACCTCTAATTCCATCTCCATTTATTTGAAGAATTCTACAGCCGTGAGAACTAAATTACAAGAACGGAGCACACAGAAATTTGGGGACCGGAAACGTAATTGCAGATGTTAACCACAAAGCTCACTTGCTTAAAATCTGGCCCCTCATAATCTTATGACGAGATTAGAGCTGTGGAAAAGTAGCTAGATGATTTTCTCAGGGACGAGGAAATATATTGGAGGCAAAGATCTAAAGCTCTTTGGCATAAAGAAGGGGACCGTAACACCAAATACTTTCATGCCAAGGCTTTAAGATGGAGGAAACGAAATCTGATTGTTAGCCTACTGGACAACAATAATCAGTGGACAGAGGACATAAACGCCATCGCAAATGAAATTTCTAAACATTTTCAGAATTTATTCACATCCTCTAATCCTTAAGCACAGTTCATAGAGCTGGCACTCCAACACATTGAGCCTAAAGTTACTGCATAAATTAATATGGATCTGGACAAAATGTTTTCTCCATAAGAAATTCAAGTCGCTTTATTCCAAATGCATCAGTCAAAGGCACCAGGCCTTGATGGCTTATCAGCAGATTTCTTTCAACGGTATTGGAATATATTAGGTCGTTCTGTAAGTGCAATTTGTCTAGAAATATTGAATGGGGATGGAGACCTATCTTTAATTAATCATACATATGTGGCCTTGATTCCAAAAGTGAAGGAGCCTACGAGAGTAAGTGAATATAGACCAATTAGTTTGTGTAATATTATATATAAAATTATTTCCAAGTGCCTTGCTAATCAACTGAAAATTGTGTTAGAGCATTTAATTTCCCTTTACCAATATGTCTTCATTCCTCAAAGACTAATCACAGATAATATCATAATTGGCCATGAGTGCCTCCATAAGAATAGATGTAGAAAACAAAAAAACAAGGGGTTGGTTGCAGTAAAACTTGACATCAACAGCTTATAATAAGATTGAATAGTGTTTCCTAGAAGGCATTATGCGTAAGCTAGGATTTTTAAATCGATGGGTGAGTCCACAATGAAATGCATCATGTCATCTACATTCTCCTTCCTAGTTAACGACGAACTTCGAGGTCTTGTAAAGCCTCAGAGAGGGTTGTGACAGGAATGTTCTGTCTCCCCTTATCTATTTATTCTATGCATAGAATCTTTATCTTTTTTATTGGTCCATGCCGAAAATCATAAATCCATTCATGGGATTAATTTAGTGTCTAGAACCTTATTGCAGAATGTAACCATCTCAAAGAGCTGTTTGATCTATATAGCAATGCATCTGGCCAAGTCATCAATTTTTAAAAATCATCTTGTTTTTCAGTCCAAACACTCTAGGAAACATAAGAGAGGCGATTAAACATATTTTCAACCTTTCTATCGTCTCTCATCATGAACAAAATCTTGGTCTCCCATCGATGCTGGGTAGAAGTTAAAACATTCTTCTTCAATACATTGAAGACCCGACTTTGGCACAAGATTAAAGATTGGAAAGCCAAATTATTCTCAAGCGGCAGTAAAGAGATATTGATCAAAGTTGTTGCTCAGGTTATCCCCATATATGCGATGAGTGTCTTCAAACTCCCTCTTAGCTTTTGTGATGATTAGTAAAAATTTATTGCACAATTTTGGTGGAGTCAGAATTCATCCTCCAGGAGCTTTCACTGGTAGTCATGGCTGACACTCTACCTTTCAAAGAAATATGGCTCCTTGGTTTTCAAGAGTTGAGCTCTTTTGATAAAGCATTTATAGCAAAACAATGCTGAAGATTAATTTCTTTTCCACACTCTCTAGTCTCTAAAGTTCTTAAAGCTAAAAACTATCTAAAAAGCAATTTCATAAAGAGTAAATTGGGTAGTAATCCTTCATATATATGGAGAAGTATCTTATAGAGGAGAGGTCATTGAGGCTGCTTTAAGATGGAGAATTAGAGATGGTAAAACTATTTCTATTTATCACCACATATGGCTTCCTCGTCCTAGCACATTCAAGCCATTCTCTCCTCAACTCCTACCGTCTCAATCTTGAGTAGCCATCTTGATTGACGAAGAAGGACGCTGTAAAGAACAATTGATAAGAACTAATTTTCTTGAGGAAGATACAACTCAGATTTTGAAAACCCCATTACTTAAAAGTCATTGGAGGATCAACTGGTCTGGACACGTGATAAGCGAGGCCAATTTAACATAAAGAGTGGCTAGCATGTGGCCCTTTGTTTGAAACTCAAGGACTGGCCTTCCAGCTCTAGTGCTACGAATGTTGTGAACTCATTTAGAGCAGACACTCTGCAGTGTGGAAGCAGCAAGAACATTAAACCCAATACTCCTAGCACGTGTTAGCAAATTCCCCCCTATCATGGTACAAAGTGAATGTTGATGCGATTGTTAGTTCTACGGAAGATCGTGCTGGTATTGAAGTATTGGTTCGTAATTTGATAGGAGAGGTTATGGCAGATTCTATTTGTATAGTGAATTTCTCTAGAGATATAGAGTTTGTGGAAGCTGTTGTTGTGCACAAAGGCCTTTAATTAGCGAGGATATGGGGTTGGCTCCAGCAATAATTGAGTCGGATTCTCTCAATGCCTTAATCTTATTAGTAACAAAATGCACAGCAAATGTGAAGTAGGGCGATTAATCTCTGACATTCAAGAAGTCTTATCTTCCTTTGAGAGTTCTTTCCAAGTGAAACTTACTCCATGATCCTGCAATGAAGCTGCACATCATCTCGCTAAATTAAATGTCTGTAATTCCATCGGGAAAGTTTGGTTAGAAGAAGTTCCAACTGAGATCGCTGCTTATGTATGTAAAGATAAATCACTGTAATTGCTCTCTCTTAATTAAATTTTAATTTAAAAAAAACATGTCAAGTTGTTGACATAATTTTTAAAGCTTATATATTATTGGATCCATATGTGATAACTCTAGGAAATGAGAGTTATTATATCAATTTTAAACTTAAATTTAGGTTACTTAGAGAACAAATAAGGTGTTTTCATTACATTTTGATTACCTTTTGCATAAACATTCATTTTAGTTGAGTTTTAATAAGAAATTTCTTCATAATGTTAGAAGCTACCAATGGGATGACCCCCATTTATATAAGTTGTGCCCAGACCAAATAATACGAAGATGTGTTACAGAAGGAGAGATTCCCCATATACTGGAATCATGTCATGCTGCAGCATGTGGAGGACATTTTGGTGGTCACAAAACAGCTGCTAAAGTACTGCAATCAGGTTATTACTGGCCAACTATTTTTAAAGATGCTTATGTGTTTGTTAAAAGTTGTGACAGGTATCAAAGGACATGGAACATAACTAGCAGACATGAAATGCCATTGACCAACATCCTAGAAGTGGAAGTTTTTTACGTCTGAGGAATAGATTTCATGGAACCTTTTCCCTCATCCTTTGGGAACTTATATATCCTGGTTGCTGTGGATTATATATCTAAGTGGATGGAAGCTACAACATTACCAACTAATAATGCTAAAATAGTGGTGGCTTTTCTTCAGAAAAATATTTTTTCCAGATTTAGTACTCCTAGAGCAATTATCAGTGATGAGGGTACACACTTTTGCAACAAAGTCTTTGCTGTAGCAATGGTAAAATATGGAGTCAGACACAAGGTAGCTTCAGCATATCACCCTCAATCTAATGGTCAAGCTGAAGTGTCCAACAGAGAAATTAAAAAGATCTTAAAAAAAGTGGTGAACCCAATAAAGAAGGATTAGTCCTTACACTTACATGATTCTCTATGGGCCTACAGAACAACATACAAAACCCCACTCGGCATGTCCCCTTACCAAATTGTTTATGGCAAAACTTGTCATTTTCCATTAGAGCTAGAGCATAAAGCACATTGGGCACTGAAGAAATTAAATTTGGATACGCATGCTGCAGCAGATAAAAGAAAACTTCAACTTTGTGAGCTCGATGAATTACGGCTATATGCATATGAAAATGCAAGAATCTATAAAGAGAGGACAAAACAATGGAACGGCAAGCATCTTCAGCATAGGAAATTCCACCCTGGTCAATTAGTGTTCTTCCACAATACAAGACTAAGATTATTTTCGGGAAAGCTCAAGTCACGGTGGTCTGACCCGTTTAAGCTGCTTAAAGTTTATCCTCATGGTGCGATTGATCTTTTAGATGAACAAACAGGTCAAGAATTCAAAGTTAATGGACACAGGGTTAAGCACTACATACATCCAGCAGCCGCATGTTCCAAAGAGGTGTTACTCCTTAAAGAACCCGACTATTGAGCAAGGAAAAAAGGTCAGGCTGAAGGACCTTAAATCAAGCACTTTATGGGAGGCAGCCCATTGAGGAGATAGCCACTTCAAACCACTTTTGATATCCTTTGGTTTTGTAGACATCTATTCCTCTTTACCTCTTTATTTTTTTTTCCATATTAACTACTTATGTTTATCTTTTTACATTATTGCATTATTTATTTTCGTTTTAATTTGATCTATTTATTTTTTTTCTAATTAATTTTAGATTGAAGTAAGTGTGATAATTGCATTCCATATTGACAAGTGAGAATGTATGATGGCAGACTGTGGAGGTGAGCCAAATGTCAGAAGCCTTAGTGTGGAGTATGTATCCGTTGTTAGACTAAGCGAATGGGTGATGCCGCAACTAAATTTATCGTTACAGTAAATTAAAAGTTGGAGCCTTTCACTTACCGTTGGAGATCAAATCGTGACAGATGGACGCATGGATATGGATAGCAATTGCGGAAACAAATTCCCGAAATTAAAGCTTTAATTTTAATGGCCGCTAATTTTGGGGATATGCACTTTTAATTCAAATATTTAATTCCCTCAATTATCTCTACTTCTCATATTTATCTTCAAATTAAAGTCCATTATAAAAAAGGAGTCACTGTATTTAGCACTCTACACCACTATTCCCCATCTCCTTCGCAAGTCCAACTCCCATAATTCTTAAACCTCTTCTTCACTTTTTAATCTTAGGAACAGTAGCTTCAATTTGTTACTGCTACAGTAATGCCGAGATATAAGAAAATAACCAACCGCCTCAAAGATCCATCACGCTTCTAGAGTTACCACACCGAAGAAAAATATGAAGAATTCATAGAGCCGCGTAAGATTTTGGAAGAGAAAGGGTTTCAATTCCCAGAACAACTCACTAGAGTTGTACAAACAATTCATAATGCTGCAGCAAAGCAAGGATGGTTAGAATTCTGCAAACACCCTCGTGATCATGTGCTTCAAGTAATGAAAGAATTTTACGCCAATTTAGTAAGCCCTGATCAACACAACATTTGGGTAAGAAACACACTTGTTCCATTAGATTCCAGAGTTATCAATGCTTTCTATAATTTACCTGCTGAAATCACTTGTGAGTATGCTAAGTTGCGTGATAAGTTAACCCAAAAAAAGTGGACTACCATTTTCACAACTCTTACCATCGAAGGGGTATCATGGGCTAACAAGGAAGGGTGTGTAGTTAATAGGATAGATTTGAAACCAATTGCTAATGTATGGGTGAAAATTTTGAAATCTAGGCTTATGCCCACCACTCATACTACTACGGTTTCACAAGAGAGATTGGTTTTGCTATATGTCCTTGTTCGAGGGCTGCCGATAGATGTGGGTAGTATCATCGAAAAAGAAATCTGAGAGTGTGCAGTCAAAACTCACCGAACTGCAGCCTTGCTATTTGCTTCACTTGTCACCAGCATTTGTGTAGTTTCAGGTGTTCGTCCTTACGCCAGAGATGATCACGTTAAGAATGATGGTGTCTTTACAGCACGCACAATTGAGAGAGTTACTGGTGAGAGTGCTGGAACAATCACTGAACCAGCTACCGTAATAGGAGTAAGACGAGCTCTTAGCTTAGAACAGACCATCTAGGCACTCAGTAAAAGTGTAACTCAATGTGTGGAAGCATAGCAAGGGGAGAACGATTGGTTTTGGAACTACCTCCAGTACCTGGACAACCAACTACACCAGTTTGCCCTATATATGAAACTCACTCACCGGAACTTCCCTGATTCACTGCTCCAGCAATACAATTTTGACACCAACACCACAGATGCTCCAGCCGAAGCTAGTGATGAAGCTACTGCCACAGATGCACCAGCAGAGGAAGCTGCAGCTGACCCA
Organism: Citrus trifoliata; assembly: GCA_018350135.1. Lineage (NCBI taxonomy): Eukaryota > Viridiplantae > Streptophyta > Magnoliopsida > Sapindales > Rutaceae > Citrus > Citrus trifoliata. Next base: position 13,003,529 of record CM031387.1, on the reverse strand, counting down.
CAATCAACGGTAAACTCAGAAGATGCTGCAACATCTGACCCACCTTAGGACGAAGGTGACAAGTCGGAGACCGATAGCTCACCCTCAGAGGCAGAGGACAATTCGGATAAAGAACGTGAGGAACCAACCATCCCAACCCAGTCTAAAACTAGGAAGCAGCACATTATTCAAGAAGATGAGAAGGAAGACCAAGAAGAGGAACCATCTATTCTGATCCTAGCAAGCAAGGGAAAGGACAAGGGTAAAGCAAAAATGGCAACACCTCCAGACTCTGAAGATGACATGGAGCAAGTTGATGCCGAGTTAACTGTTGCAGCAGCCAAAGTTACGCCTACACCTGAGCAAGCCAAGTAACTACTGGCGATGATTGCAGCCATCACAGCTGAGGGCCAGGCAGTTGATGCATCCACTCTAATTTCTCCCCAGTAAATTCCTAGCCAGCCTGTTTGCACCAGCCCGCGGCAATCCACTAAACGAAAAGGCAGTACTTCTAAAGGGCCTACTACAGCAGCCCCATCTACAACTCCTCTCACCAGCCCCACGACGAAAACGACAAAGACATTGCCAGCTACTTCCCCACAAGCTTCACCAAAAGATAAGCTGTGTAGTGCCTCCAAGAAACATTGAGAACATCCCGTCATGTGCTGCAATCCCCACCACAGGGGAGTATTCTGTCTTTTTTTTAGTTCATTTTTCTTGTTTAAAAAAAAAAATTATTGGTCCATTTGTGTGGTCTTTTCTTAAAATCTCCCATATAATTGTCCAGTGTGTGCCTTTGTTTTATGTGCTTGTGATGACACAACACCTCTCAAGTTTGGGGGGGGGTTTGTGTTTCCGAATGCATATGTTTATGTTTGTGTCCATGTATTCATATTTGTGTGGTGTGAAACTCTTTATCTAGTATTTGTGTATGGATTTGAAAACCTAATAAAAATAAATTGAGTGATATTCAGTATGTACATGCCAAGTAGAGATAAGTTATAGATAAAAGTGAAATTTTGTCCTGACACTTAGACTTTGGTTGAATTGTATAAGACTGCTAAACCAAAGCCAGAAGAATAGAGTAGATCCTAAGTTGGGGGGGGGGGGGAGAAGCAAGTTTGATTAACTGTGATTTATATGAAATACAATTTGTTCCAATGACTCAAGTTGCTGAGTAACCAGGTCTGAGTATGAACCCCATATGCAAAATTGTGTTCAAAGGTAGCAAGAGTTATAAGCAATGTTGTAGTATATATTAAAAAAAAAGAGCAATCCTCTATCTAAGGCATTGAATAGCCAGGTCTGTTCATGAGCCCCATGTCCAGCCTTGAGTGAAAGATACTTCTAGATAAGATTATATGATAATACTGTTGCAGCAACTTTGATATGGGCATGATTTGAGTAATTGGGTGTCATCATTACAATTGATTGACATTTACATGAAAGATAAATGTTACAGTAAAGAGGTTGAATATTCCCTAGTTTGTAAAATCCTAAATTTGTCACAGTTGAGTATGTGAAAGTTTTTGTTACCCCATTTATGAATAAAGTATTCTCACTATTGAAATTCATACAATCCCTAGGTAATGCTATAGCATATCTGGAATTCAACCGAAGGAGCACACATACACTATGGATAGAAAGAAGCTTAAGTCTAGAATTGATTTACTATGGACATTTTGTATGATTGGGTTTGTGATCTGAAGGTGGAAGAATCCTTGCAAATTTGATAAAAGAGCTAAAGATATGTGCATGTTTGTTTACGGAAAATGTTAGTAAGTGTCATTACTTGAGGACAAGCAATGGTTCAAGTTTGGGGGTGTGATAACTCTAGGAAATGAGAGTTATTACATCAATTCTAAACTTAAATTTAGGTCACTTAGAGAACAAATAAGGTGTTTTCATTACATTTTGATTACCTTTTGCATAAACATTCATTTTATTTGAGTTTTAATAAGTTTTGCTTGAATCATAATAATTTGTGCTAAAAACAGGTTTTAAATGGTAGGTTTTAAATTCATGAAAGGATGTTGAAGCATTAGAAGAACAAGATGAGGAAGGAAGATGACCACAAAAGAAGCAAAGCATAATCGAGAGTAAAGTAGTGTTGTGGCCGCTATTAAAGTAACCAGTGCTGTAGCAATCTGGAAACAATGCGGGAGAAAACTTAGGCGCAAGACAACCATAAAAGCGCGATCTGCATGTTTCCTAATTCAAACACATACACGCTCACGGGCCTTGGTTTAACCTAGTTTACAATATAAAAAAGAGGCGTGCACCACGTAGAAGGGTGGCAAGGAATTATCATTAGAACAATTAGAATGAACGAATGAGAAGAAGATCAGAATTGAAGAAGGGCTGCTTCGGCAACTTTGGACCATCGGGCAGAATTATTTGACTTTGATTTTCATTGTGCTCAACATATATTTGTCTTCTTCCTTTAATTGATTTAATGTATTCTGAGACCAAGATATTTATGTTTACTTTTCTCATTCAGATTATGAACTAAAGTATTCGTAGTTGGGTGACAAATAATCCAATGGGTTCTTGACTGTTTTTATATGTTGTTATAGTATTGCTGTAGCAATATACTCTGATAGTTTTATGATTATAACTGTTATTTCGGTTGACCACCCATTTAATAGTTGCAGTTAAGATAGAGCAGCAAAAAGCATGTCTTAGCGGACATTATTAGAGTATTACTTGATCTTAAGTTGAGTTTCCTGGATTAAGTTATCTTTAATCCTATAAGGGCAATACTTGAAGTTAAGATTTGTGACACTCTAGACATAAGTGTTCACCTTGTAGGGTAAAGAAATTAAAGGTTATCATGCCGTACCATAAATATATGAGCAACTGGTCATTGTTAGTAGATTTAATGGTATGAGATTTCCAACATGCAATAGCTGCGGATGCAGATTAATTCTACCCATTGCTGCAGCACTTATTGTAACAACTGGTGCTAATTCGGTAAACAACAGTCATCCCATTAGGAGAATTTGATCATTCAACTACTATATTCTCAACTGAATCTTAAACACATTCAACTTAGGTTATTTCATTACAGTACTGTTTTATTAGTTCTTATTTTCAATTAGTGATTACAATAGAAATTAATTAACAATTGTTTGCTTTGGTTTCAAGTTGAGTTGCGTTATTGTGAGAGCTATAGCATTTTAAGTAACATCAATCCATGTGGAGTCGATCTTGAGTACTTATCACTTAATTACTTGTTGTGTATACTTGTACATTGGCATTGAGAGATATTGCTTATAAAATTTACCAACAATATGTCTTTAGTGAAATTTGTTGAGTGTTAGAAAATACATATTTATAAAGGAGAAAATCATCATTTTACATTTCAAGTCTTACTAACAACCATTACTTTTATGTGTTTAAGCTTCTTGTTATTTAATTATGTGTGTTTTATTTTAATTAAGTATTTTATGTATTTTAGGGGCATCATAGTCATTTCACAATAAACGAGAGATCAAACGGCAAAATGGACATCACTTTTTAACTCAGAACGGTCGAAAACCTTAGGAGGAGAATAAAAGGAAAAATGGCATTGTTCACATGTACGGTATTGTCTACGTTACTGTTCACGACACTGTTCACATAGACGGATCGATGACGTGGCATTGACCGATGATGTGGCATTAACTGATGAGATGGCATTGATTGATGAGGTGTCACGATCTTGTTGGACTAAAATTCTTATACACTGTTGATCGATGACGTGACAGCATATCACTGGACCAAAAATTTTGCGTACGATACATGCAATACACAAGATTATTTTCAACCAAACCACGTTATTGTCCAAGCCAGGTCAAACCGTGTTACTGTTCAACCGCGTTGTCAAACCGCGTACTGTTGACTGATGACGTGGCACAATCCTGAGCGTTCAAACTGTTTTTAATCTGATGGCCATAATTTACTCAATGTATCTATAAAAAAAGGACCTCTCCCCCCTAATTTGGCATCTCCGAATCCATTTTTGGACTCTATTTTCTATAATTCCTTCTCCATCTTGTATTTTCTACGTATTTTAATAAATTTCTATTTTGCCCCTAGTTCAATTATGAATAACTAATTTTCTTTCAAGTTTGGGTTGAAGGTGAAGTCTCAACATGTGTCATGGGCTTCATTTGGTAAATTTATTTTCTCTTCCCCTCTAATGTTTGTGGATGATTTGACTTTTCATTGACTAATAATACTAATCTTGTCTAGCTAACGCTCTAGTTTCACCGGCTCCCTAGTGCAAAGTTATTATTATTTGACACGATAAGCTCTTAGCACCATATTAATTAGAGTGTGGTTCATGAGGTGTGGATTTCCCCCTCATTATTTAATTGACATTAATAAGGAATAGTTAGCCCATGGTGCATGTTGATACGGATCCAGATACTCAAGTACTTCATTTCAATAGATTTATCTTCAATTTATTCACGCCATTTTAATTTAAGTTTTAGAATATTCCAAATCAATTTCACCAGAAATTCAACCATTCATTTACAAAATTAATTCTAGACACAATTAAAATCCACCTTCTCGTAGGATCGACACTCGTCACCATTAGTTTATACTACAATAGATTCGTGCATTTGCGAGTTCAATAAAATTTGTACAACAAGTTTTTGATACCGTTGCCGGGGAGGTAAGTTATTTTAATTTGTAGAATTAATTTTTGTGAATAATTTCATTTATTTGTTTTCTTGTATTTTTTATTAAAAAAAAGAAAAAATTGAATTTACATTTAAATGTTAGTATTTCTTTTTTTATTCTTTAAAATTCTGTAATTTAATTTTCAATTTATTTTTCTTTGTAATTTTTTTTGTTTTGTTTATCTTATTAATTTATTTTTAGTTAATTTATTTCACGTATTTGTTTTTTTTGTATTTTTATAGTAAGGTTGTAACAACGTCATAAGGTTAGTATCGTAATTTCTCCATTTTCTTTATTTTTATTCGTTTTGTTCTCATTTATTTGTTTTGTTCTTTGCATGCATGGTCGTAAGTCATTATTACTTAATCTTGAACTTATAGACCTTAAATTAGAAAAAACATTGCGCACACACAAACACGTTAAAAATAAATTTGAAATGGATTTGCAACAAGCACCACTAGAGAGGCCATTTAAGCACTATTTTAGTCCCTTAGATAATTTGAGCAAATCGTGTATAAGATACCCAAATGTAGCTGTTAGGAGTTTTGAACTAAAATCTAGTGTGCTAAATTGTCTCCCAATATTCTATGGCCTAGAAAATTAGGACCCATATAATCATCTAAATGATTTTCATGCTATTTGTCAAACTTTTAAATACGAGAATTTTTCAAACGATGATGTTAAGCTTAGATTATTCCAATTTTCTCTAAAAGATCGAGCTCGTTCATGGTTTAATACATTACCTACTAATAGTATTATATCATGGGAACAAATGGTAACAAAGTTTTTGAATAAATATTTTTTAGTGCATAAAACCAATGCTATTCGCAGGGAAATCTCAGAATTTACCCAAAGAGAAGACAAGCAGTTTTTCGAAACATGGGAGCGATTTAATAGGCTACTTTTGAAGTGTCCATATCATGGGTACGAGAAATGACACCAATGCCAATAATTTTTGGAGGGATTATTGCCGAATGTGCAAGAATGGCTAATGACAACAAGTGGAAGAGAGCTAATGTCAAAAAGTGAATCAGAGATTTGGGAATTCTTCCAGCAACAAGCGGATAATTCCCAACAACGGAGTCGATCACTCAGTTGGCGAGTGAATGAGGTTCACATTGGCGAGTCAACTTTGGGAATAAAAAAAGTCAAGGAGATGGTTGAAGGTCTTGCTCGACAAATCGCATCGTTATCGACTGCTAAATCAACAAAACTATATGACCATAACTCATACTCAGATCAAGCCAATTCCATAGGTGTAATGAGAAAACAACCAAATTACAACCCATACTCCAACACATATAGCCCTAGATGGAGAGACCACCCCAATTTTTTCATGGTCTCAAGGATTCCAACATAATGGACTAGCAGCTCCAGCTCCAGCTCCAGCTCCACCAATGCAACCAATTCCTCAAATTCCTCAAGCCTCTCAGCCTCCATTTAGACCATACAATCAGAACCATAACTACTCTCAACCCAGACCATGGGAGGATGCATTCCAGAATTTTAAGAGTGTTACTTACTCTACGATTTAGCAACAGAACTGCACCATTGATGACTACGAAATGAGTTTAGAGCAAGCTTCAACTCACAAGCCCAATCAGTTTCAAGCCTTGAAAAGATGGTGAGACAACTTGCTTCTTCAGTTCAAACCTTGGCAATGGCTGTTGAGAAAGGTAAATTTCCAAGTTAACTAGTGCCTAATCCTTAAGGAGTGCATGAAGTAAGTACTAGTTCACCACAACAGCATAGAGAGGTCAAAGCAGTAATGACCTTGCGAAAAGGAAAAGAAGTTGACAACAAAGTGGAGATGCCGGTGACAAAAGAAAATCAAATTGTACATGTGAATGTTGAAGACTCATCACCGGAGGAGAAAGAAGAAACTAACCCATGAGAATACATTCCAAAAGCTCTATTTCCTCAGAGGTTAGTTAAAGGAAAGAAGGAAAATCCACAGGTGAGATTTTTGAAATCTTCAAACAGGTAAGTGTTAACATCCATTTGCTTGAAGCTATAAAACAAGTTTCATCTTATGCCAAGTTTCTTAAAGACCTCTATACTAAAAAGAGAAACATTCATGTTCAAAAGAAAGCATTTTTAACAGAAAACATTAGTTCTATACTCCAACATAAAATTCCTCTAAAATACAAAGACCCAGGCTCCCCTATTATATCATGTAGTATAGGGAACCACACAATTGAGAATGCTTTGTTGGATTTAGGAGCTAGTGTGAATCTGTTGACTTATTCAGTATTTGTGAAACTTGAACTCGGAGAATTACACCCAACTCCAATGGTGTTACAACTTGCAAATCGGTTTACGAAAATATCTCGTGGTATTGTGGAGGACGTGCTTATCCAAGTAGACAAGTTTTATTTTCCTATTGATTTCATTATAATTGACACTCAACCAATACAGGATTCAAGGAAGCACATCCCCATTATTCTAGGCTGACCTTTCTTGGCAACTACGGATGCTCACATTCAATGTAGGACTGGAAACATGCAGTTGTCCTTCGGCAACATGACTATAGAGCTGAACATCTTTAATATTGCCAAACAACCTCACAATGCAGATGATGAAATTGTGGATGTGGATTTAATTGAAGTATTAGTTGATGATACTTTTCTTTCAAACCTTAGTAATGGCCCTTTACAAACATGCTTAACTCACTTTGATTTGGATTTTGATATTGACATATCGGTTGATGAGGTTAACGCCTTGCTTGACTCAGCACCATCCATGGACACTAATAAATGAAAGTCAAGAGTTGAACAACTAGCACCATCAGAAAAGAAACTCATCCCATCATTAGAATCACCACCAAAACTCGAGCTCAAACCATTGCCCAACACATTGGAATATGCATTTTTGGAGAAGAAAGTACTCTACCGGTAATCATCTCATCCTCCCTAAATGACGAACAAAAAGGTAAGTTGTTGGATGTTTTAAAAGAGTACAAAGGAGCATTAGGATGGACCATAACGGACATAAAAGGTATAAACCCAGTAAACTGCATGCATTACATTCACCTTGATGAAAATGATAAACCTACTAGGGAAATGCAACGTCGGTTAAATCCTAACATGAAAAAAATTGTTAGAACTGAAGTCCTTAACCTATTAGATGCAGGTGTCATTTACCCCATTTCTGATAGTTCATAGGTCAGTCATGTACAAGTTGTCCCCAAAAATTCAGGAGTCACAGTAGTTACGAATGCTGATAATGAATTGATACCCACTAGAGTAACTATAGCATTGCGTGTATGCATTGATTATAGAAAGTTAAATTCTGTCACACGTAAAGACTATTTTCCTTTACCATTCATCGATCAAATACTTGATAGATTAGCAGGCCATAAATTTTATTGCTTTCTAGATAGCTACTCAGGATACAATCAAATCCCCATAGCACCAAAATATCAAGAGAAAACTACTTTTACTTGCCTTTTTGGCACTTTTGCATATAGGAGAATGCCATTTGGATTATGTAATGCACCTGCTACATTTCAACGATGCATGTTCAGCATTTTTTCTGATATGGTTAAACGATTCCTTAAAGTCTTTATGGATGATTTTTCTATCTTTGGTGACTCGTTTAATCAATGTTTATGTCATCAAACACTAGTTTTGCAGAGATGTATCGAGAATAACTTAGTCTTAAATTGGGAGAAGTGTCATTTTATGGTAAAATAAGGTATTGTTCTCGATCACATCATTTCAAGAAAAGGTATTGAGGTTGACAAAGGCAAGGTGGATCTCATTTCTAATCTTCCTCCACCCAAAATAGTCAGAGAAGTAAGATCGTTCCTTGGGCATGCTGGTTTCTATAAATGTTTCATTAAAAATTTTAGCAAAGTTTTTAGACCCTTATGCAATCTACTTGCTAAGGATGTACCTTTTGTCTTTGATGATTCATGTCTTGTGGCATTTGAAAAATTAAAGCAGTTGTTGACATCATCACCCATCATTCAGCCCCCAAATTAGAGCTTACCATTTGAACTCATGTGTGATACATCTGATTATGCAGTAGGAGCAGTATTATGACAAAGAGTTGATCGAATTCCACATGTTATTTACTATGCTAGTATGACATTGAATGATGCACAGTTGAACTATTCAACTACTTAAAAAGAAATGCTAGCAGTAGTGTTTGCACTAGAAAAATTTCGATGTTATCTCATTGGTTGTAAAATAATTATATTCACAGATCATGCTGCTCTTAAATATCTTCTCACAAAGAAAGATGCAAAAGGTAGACTAATTCGTTGGGTGTTACTTTTGCAGGAATTTGACTTGGAATTCAAAGATAAGAAATGCACAGAGAATGTTGTGGCGGACCATCTCTCTCGTCTTCATTTTGACAATTATAGAACCATTACCATTAAATGAGTCATTTACAGATGAACAATTAATGAGTATGGAAGTATTACCTTAGCATCCTGATATAATTAATTATCTTGTTACAGGTCAATTTTCAGAGCATTGGACTAAGCAAGACAAGACTAAATTTTTTACAGAAATAAAGAATTTCTTTTGGGATGACCCGTATTTGTTCAAGTATTATGCAGATCAAATTGTTAAACGATGTGTCCCAGAAAATGAAATTCATAATATCCTTTCATTCTGCCATGAACAATCTTGTGGAGGCTATTTCAGTGCTAAGAAAACAGCGACTAAAGTTTTACAATGTGGTTTCTATTGGCCAACTATATTTCGAGACGCTTACACTTTCTATTCTTCATGTGATAGGTGTCAACGAATTGGGAGCATTACACAAAGGAACATGATGCTACTAAATCTAATTTTAGTGGTTCAGATTTTTTATTTATGGAATATCGACTTCATGGGACCGTTTCCCCCTTCTTTTGGCCATCAATACATATTGGTTACTGTTGACTACGTATCGACATGGGTAGAAGTAATTCCATGCAGAACTAATGATCATAAGGTGGTGATAGGATTTTTTAAAATCAACATTGTTTCGCGCTTTGGATTCCCTCGAATAATAATCAGTTATGGTGGTGCCCACTTTTGTAACAAAACATTCAAAACTCTTTTGACAAAGTATTCTATCAATCACAAAGTGGCGACCCCATATCATCCGCAAACTAGTAGCCAAGTTGAGATCTCCAATCGAGAAATAAAGCACATATTAGAAAAGACGATAAGGCCAGACCAAAAAAGATTGGTCATTAAGACTTGAGATACATTATGGGCATATAGAACGGCTTTCAAGACCCCGATTAAGATGTCACTCTACAGGTTAGTGTATGGAAAAGCTTGCCACCTACCTGTGGAACTCGAGCATTGTGCATATTGGGCCATCAAGAAATTCAACTTTGACATGCAACTAGCCAGCTCAGAAAGAAGATTACAACTGGCAGAACTTGAAGAAATTCGTAATGACGCATACGAAAATGACAAGATTTATAAACAACAAATGAAAGTCTTTCATGACAAGCAAATTATGAGAAAATCTTTCACTCCAAGTCAGAAAGTACTTTTATTTAATTCTCTCTTGCGCCTATTCCCAGGTAAGTTACGCTCTCGTTGGTCAGGCCCTTTTATTGTTCATACTGTTTTTCCACATGGGGCAATTGAAATTAAGGACTCAAAAAACGGTGTCACGTTTAAAGTTAATGGTCAAAAATTAAAACCATATCTAGAGTACCAACCACATGGAGAAGATACCAAAATAAATTTGAGTGACCCACCAGATTTGAATTGATTTTTTTTCTTTTCAGTGATTTAATTTTTCTTTCTTTCTTTCTTTTTATTATTCTTTTGCTAATTGAAATTATTTTTATATAAGTGTGTTTGTTTAACCATTAAGTTTTTTTTTCTTATCATTGTTAATCATGAGTACCATACTTAAACCGTTCCTCCTGAACATTTTTAAACCACTTCAACGTGTAAAATCTCATCTCAAAAGGTAGATTCAATTTTGTAAAACACATCATATTTGGGCTTTGCAACCACTAGAGTTAGTATCCTATATTGAGGATTTAGAAAGCCAATTCAGAGACATTGAGAGAAGTGTTTATGACATCCAGTTGGAGCTTAAGGTAAATTCAATAAGAGGATGATTTTAATTTTCTTTGTGTGTTTTAATTTATTTTTTGTTTGTGTGCTTTAGTTTGTTACCCCGGTGAAGTGGCGAATAACGATACTCCGTGACAATCAAGTCGGTTACTTCAGTTTCCTATAATAACTGAGATTTTGAGGCAAAGGTATGGACATAAATGAGATTCTAGCGAAGCTTCACAAGCGATTCCATTCACTTCCTCAGAATGCCCTCCTTACAATCTATAAAGCTCGGTCCGAACGCATGCGATTGCTCATGAGAAATAACATACCTACTGACATCCGTTGGTTAATCAAGGCGAAAGTACGATTACTATGTGAGTTACCTCCAAAATTTATTGCATACATGCCTGGTTGTTGTAAAGGAAATTATGCAAAAAAACGACGAGCTCGAAGAATTTCTGTTGCTTGTTATAAGTGTGCCAGAATGAGTTGCGATAAAAATCCATGTTCTTTAGGAATGGTGTCTGATAACAGGGAAGATAAGATTCAATTCATTAGGGATGGCTTGAATAAGGAGTCATTGGATGATATCCTTTTGTCTCTTAAAACGCATCTCAGTGGATATGTGCAAGGAGCGATTCTCCAGTTATGGTCATTATTCCAAAAAGACCATGCACGATATAGTCTCAGGAATTTGACTATAAACGACCTTATTTGCCAGTTTATAAGAAAACTGGATGGGAAGCCTATCCTCGACCCATAGAGGGCGTTCAAGCCGTTTCTGGACGTAAATCCAGAGGAAGATGTGAGCCACAATCGCAACTACCTGTAAATATCATTTTACTTCATTGTTATTTTATTTCACTATTGTTTTATCATTTGCATTATTGTCTTTAATAATTTTATTTTATCATTTTTTTACTATTTATTTTTTGACTCTCAAGCCATGTGTTTTACGCATTATTTGACACTGACATGTTACCTCATACATAGCTGTGACCCACTGTCACCAAAATTCTTAAATGTGATTTTTTTTATCAAGCACTCACAAATTGTTTTTGAGAAGTATCCTAATGGCAGCTACGCCCAATAGACAATTCAAGAATATTTGTGTGCTTTCTGGATTTAACTATGGCAAACATAAATAGTTCATTGAGGAAGCCATAGATCTTGGTCGAAGCATAGCAGAGAGAAAATTACATTTGGTGTATGGAGGAGGTAACCGAGGGTTATCAAAATTGGTCTCAAAAACTGCTTTTGTCAGAGGAAGTCAAGTGTTAGGCATCATCCTAAGAGCCCTAAAACCCTTGGGCAGTTTTTCTGACTCATCGACTGGAGAAGAGTTAGTCGTCTCAGGTATGCAAGAAAGAATAACTGAAATGCTTAATCATGCTAATACTTTTATTTTCCTTCTAGGAGATCTTGCAACACTAGAGGCTATTATCACAATAGTATCGTGGGCCCATTTGCACATTCACCAGAAACTCATCGATTTGTTAAATGTCAATAACTTTTATGATGGCTTTATCGCATTTCTTAACCATGCAATAAAAAGCTATTCCATTCCTTCCAATGTGAAAAAACTTTTTATTTGTACTCACACTGGTAATGAGCTACTTGATCTGTTACAAGCTTATAAACTGGAGCCAGACCCCTGGACCTTTATGTTAGATCATCTAAATAATGATGGTAACAATAGCCGCAGTGAAAAGTACAAATTAGATTTAACTCTCTGCTTGTAAATATTTTCTTTTGTGTTGCACCACCCAGGTGATGTCTTCTAAACTCTACTTCTTTCTTTTAAAACATTGAGGACAATATTTGGTTCTGGATGGGGGGGAGGGAATAATCGACAATTGTGAATCTTTGTTAGGTTTTTACTAATTTTTTGTTGTAGACACTAAATGTTTTAACTTTTTGTGTTGAAGATGGCTGAATATGGAGTGTAGTGACTCTAAAAACGCATCTTCATCGTTTGAAAAACAAAATTTAGACATTTTCTTTTTTTTTTTATTATGTTTTGATGTTCATTTTTCTTCTTCTTTTTAATTTCTCCTTTAAAAATATACATTTTCAAATTTTTGAGTCGAAAATGGCTGAATATGAAGTGTAGTACCTCTAAAAACGCATCTTCTAAGTTAAAAAAATAATCATTTTTTTTCTATTATTTTAAGTGTAACTTTTCTAATTAATTTTTTTGCATCATTTTCACATTTCTGAATGCATATTTTCCTTTCATGCTTAGAATAACGTAACATCACTTGGTAGAATGTTGTTTGAAAAAAAAACACAAAAAACAAATTGTGTGATTTGTTTTAACATTGGATGATATGATGAATTTCAAATTTTAGTATTTGTATTATCTTTGGTCTTAAGTGATGTTACGCTATGTTTGTTACTCTACATGTTGATGTCGGAGATCAATATGAGTTGCTTGAAGGAATGAACATGTCATAATAAGTATCAAGTGAGCTTTTGAGCCTATTATTTTTCTTGAAGAATAACCCTTTTGCCCATTCTTCATACAGCTTAGCAGTTTATTATTTTATACATGATTTTTAGATTTCTTTTGAGTTAACCCTTTAAAAAAAATGTATGTTGTTGCATCTGGAGGCCCATCTAACTAGTAGATATGGAAAATTATTTAGAGCCCTAAAAGACGATGGAAAGACCATCTTTGATCCGTTTGAGCATTTCTATCCATCGCTTTTGTGAAATATCCATAGTTAACCATTTTGACCCTTAAGAAAAAAAAAAACTTTTCTTTGTCAAACTTATTATCTTGACCCACGCTGATTTGGAGTATTACCCGATATCTTGCAAGTTCCAACACCTATTTATGTTTGAGAAAAATGTAAATAATTATTTTGTTCAGTGAAGTTGTACCAAACAAAAGCAAAAGACAAAAAATAAATTGTTGTTAAATAATAATAATAATAATAATAGGTGAAATCCACCTTGCAACTTCCCAAAAAAAAAATCTCTGCATTTTTTCTCAAACATACACTTTGTTTTTCTTATTTCCCCTCCTTTGTTAGTCATGTCTCTAGCCTACGATACGTCCTAATAAAAGTCTTTCTTGATTTTAGGGAACTATAATCTGAAGTAGAAGCTAGTTATATGGACTAAAAAGATGTAGTGGTGCATAAAAAAATAATAATAAATAAATAAATTGGGTTGACTAACATTTTTATTTGACTTGAGATCATATTATTTCTAAGTTGAGCGCATATTTCTTTCATCTTGGTGAGAGCATGTGATACCACTTCTTTATTATTTTCTCTCAATTACCACTTATTGGAGTGACTATTTTTATTGGGTTTAATTTCTTTGTGAGAATGTCACTATTTCCAATGAGATTTTGGGGTTTGACATGTTATTCTTGAAAGTAGTTATGACAAAATCTACTAGGCTGATTCATCATTCTTGAAAGTAGTTATGACAAAATCTATTAGGCTTATTCATGTGGATTGTTGAAAGTAGTTATGACAAAATCTATTAGGCTTATTCATGTGGATTGTTGATGTGGGCGTGATGTTCCTTTAGGCTGGAGATAATGCTTATACTTTTATTTGATTACTATCATTAGTCTGATTAAATAAACACGAGTGTTTAAAAAAAAATCATTTTGGATTTCAATTTTTTTTTCGCTTTATTTGTTAGGGACTAACAATACGCTGGTTGGGGGTGTGTTGAGTGTTAGAAAATGCATATTTATAAAGGAGAAAATCATCATTTTACATTTCAAGTCTTACTAACAACTATTACTTTTATGTATTTAAGTTTTTTGTAATTTAATTATGTGTGTTTTATTTTAACTAAGTATTTTCTGTATTTTATGGACATCATAGTCATTTCACAATAAACGAGAGATCAAACGGCAAAACGGACATTACTTTTGAACTCAGGAAGGTTGAAAACCTTAGGAGGAGATAAAAGTAAAAATGGCATTGTTCAATGTACGGTACTATTCACATGTACGGTACTGTCTACGTTACTGTTCACACACTGTTACATAGACGGATCGATGACGTGGCATTGACCGATGATGTGGCATTGACTGATGAGGTGTCACAATCCTATTGGACTAAAATTCTTATACACTGTTGATCGATGACGTGGCAGCATATCAGTGGACTAAAAATCTTGCATACGGTACATGCAATACACAAAATTATTTTCAACCAAATCACATTACTGTTCAAGCCGGGTCAAACCGTGTTACTGTTCAAACTGCGTGGTCAAACCGTACTGTTGACTGATGATGTGGCGCAATCCTGAGTGTCCAAATTATTTTTAATCTGATGGCCATGATTTACTCAATATATCGATAAAAAAGGGACCTCTCCCCCCTAATTTGGCATCTCTTAATCCATTTTTAGACTCTATTTTCTGTAATTCCTTCTCCATCTTGTATTTTTTACGTATTTTAATAAATTTCTATTTTGCCGCTAGTTCAATTATGAGTAGCTAATTTTCTTTCAAGCTTGGGTTGAAAGTGAAGTCTCAACATGTGTCATGGGCTTTATTTGGTAAATTTATTTTCTCTTCCCCTCTAATTTTTGTGGATGATTTGACTTTTCGTCGACAAATAATATTAATTTTGTCTAGATACCGCTCTGATTTCACCGGCTCCCTAGTATAAGGTTATTATTATTTGGCACGACAAGCCCTTAGCACCATATTGATTAGAGTGTGGTTCATGAGGTGTGGATTTCCCCCTCATGATTTAATTGACATTAATAAGGAATAATTAGCCCATGGTGCATGTTGATACGGATCCGGATACCCAAGTGCTTCATTTCAATAGATTTATCTTTAATTTATTCACGCAATTTTAATTTAAGTTTTAGAATATTCCAAATCAATTTTACCAGAAATCCAACTATTCATTTACAAAATTAATTCTACACACAATTAAAATACACATCCTCGTGTGATCGACACTCGTCACCATTAGTCTATACTACAATAGATTCGTGCACTTGCGAGTTCAATAAAATTTGCACAAAAAATTTCAATAAAATCAAATTTTTAAAACTCAAGTCTACATTTAATAATAATAAATTAATAACACTAAGGGAATATAATACTAATTACTAAGTTAGACCCTATTATATTATAATTCTTTTTTAGTACTTAACAACAACAACAACAATAATATTTTTTTCTTAAGAGTTAACTTAAACTTACATAGAGTCATAGATCATAGCCCATAATAATATTAAAACACATTTACAAAATCATGATGTTTATAATTTTATTTATTAAAATTATGATATCAATTATTCATCTAATAAATTATGAACATAAATCAATTAGAGGTTTTTTAGAATTAAATGAATTTAAAAAAACTTGTGCTAATAAAATATATTAAAAATTTTCAATTTTAAATTATTTATAAAATCATTATTCTATTTATATTTTCGTTAAAAAGTGAAATGCGCTATTGTAGACTTTTTCACATACAGTGCTTTAATTTATCTCTAATCGTGCTATACTTCAAAGGTCTTTGTACCTAAACTTTTAAGCCCAGCACTGCACAACAGCCTAGCCCGCTTACATGTCGTGTTATCATGTATTTGGTACCCCATTTTCTTTTTATATTTTTCAAGACCACCCTTAGATTTAACCCAAGAGTAGTATAATGGCTTAGATGTATTTATTAGGTTATTAACATTAAATCCCTATTGTTTATGAAAATAAGAAAAATCAAAAGTTTTAAAATTTTGACATATAAGTCCATAATATTTTAAATTTTTTTACAGTTATTGAACTAGGTTTCCAATTAAATGACTTATTCTTACATTTAATAATGTATATTTAAATTCATACATTTTCTTATTAATTAATAAATTAACTAATTTAATATGTAGCTAAACTATGTATATTATTTACTAACCATAATTGATGATAAATACAAATATGATTTTTTTTTAATTTAACATAATGGCAACTAATTTCCTCTCACCCATATGAGTAGAGTTCAAACCTTACGTCCCTTTTCTTGACACGAGATTTTATCATTTCAAGTAGATGGAATGTTTAAAATATGAAAATGAATTTAATTTTACATTCTACGTAGTTAATGTTTTATTATATTTTTGTAACATAATATTTATTTAACATATTATCAATTATTTGATTATGCAATAAAAATATATTAATTTACTAATAATAATAAAATGTTTGTTTATAAATTCGTAAAATTATTTTTGTTTGTTTGAACGAGTACTTTTGTATTTTTGGTTGAGTTTTTGTCCTTAAATATAAATAATAAATTTAATTGCACACTTAAATAAATTGACATTTGTTACTTCACCCACACATTTTAAATAGTCATTAGCACGGATCCATATGGCTAGGATCTTTCATCAACTTAACTGAGAGAAGGGTAAAAAAAATCTAGACAATAAATCTATTTGAAAATAATTTAAATATTTCGTTATTAAAAATAAACTAAAATTAAATATTTTGTATTCTTTCTTCTCTCTTGCCAACAACACACACGGACAACAGTTGAGGTGGCATTCAGGTTAGCAGATCATGTTCATAATGTGTTGTTAAATTTGAGCTAACCCAACCCCAACTCATTTATTAATTGTGTAAAGAATTTTAACACTACCGACCCATTTATTATCATGTCATAATTGTGTTACTAATTTAACAAAATTTTAATTTTCTATAAAAAATATATTTTTTTTAATATGTTTTCATATTTTCTACAAATTTTGGACATATTTTCTACAAATTTTGGAGTGCTATCTTCTTAAACTCCAATCAATTTTGTTTTAAATACAAATAAATTATTTTAAAAAAATCAACGCATATCTATGGATTAAAATATAAGTCAATTTGCTTTATTAGTTGGATAATTAATCGTGTCATAAATGGATTATCATTTTAGGAATTTTAAAACTAAACCCAATACAATTATTAATCTAGTTGACAGTTAGGGAGAGCAAGTAAATCCATTCAAGTTGGATATCCAAGTATCCGATCCAAATAGATTGAATAATATCCATCCAAAACACTCTAGATTTGATTTATCCGATATTCATCCATAAACATGAATATTATTGAAATTTAAGTGTACGAGACTAAATTATTGCACCGTTGATGACAACAATGATGGCATCATCACTAGAAAATAGAAAGTGAGTGAATAGAAATCAAATGCTATCAACAGATTCAAAATTCTTCGATCTATTTAATGGTGGCAATGTTGCTAGATAAATGGATGTACTGGCAATGAATGCACCTTCCAACGCAAATAACAATAGTAAGACCACCATGATTAGGCAGTGTTTCAAGGTTCCCCGTCTTTAACAACCAAATTGGCAGTCTGTAAATTGAAAAAAAGTGGTAGTGTAATACAACTCGTTGTAGTTTTGTAGTGTAATTTTAGTGGCAGTTATTTTTGGAAGGCGCATGCAACTCTACGTATTACCATTTTCTTGATTGAAACTATCATTGTGTAGTGTTGGGTGTTAGAAAGTGTATATTTATAAAGGAGAAAATCATCATTTTATATTTCAAGTCTTACTAACACCCTTACTTTTATGTATTTAAGTCTTTTGTGATTTAATTATGTGTGTTTTATTTTAATTAAGTATTTTATGTATTCTAGGGGCATCATAGTCATTTCATAATGAACGAGAGATCAGAAAGTAAAACAAACATCACTTTTGAACTCAGGACAGTCGAAAATCTTAGGAAGAGCATAAAAGAAAAAATGGCACTGTTCACATGTACGATACTGTCCATGTTATTGTTCACGACATTGTTCACATATATGAAATGATGACATGGCATTGACCGATGACGTGGCATTGACTAATGACGTGGCACGATCCTATTGGACTAAAATTCTTATGTACTGTTGATCGGTGACATGGTAGCATGTTAGTAGACCAAAATCGTGTGTACGGTACATGCATATACACGGAATTATTTTCAACCAAACCGCGTCACTATTCAAGCCGCCTCACTATTCATACCACATGACTATTCAAACCGCGTACTATTGACCGATAACGTGACACAATCCTGAGCGTCCAAATTATTTTTAATCTGATGACCATGATTTACTCAATATATCTATTAAAAGGGGGCTCCCCCTAATTTGGCATCCCTGAATTCATTTTTGAGTTCCATTTTCTGTAATTTCTTCTCCATCTTGTATTTTTTACGTATTTTAATAAATTTTCATTTTACCCCTAGTTCAATTGTGAGTATCTAATTTTCTTTCAAGCTTGGCTTGAAGGTAAAGTCTCAACATGTGCCATAGGCTTTATTTGGTAACTTTACTTTCTCTTCCCCTCTAATTATTGTGGATGTTTTGACTTTTTGTCGATAAATAGTAATAATCTTGTCTAGATACCGCACTAATTTAACCGACTCCCTAATACAAGGTTATTATTATTTGGCACGATAAGCCCTTAGTACCATATTGATTAGAGTGTGGTTCATGAGAGTGGAATCCCCCCTCATGATTTAATTGACATTAATAAAAAATATTTAGCATATGGTGCATATTGATGTAGATTCAGATACCCAAGTGTTTTATTTCAATAGATTTCGCTTTAATTTATTCCCGCCATTTTAATTTAAATTTTAAAGATAATTTAAATCACTTCCACCACAAATCCAACCACCCACTTAGAAAATTAATTCTACTCATAATTAAAATTCACCTCCTCGTGAGATCGACACTCGTCACCATTAATCTATTCTACAATAAATTCGTGCATTTGCAAGTTCAATAAAATTTGCACAATATGTAGATCATCCAATTTTGAATATAATGGTACTTTTCATGGCCCCTTCAATCAATAATGTTATTGCCTATGACATAGGAGTGGTCACTAACGATTATTTGTATTTTTTAATGTAAAATATTTTTTTATAATTAAGAAAAAATAAGAGTAATAATTTAGTTTTATTATTCTATATCTATATTGAAAATAATTTTAATTACCTTTTAATATTAATCATTTTAGGAAATTAATTAAAAATAAATAAAAAATTTCTTAATGTAAAACACAATAATTAGTTTTTCATATTATAAAATGCATAAAAATTTAAAATAAAAATTAAATATGCATGTTTACTCATAGATATCTATATTCATATTGGATAATTATGTATTTACACGTGGATTGATAATTTTGCCATCCCTAGTTGATGCAAATATAAACAATTAAATAATTGTGTCAAATTGAACACTCAAATATATTTTTGGGTGTTATATTCTTGTGAGATTAATGGGTCAGTGCTGGACAACAACACTACAACCACAACCATGACCAATTTTTTTTTTTTAATGTGGTAGTGAAATGAATTTTTTTTTCAATTCTAGTAAATTCTGCATTGGCTTCTCTATATATATTGCAATAACAAAGAAAACTTAAATATTGAATTTTTAATCTAGCATTGTTGGATCCCTAATCCAACGTTAAGTTTATATGTAAATAATTATGTATTATGGACTGTCATATATGATTAAGCCCAATTAAAAATAATCTACTAAGATTTTCGGTAATATGGGTTTTAATGTATTTGATAGGGTATGAGTCATTAATGTGTAGAGATTTAAGGGTAATTTCTACTTCTATAATAGGCTGAAATAAAAATACCAAAAGAGAATAGGAAAAGTTGTCTATATAAGTGGTCATAATTCCTAGGTCACACATATCTTTCATTCTTTTTTACATCCCATCATTAGAGAGAGTAAAGAGAAAATTAAAGGATTCTCTAAGAAAACGTGTTGATTTAGAAGGTCAACCAAATAATTCTAGAGAGCAATTAAACATTATGGATTCATGTATGCTTTCGCATATTTTATTATTGATTCTTGGTGATACAACATGAATATTCATAGATTATATGCGATGGTCTTCACCAAAGGATTTCTTTCTCTAATAAGTGATATCAGAGCCTTTTCATGTTGAATATTTAAGAATCAAATTTATTTTTTATTAATGATTAAATCTTTGGTCTTCTCGAATTTAATAGTTCTAGAATTATTGAAATTATTAAGTTTGAACAGAAATTGAAGATTAAATAATTTTTGGTGTTCTTGAATCTAATAATTCATAAATCAAATTTTTGGTTGACTTCTAGTATTAAGCAAAATAAATCCAAATCTGAGAAACCATTTTTGGAAAATCGAGTTAAAAAATTAAAAAGTTCAGATTTAAAGTTAAAAAAACTCTGGATTTAAAGTCTTGTAGGCTGGCAGCAATGGCAACCGTAGACACTAAGATTGCAAGTCAAGCCACGACCGCATGTTGCGGGAAGCTATAGAAAAATGGCAATGGCAACTACGACCAACAAGCCAAAAAAAAAGGCCACATCAAGGAACCAAAAAAAAAAAAAAGGAAGTTGACGGCTTCCGATTGAGCAAAGCCGCAACCTAAGCCAATTGTGGTCACCACACCGTGGCGGCTTGGTTAAAGGTCGTCACCTAAGACAAGAAGAAGAAAAGAAAATACGGAATTAGGTCTTCGTGGTTTATATCTTGGAGACCCCTGAGATATTATAAAAATTCTTTTAAGGTAGAGTGGTTAAGAAGATTTTTATTTAAGTCTTAAATTCGTTCGAACTTAATGAAATTTTGTTTCATGTCTAATAGAGATTGGACTAAATGGATTAAAATGTATAGTTAAGGTTTAGCCCATGAAGATAAAGGAATTAAAAAAAAAGTGTTGGTGATTTAGGGTTGCCTTAGGATACGGTCTAGGTCAACTTGAACTGGTCCAGCGCCGACTCAGTTGGTGGTTGACCGTCAATAGTTGGTTGTTGACTTTGACTTAATTTGTTTAAGGATTATTTTTTGTACAATTTTAAATTTAGATATTGGAATGGTAATATATATTTTTAGATGAATTTACTGAAGTAACATGTCTCTAAAGTGACCTTTCTTCTGAAAATTAATTTGTATTGGAATATAAACGGTTGAATGTATGTAATTTATGTGAATATCGATTAGCCTAAAGGAAGGTCCGTATTTGACAGAAGCACCTGTGGTAATAAATAGGTGATGACTATTCAGTTTTACATGTGAACAATAAACGGCCCAAAGAAAGATTTATTGTTTGACATATTTTTATTATCAGTGTTTAATTAATACACCAAGATATCACTTACAAGTTAATATTTTGTCAGAAGATGAAATATTAATAGAGCGTCTAGTATCTTGAGAGGGGTTACCTTTACTTGAATTTATTTTTTGTTTTAAGACTTATATGAGCCTGTTTTGTTTGTTTATTGTTCTCCATCTCTAACTTCAAATCATGGCAAGAGAACCTCTTAATAGTTCTCGTAGTCATGGGTCTATACTTTACATTAAGGGTTAATTATCTCCCACCTCCTACAGATGAGTGTACCCCTGATAATAAAAGGAAAATAGAAAGGTGGGAGAGATCCAATCGCATGTGTATCATGATCATGAAAAAGACCATTCTAGAAGCATTTAGGAGCTCAATGTCTGAAAAGACAATTACGGCTTAGGAGTTTCTTGCACAAATTGAATGGAGGTTTGTCAAGAATGAAAAGGCATAAATAGGTACACTTTTGAAAAATATAATTTTAATAAGGAATAAGGGCAAGAAAATGAAGAAGGATAAGGAAACTGCAGATATAACATCTCAAAAGAAACAACGAAAGAAACTGATTGATCCAGAAGGCACTGGTTATTTCTTTTGCGAAGTTGAAGGGCGTGATATGGTTTGTTCTATGGTTTAATATTGGTATCTAAATAAATGTGGTGGACGCATTAATGTGTCTATGTAAGATTGTTTAAATTGCTAAAAGTCCAATGATGGTGAAAGATACATTTATAAGAGCTGGTTTTATTTAGATCTTGATGAGACATTTATTATCTAGTCTTTTAGACAGAATTTGATTTTCATTTCCGCTTTGCACAAACCTGGTTATTCTTGTTCATTTAGAAATGGAAAATTCAATTTGTTTTATAATTCAAAACTGCTTGGTTTTAGTTCTTTGTCATATGATGATAATCTGTATATACTTTATATACTTGATATGATTGCTTCATTTAATGAATTCAAAGTACACTAGGTTTAAAGAAAAAATTAACTAATGAGACCTCGGTTCCATTGTGGCACAAGAGATTGGGTCACATCCCTAAATGGAGAATAGAGAGACTTGTATCAGACAAAATTCTCGACTCTTTAGATTTCATAGAGTTTAATATTTGTGCTAATTATATTGAAAGGAAACAAACTAATAAAAGGAGATTTGAAGCCAACCGGATTTTGGATGTTTTAGAACTCATACACATATTTTTATGGGCTATCCCTACGATTGCTTGGAATGGTCAATATATTATATGACATTCATAAATGATTTTTCTAAATATAGCTACATATATCCCCTCTATGAAAAATCATAGTCCTTGGATACATTAAAAATTTTTAAGGCTGAAGTTGAGAACTAACATGGCAAAAGGATTCAAAGCATCAGATCTGACCGTGATGGTGAATACTACAGTAGATATGATGGTTCAGGTGAACAATATCAACGATTATTTGCTAAGTTCCTAGAGGAATACGGTATTATCCCTTAGTGCACTATACCAAGTTCACCCACTATGAATGGTGTTGCTAAAAGACAAAAATGATGCTTAAAGACATTATCAGGACTATGATTTATCATTTTACCTTACTAGAATCACTCTATAGAGAGGTGTTTAAGACTGTAGCATATATCCTTAACAGGGTTCCAACTAAAATGATTACTAAAACCCCTTAAGAAGTCTAGTCTAAGACACTAGTATGTTTGGAAATGTCTAGCAAAAGCAAGGCCTTATAGGCCTAATAAGAAGAAACTGGACTCATGGATGGTGAGTTGCTATTTTATCGAATACTCTGTTAGTCTAAAGGGCAATACATATTGTAATTTTAACAATAACAAACATGTGTCTTAAGTGATATGATAAATATTGTATTTCACATTTTCATTAGTTCTTGAAGGATAATATTTATGCAAGTGAATTACGTGAAATTAAACTCAAGACACTCAATGGACAATGGCTTGATCAAGAACAAAGTTTAGCTCAACGGAGCCATCATTGCAACAAATTCTAGTAAAGTCAATATGATTTAATATATGCATGGTTTAGCATTTCAAAAGTTCAAGATTTTGTTTAATAAATTTTTACTTTCATAAACCAAAAATTTTTATATTTTAATTCAAAAAGTTTTAAAATCAATAAGTATTATAAAAAAAACTTCTTTGAAAAACTTATAAAGTTTTAGACCATAGCATAATTTCAGAAAATTTTGTGGAATAACGAGCATTATTTAGAAATTCTAAAATTGATCTATTCGCAAAGTTTTATGACAAATTGGGTCGTAGTAAAATTACAAAAAGTTTTGGGCAAAAATATAAAAGTGTTACTGTACCCAAATTTAAATTGCAACAGTAACTTGCACTGTACTAAGTGATGAGCTGACTAATTAAAAGACTAGTTGCTTGCTTGCTAGTTTTGTCCATAAAGGCTAGTTTTTGTGTCAAAACTCTATAAACGTCAAATCCAATTCATTTTTAGAGACTTTTGCAAGTATAAACAATTGTAAACAACATATTTTGAGCTTCTAATTTGCAAATCATCATAGATTAAATTTTCATTGAACTATTATTTGTATATCTACTCTAAAAGAGAGAATTGTTGTAATTCTTGAATTAATTGTAGAATATATCCGATTGAGAGAGATGGATGGGGATTTCATTGTGAGTGTGTAAGTGTAGGAAATACTTGAGTGAAGAAATTTGAGATAATCTCTCATTGTTAAGGTCCATTAACACCTTAAAAGTCAATTGTAAGCATTTGAAAATTTGGGAGGCTTGGATAATGAAATCCTCAAGCTTGATTTGCTTGGAGGCGTAGACGTAGGGGGATTGTCAAACCACGTAAAAATATTTGTGTTTGCTCTCTCTTCCCTTACTCTTTTATTTTTTTTAGCATTGCTAAATCTATTGTTTTTTATTTTATTAAGGCTTTAGATTGAATTATTGTGTGGTTTGCTTAGCTTAATGTTTAAAAACCCAATTTACCCCCCTCTTAGGTTGTATAACTAGTTTTCATACTCTAAATGATCTAGGGGATACAATTTTTATAATCCCACGACTAATTCTATTTTCAAGTTTACCGGGGGGGGGGGGGGGGGAGATACGGCTAAAGACTTTGTCATTGAGGAGTATTATATTGATATTCCCACATGTATTATTAGTATTAATCAGGTTCTTATTCCGAACCTTATTCAAGACACAACAACTAAAGACAATGTTGGAGAACCTTCCATATAAGAAATTGTTCTAGAATAACAAACATTACCACCATAAGAACCTATGCCATTAAAGATATCTACTAGAGAAATAAAAAGTGTAGTATCAAACGACTATATTGTATTTCTCAAAGAATATAAGTAGATATTGGAGTGATGGAAGATGACCCGATCAATTTCTATCAAGCCATGCAAAACATTAACTCGTTGAAGTAGATTGATCTCATGAATGAGGGGATGAAGTCCATAAAAGACAATGACATATGAAATCTCAACCCATTATTAGAAGAAGCAAAACCTATTAGTTGCAAATGAATATTTGAGACTAAAAGGGATTTGAAAGTTAATGTGGAGAGAAACAAGGGGCATCTTGTCACAAAGAGCTTTTCGCTGAAAGAATGCATCGACTATAAAGAGACTTTCTCTTTGGTTTCATCAAAAAAACTCTTTTAGGATCTGTTGCAACTTTTTCCTATGCTATTAATGTCAATGTGCAAGTGTACATAATAAGTAATATAATAATAAATATTTGAGATTGTTTCTACATGGATTGATGTTATCAGACTTGCTACAGCAATCTCAACAGTGCAATTTTACTTTTATTGAAAATAAAAAGAATAATTAAACTACTTAACTAATTAATTAAAATAAAATGCAATAAATAAAAATATAGGAAAGCAATAGGAATAAAGTAGTTGTGTGATTAAACTCTCTTAATGGTTTTGACTATTTATTGCAATTTTAGGTGCAGTTGCTGCAGCATCTGTTACAACATTAGGCAGAATTCTTTTGTATCCGCAATTGTCGCTTGTTGGATGTCTTATATCCCTATGCAACCTAACAATGACCAATTGTTATGTCAACATAAGATATAGCATTACACGCTTAAATTCTATTTACCCAAGAAGGTGAATCTTTATGTCTAGTTCATCACTAATTTTAGACTAAGTATGGCCCTTTTGGAATCAAGTAAAACTCAACTCAGGAAACTAAATGTAAAACCAAGTATTGCTCTGATATGTTGCACTAAGATAGGCCCTTTTGTGGCTTTTTCTTAGCTTGTATCATTAAATGAGTGGTCAAGGAACCATTAAAATTATCTATCACTCAACCACAATTAAATTAGTTTATTATTTGCGAAAGTAAAATAAACAAAAGAGCTTTAGCCATCAAATACATCCTCATGATTCAAAAGTAAACAAGAAAACAAGAGAAGAATAATAAAGACTAAGTTTCCCGATTGATCTCCACAAATTCTCCTCGTTGCAGCTCTTAATTTCGATCTTTTATTTCATTTTCTCTTGTTTCTTTCCAGTTTTTGTTCTTGGTTGACGACCTCCTTCTTTCTCTTTTGCTTGTGTGCTTATTTTATATTTGAAAAATAGAGTAAATAGAAGTTTAGGACATTCATCTTCCAAATTATGAAACTCTAGATCACAATCTGCTAAGTATTTCACGCGAAATTGTTTATGTCTATACTTTAAGATTGCTACAGCAATGACTACAGCATGTGTACTGTTCCAGATTTGTTTCACTTCTTCTGCAACTATGTTCTTTTGTTCTTTTTGCTAGCCCATTGCAACAACATCCTTTCCTTGAAATTCGAACTTCCAATTACCTACAATTATGCATATGATTTAAACACACAATTATTCGACATCAAACAAACTTTATTAAAATTAAACTCAAATGGATATCCATGCAAAACATAATTAAAATGCAATAAAAACATGTCAATTACTCTCTGAGTGATCTTGATTTAAGTCTAAAAGTGTCATGATAACGCTCATTTTATAAAGTTATCAAGATCGTAATAGCATTAGTTGTGAATTTCAATCTTGAGTTGCATCAGATGGATGTAAAGACATCTTTTCTTAATGGTGAATTGATGAGACAATCTATATAATGAAGGCAAAAAACTTTATGTTAGGAGACTCAAAGAATATAGTTTGCAAACTTAAAAAATCTATCTATGTGCTCAAATAAGTATCTCGACAATTGTATTACAAATTTCATCAAGTGAACATCTCATTTTGTTTTTAGATGAATTTGGTCGATGATTGTATCTACCATAAGTTCTTTGGGAGTAACTTTATTTGTTTTTTTTTATATGTCAATGACATTTTGCTTGCCAACAACGATATAGGCTTATTGCACCATACCAAGAGATTTTTAACTAAGAATTTTATGATGAAAGATCTTGATAACGCCTCTCTTGTATTAGGTATACAAATACACTGGGATTACTCTTGGGGTATTCTTGAATTATCATAAAAGAGCTATATCAAACAACTCTTAAGAGATACGACATATAAGATTGCAAATTAGGTGATACCTCTATTGTTAAAGGAAACAAGTTTAATCTCAATCAATGCTCTAAGGATGATTTTGAGGAGAAGGAAACGCAGAAGATTCCATATGCGTCTTCTAATGTATGCTCTGGCTTGTACATTTCTAAGATGTTCAGCAAATATTAAAGTAATTTTAGAGTAGACCATTGGAAAGTAACCAAAAGGGTCATGCGGTACTTACAGAGAACAAAAGACTACATTCTCAAAAATCAAAGGTCGGATCAACTTAAAATCATTGATATACTGACTCTGACTTTGTTGGATGCCAAGATGGTATGAAATTCACTTCGGGATCACATCTATTTGCTAGCTAGTGGTGCTTATTCGTATAAGAGTATTAAAAAATCTCTTATAGCCTCTTTCATACTGGCAACTAGTGTGCAATTTTTAATACTATGGGTGTCAATGTGCAAGTGTACACAATAAGTAATATACTGATAAGTATTCAGATCGTCTCCACAGAGATTGATATTATCATATTTACTTCAGTAATTTAAATAGTGCAGTTTTTTTCTAAATTAAAATAAGACAATTTACGAAACTAATAAACTAATTAAAATAAAAATGCTATAAAGAAAATTCTTACATCAACCACAAGGATATAACAAATAGGAATAGAGTATTGAGTGAGTTTATTCATTTAATGTGATTGACTATTTTTTCAATTATAGTACAATTGCTCCAACATCTACTACAACATTTGGCAGAATCCCTCATACATCCTCAGCTGTCGTCTGTTGGATATTTTACATCTAATGAAACTTAATAGTGACCAATTGTTATGCCAACATTAAATATAGCATTAAACGTTCTAGGTTCCATTTACCTTACAAGGTGAATCTCTATATTTAGTTCATCACTAATTTTAGATCAAGTATAGCCATATTCAAATTGAGATTTACTTAACTTGGAAAATCCAATCTAAAACCAAGTATTATCTTAATTTGATCCATTAATTCAGACTTTTTTTAGGTTCTTTCTTAGTTAGTATCCACTTAATTGGTGGTCAGCCGAAATAAGGAATTGAAATAAATACAATTAAGACAAAATGTTATAGCAAAAACAGAGCAACGCACATATGTCAGTCAAATATCCATTAAGCTCGTTTATCACTCAATCACAATTAAATTCAGTTCATGTTTTGTGATAGAACAGTAAATAAAATTGTTTAGCCATCAAATACATCCTTATAAATAAATAGAAAATAAGAAAATAAGAAAAAAAGTCGAATTCTGCTTAATCTTGTGATCTCTCCTTCTTGTTCACTGTGATTCCTCTATTGCAGCCCTCAAACCCCTCTTATTTTCTATTTTTCTTTTACTTTTCTCTGTGATTTTTCCTTAAGTGACGGCTCTCTCTTTTTCTTTTCATGTTTGCTCCTTTTATAACTCAGAATTAGGGCATTCGAAAGTGTGCGGCACGTATCCTCCATTTTTGGAACTTTAAATTAAAATCTTTTAGTTGTTGCATGCGAAATCCAGTCTGTCACTATTGTAGGATTGCTACAGCAATGGCTACAACATATGTACTGTTGTAGACTTGTTTTAATTCATTTGTAATCAAGTTCTTTCATTATCTCTACAAGTCTGTTCCAGCAGTATTCCTTTCTTAAAACTCAAGCTTTCAATCATCTACAATTATGCATATAATTTAAGTACAAATTATTCTAAAATAACTTAATTTATTAAAAATAAACTAAAATGCAATAAAAACATATTGTTTCCTCTCTAAGTATTACTGATTTAAGCTAAAAGTGTCATAATAATTCTCATTTCATATAGTTATCACACCCCCAAACTTAACCCCTTACTTGTCCTCAAGTAATGACAACAACACTAATACTAACAATCATGCAACAACAACTTAGCTCTGTTATCAAGTTGGTTAGGATTGATCGACCCTCAGATCACAATTTTAACCATGCAAAATTGTCATATTAGTTCAGTTCTAGACTTAGGTCTTATTCTGTCCAAAGTGTATATGTGTCAATTTGATCAAGTTTTAGAGGTGCTGCAATATTACACAGACATTATATGTAACTCAGAGGTAAAACATAAGTACATTCATATATAGAGGAGCAGAAGTCACAAATAGGTTCAAATTGTGCTACGCAAAATATTCCTTTTTTTTTTTTACCAGTCAAATTCTCTTCAATGTGTCATTGATTTTTCATGTGAATGTCTATCACTGGTAATTATGACACCCAATTACTCACCACAACACAAATCAGAGTTGCTGCAGCAATAACATATAAAATGCTATAACATAGTATTATCTATAAACACATTTAGCTCAAGACTGAACATGGGGCTTATGAATAAACTTGGCTACTCAATATTCTAGACAGATAACCTTTGTCTTTTTTCTTTTTTTTTAATTGCTACAACAATGCTCATAGCTCTTGTCATCGTTTTACTCAAGTCTGCATGTGTGTACATACTCAACCCTAATTACTCAGCAACTTAAGCCATTGGAGTAGAATTTATTTTATACCAAGCACAATTTATGATAAATCTAAAAACTTTCCCCCCAAACTTGAGATTTTCTACCCTTTTTGGTCTTTCTAGCTCTGTGACAATATACTCATAAAACTCAACAAAAGCTTAAGTATTGACACAGAATTTCAACATTCATCTATAAACTATCCCTACTTGGCAGTCACAAATACTAAATAACACTTAATTTATCTTCATTAGGTTTTCCAATCCATACACAAATACTGAATAACATAGTTACAAATAACACACAATACAAACACATGCACTCACAAACACATTACACCTTAACACAACCCCCCCCCCAAACTTAAGAGGTGTTGTGTCCTCACAGGCACACAAAATAAAAACCAAAACAAATATGCATACACGAATAATACAGAGATGCAAAATGAACAATCTGAAATAAATAAATAAAAGAAAAGTTTCAGAAGTTGGAAAATTAGATTGGGCTGGCAAGGGATACTCTCCTGTTGTTGGATGTTTTGCTGCAGCTCTGGCTGAAAAATGTTCACTTCTTCTTAGTTGCACTTCGCAAACATTCCTTAGGTGAACCTTGTGTTATGATAGCTGGGTGCTTCTTTTTTTGGCTCTGAATTGAATAATTGGTGAAGTTCCAGCAGGTTCAGTAGCTTGGCCTTATTCATTTGTGCTCTGGTTCTTCTAGTGTTGTAGCACCTCCAGAAGGTTATGCCACTTAGCGTTTGCTGGAGACCCTAGGAGCTGTGACATAAGATTTTGTTAGGGTTTGTTGTACAGCAGCTGGAGTAGGTTTTGTTGTAGTTGATTCAGTGATACTGACAATAAGGTATCTTGGGCTACTTCTTGCTATCTCTGTTCTAGCAACTGTACTAATAGCTTGCTCTATAGCTGCATCCACATTCCCTTCCCACTTTGTTTCTGATTCTTCTTCTTCTAAAATTTTCTCTTTTCTTTTGTGAAATGGAGACACCTTTGGAAATTCTCTTTCTTTCTCACTTGCTGGCTCTTCCTTTTTCTCCTCATATTCTTCATTTGCTTTTTGTTATTCATCTTTAAACTCTTCTTCTTCTAGTTGTTCTAACTGTTATTCCTCCCTGTACTCCATTTCAGCCTCTGCATCTTTACTTATTTCTACTATAGCGGCTTTCTTTAGCTCTCTAAAATTAAACTACTGCAACAACAAATATGAAAAGTCTACATCTTTACTCTTCATATAAAGGGAAAATTGGTATTTTTATTTTTCAAGATGCTGCAAGCAAATACAAAATCTCTTATTTTCTTTTATATGGGCTTGGACACATGCTTGCACTGT
This sequence comes from Citrus trifoliata, assembly GCA_018350135.1. Taxonomy (NCBI): domain Eukaryota; kingdom Viridiplantae; phylum Streptophyta; class Magnoliopsida; order Sapindales; family Rutaceae; genus Citrus; species Citrus trifoliata. The sequence continues at coordinate 12,972,398 of CM031387.1, read as the reverse complement.
CTCACTAAGCATTTAAAGCATATTCTCGATCCATGTAGCTTGTTCTGTCATTGCTAAGTATGATGTTCTAGGGTTGTTGCAGCAACAGATTCTCCAGCAATTCTCTCAATTGTCCTCACAATATTGGCTCCTTAATTCTTTGTTATCTCATCAATATCTTTAAAATGCACTTCTGAGGCTTTACAGGTTCCTATGATATGAGAAAGGAATAGTGGTGCAGCAGATTTTCATTTTTTCATAGCACAATCTCTAATTTCCTTTTCAATACTCTTGCCTACATCGATCACCGGACTTTGACTATAGCATAAAGGATGATTAGTCTGTCTTGAAAAAACTGTTGTGGTGTGGGTAGTTGGCATTTGTCGAGATTTCAAAAACTTGTCCTAAACGTTGGCTATAGGTTTCAAATCGATCCTATTAATCACTCACATCTCTCATTCATCCACTCGCTACCCGGGACAGTTAATGTTTCGAAACCTTCCCCCATTTTTTCATTGTCATGTTCTCAACAAATTGTGTGTATTCACACTCTATAGTAGTGAGTAAATCATAAAAGGCATTAATAACTCTAGAGTTATAAGAGACTTGTACTTGCCTTACAAAAACATGGCGCTGATTTTGCTATAGCATGTTGAAGTAGAATTCTTTGACAACCGAGACAATTGGGTCTTGAGGGTGAGAACAAAATTTTTCCCATCCTCGCCTTGCTACATCAATTTGAATGCTACTCATTATACCTGTGGGTTGCTTGAGGAGCATGAAACTCTTTTCCTCCAAAAGCTTTCATGGCTTTATAAAATCCTTAAATTTATCTTTGACCTTGTAGCTATGGAAGCGTGAAGGGTCCTTTAATCGAGCAGCTCTCATTTTGATCTTCGGCATTCCTAGAGCAGACTGAACATAATTGTGTGGTGCCTAAAAGGGAAGTAAATCGTAAAAGGAATTGAAAATAATAGTGAGAGTTATCAACAGGAAGAGAAAGAATTGTAGTAAGAGTGAAAGATGCTACCGTTAATCCATAATTTATAGCAAGCGAAAAAATAGAAAAAGGAAGGTAATTAAAAGGATAAGTTGAAAAGAATATTTTAAATTTAAACAAATCTAATTTAAAAAGGGAAATGATATTTTTCACGGTAATTTAAGGATTGTACAATCCTTCCTTATCTGCAACTCCGATCTGCTGACACAAGTCTAACAAATTCCAAAAGGTAAAGATTTCCATGACTTTGTCAATGCAATGGTAAAAATCGTTGATGCAACAATTAATCTGATGCTGCAGCAACAACAATAAACTCCCTTATTGGATGAGAACCATTTTCCAACTGTTATGTTATATGTGATGCTCCAGCAAATCATGTCAATTTGTTTTCCCCTTTATCTTTTTTTATTTAATTTTTAAAAATGTGCTGCAGTAAAATAAAAGAAAGAAAAAAAATTAAATAATCTATTTAAAAGGACAAAAACCGTAAATTAAAGCATGTAAAACTAAACTTAATTATTAAAGACAAATTGAAATAACATACCTTGTCATTGGGTTATCTCCCAATTAGCGCTTGATTTTAGGTCCTTCAGCCTAACTATTCTTGATTTCTCATGTTGAATCCCTTAGGAACAGGTCTTCCCTTGGGTGAGTCACAACATCTACCATGTAATGCTTCACTTTATGCCCATTAAACTTGACCGGTTCTTTCATCTAAGATTTCAACGGCCCTATGAAGATATAATTTGACAAGTTTAAAAGGTCCTGACCATCTAGACTTCAATTTTCCAGGAAAAAGCTTTAATAACTAGTTATAAAGCAAGACTTGAGTGCCTAGAATGAGATCTCTCTGCTGGATTCTCTGATCATGCCATTACTTGCTCTTCTCTTTATAAATTCTTGCATTTTCATAGGAGAATAACCTAAACTCCTCTAGCTCATAAAATTGTAATTTTCTTTGCTCTACTACAATAGTCATGTCCATGTTCAATTACTTGATTGCTTAATATTTTGTGCTCTAGCTCTAATGACAATTGACACACTTTTCCATAAACAATTTTATACGGTGGCATGCCAATTGTGAAATACTAACTAGGCAACCCAAGAGAGGGGTGAATTGGGATTTTAAAAATTAAGCTAAGCAAACCACACAACAATCCAATCTAATGCCTTAATAAATTCGAAAACAATAAATTCAATGAAAGCACAATAATAAATTAGCAAGGGAAGAGAAAGCAAATTCAAGGATTTTTTACGTGGTTCGGCAATCCCCGCCTACGTCCACGCCTCCAAGTACACCGGGCTTGAGGATTTCACTATCCGAACCTTTCCAAGGCTTCAAACGTTTACAATTAACTTCAAGGTGTCAATGAACCTTTACAACAAGAGATTATCTCTTCAATCTCTTCACCCCAAGTGTTTCTCACACTTGTACACTCACAATTTGATGAGAAATGAAAATTACAATAAAAACTCTCTTTAAAAGTAGATATACAAATGATAGCTCAATGAAGATTTAATCTATGATGATTTTTGAATTTGAAGCTCAATATAAGTTGTGTGCACTTGTTTATACTTGCTTGGGTTACCAAAAATGAATTGGTTTTGAGTTTATATAGTTTGACCTCAAAAACTAGCCATTATGCACATTCTGGTCGTAACCGGCTTGCCGTTTAGGAATCCGGTAAGCCGCTTTTATGTTACCGTTAAGGCAAAAATTTGAATTTCAAAATATCCGGCTTGCCGGTTGTGAAATCCGGTAAAGCCGTTTATGCTCAAGAAGCTTACTACCCAAAATCTGGTTTGCCATTTAACCATATCCGGTAAGCCGCTTTCAATTCGGATACATTCTGTCCAACATCCGACTTGTCGATTTTTCACATCCGGTAAGCCGCTTGCTACAGTAACCTGTACAGTGCACTATTTTCTAAAATTATATTTTGACCTCAAAACTTTAAAAAACTATATTACGACCTAAAACGTTATGAAACTTTACAAATAGGTCCAATTTCAGAATTTCTAAGTAATGCATTGTTAATCCTAAAACTTTCTGAAATTATGATATATTCCAAAATGTTATGACACTTTTCAAATAAGTCTTTCTCCAAAATTTCAAGCAATATTTGTTGATTTTAAAGTTTTCAAAATTTTTTCAATTAAAACATAAACTTGAAAAACAACTAATTTCATAAAATCATTTTTCCATTAAATATGAAATATTTATAATGTGAAAATAATGATTTATTTAAAATATATAAAAAATAATTTGAGCTTAAAAGATTAATTATTCTTAATTTTGTTTGTTATCATCAAAATCAACATTATTAAAACATATATGTTAACAAATTGGAGTTTTATAGGTTGTTCTATAAGCCCATAAGGAGTCATTTAATCTAAGTGACCAATCCTTTCTGTTGGGACTCACAACTTTCTCCAAAATCTTATTTATCTCCCTGTTGGATACCTTTATCCATCCACTTATTTACGGATGATAACCTGTAGTGACATTATGCTTGATTCCGTGCTTAGCCAATGCTTTAGCAAATGTTCTATTGTAAAAATTTGTTCCTTCATCACTAATAATGGCTTTTGGAGTGTCAAATCTTGAAAAGATATTTTTCTGAAGAAACTTCACCATTGCCTTGGCATCATTAGTTGGTAATGCTACAGCTTCCACCTATTTAGAGACATAGTCTACAACTACTAGTATGTTTAGATTGCCAAAAGAGGGTGGGAATTGTCTCATAAAGTATATCCCTCATACATCAAAGCGTTCAACCTCCAGAATGTTAGTGAGTAGCATTTCATACTTTTGAGAGATGTTCCCAACCCTTTGACACCTGTCACAATATAACAAACTAATAAGTATCATTAAAAATAACAGGCCAGTAGTAACCTGATTGAAGGACTTTTGTTGTTGTTGTTGCCTTCCAAAGTGTCCTTCATATGTGTAGCATGACAAGATTGCAGAATGTTTGAAATTTATTCATCTTGTACACGTCTTCTGATCACATAGTCTGAACACATCTTGTACAAGTAAGGTTCATCTCATTGATAACTCTTTACATCATGAAAAACCTTTTTTTTTTTTTTTTTGCTAGTAACTCAAATCTAGTGGTAATAGTCCACTCACCAAATAGTTAACAAAATCAGCAAACCATGAGAATCCCAATTGTTGTAGCATCTAAGAGTATTATAGTAGGGTAGGCAAAATACCTAACTCGACCTAATTTGACCCGACCGACCCGACTCGAAAAATTTTGAGTTCGAATCGAATTTGGTTGTGAATAAAACTCGATCGGATAAAATTTTATAAACTCCATCCGACTCAAAAACCCGATCGAGTTGCCCAAAAAAAAACCTAAATGGCAAAACACATGCACGCGGCACACCAAACACATAAATCACATATTTAAAAAAGTTGCACGAACACAAGACTCACAGCCGGCAGCCCACTTCAGTCCTCAATCATCATCACACAACACCCAACTCGCCTTCAAGAAGCAAGAAAACACTCTCTTCAGTCATGCCACTTGCGATCTGCTGCTGCTGCTACGTCCACCCATCTGTTGCTACCAAGTGCCATCGATCTGCTGCCGAAAAACCCATCCGTGATCTGCTGCCATGGCCACTAATCTGCTACTCTAAGGCCTAAGCGTCCAACCCGACTCGAGTTTCTCCCTTTTGTGTTTTGGATTTTGAAGTTTTCATGGTATATAACTACATATGGTCTAGCAAATTAACCCAAACTCAATCCAACCCGTTTTTAATCTGAACTCGAGCCTGTCCGATTTCTTGACCCGATCCGTATTTATCGGATCGAATCGGGTTGGGTTGTAAGTTAGGGTTGCATTCAAATTTATTTTTGCTCAACCTGAAACTCGATGGATTGACCCAAACCCGATTTTGTCCACCCCTTATGCTATAGAATTAATAATTGCTCATCATGCAATGCTTCTGTGATCTCTTACTTGATTAAAGTACTTTCATCTGCTTCCAACCATGAAAGATGATCTACTACTTGATTCTCGTTCATTTTCTATCCTTCATCTCCAAGTCTAACTCTTATAGCAGCAGAGTCCACCTAATCAACCTCAATTTTGCATCCTTCTTTGAAATCAAATGCTTTATAACCAAGTGATCTGTATAAACAGTCACTTTGGTGCCAACCAAATAAGTCTTGAATTTATCAAATGCAAAAACAACCACAACAACCTTTTTTTAGTGGTAGTATAGTTGAGTTGTGCATTAGCGAAAATTTTACTGGCATAATAAATGGAATGAAAATTTTGTCTTTCTTTCGCCCTATCACTGCTTCAATAGAATGGTTACTAGCGTCACACATCAATTCAAAAGGCATACTTCAATCTAGTGCTATAACAACTGGTGCTGTAATAAGAGCTTTTTTTAACTCAACAAAAGCTTTTAAACAATCTTCATCAAAATTGAAAGGTCTGTCATGTTCCAGAAACATGCATAATGGTTTGGCTAATTTTGAGAAGTCTTTAATGAACCTTCTATAGAACCCAACATATCCTAGGAAACTCCTAATGCCCCTTACTGAAGTAGGTGGTGAAAGTTTATCAATCACCTCTACTTTTGCCTTGTCCGCATGTATTCCCTTTCTAGAGACTCCATGGCCTAGGACTATCTCTTCTTATACCATAAAATAGCATTTTTCCCAGTTCAACATTAAGTTGGTCTCCTTACATCTTTTAAGCATATTTTCTAGGTTATGCAAACAGTCATCATATGATTCCCTCAAAAACTAAAAAATCATCTATGAATCCCTCAAGATTTGCTCAACCATATCTAAAAAAATAGACATCATACATCTCTAGAAAGTTGTTGGAGTATTGCACAAATCGAATGGCATCCTTTTAAAGGCAAATGTTCTATAAGGACAAGTAAATGTTGTATTCTCTTGATCCTCTAGTGCTAAAGTAATCTAGTTGTAACCTGAGTATCCATCGAAGAAACATTAATATTTTTTTCCATCAAGTTTGTCCAGTATTTGATCTATGAACGACAATGGAAAATGGTCCTTCCTTGTGGATTTGTTTAGCTTCCTATAATTCATGCAAACTCTCTATCCAGTCACTATTCTTGAAGGAATAAGTCCATTCTTCTTATTTGCTACAATTGTTACTCCACTTTTCTTTGGAACACATTGAACTAGACTTACCTATGAGCTATCTGATATAGAGTAAATAATTCCAACATCGAGTCATTTAATGATCTCCTTCTTCAATACTTCCTTCATGATGAGATTCAATTTTCTCTATTGCTTCACATAATTATTGTAACAATCTTTTAGCAGAATCTTGTGCATGCATATGGATGGGCTAATTCCTTTAATATTTGCCATGGTCCATCTTATAGCCTTCCGGTATCTCCCGAGTACATTCACCAAACCTTTTTCTTAATTTGCATTCAAAGAAAATGAAATAATTACCGGAAGGGTGTTATTGTCATCAAGATAAACATATTTTAAATATGAGGGTAAAAATTTTAATTCTAGAACAAGAGGTGACTCAATATATGGAACAGAAGGTTTTACTTCTTTGTTTTAGAGATCGAGTGATTCAAAGTGCTTATCTGTTATGAAGGATTGCTTTTCTCCTAACCATGCTATGTTGGTTGTTTCAGGATCCTTATCTTCAAATTCTTCAAATATTATAGCATTGAATTCTTCTTTACCGCAACAACTGTTTAATCTCTCTGTTACAGTAAAATCCACAACACTAATAAAGTTACAATCTTCAACCTCATTAGGACTCTTCATAGCATTCAGCACATTGAATGTAATTTGCTGGTCATTCACCTATATATTGAATTTTCCTTTTTGTACATCAATCAGAGTCTTTCCCGTGGATAATAAAGGTCTTCCTAGAATGATTGGTACTTCTTTAACTGCTTCAAAGTCTAACACAATGAAATCCACTGGAAAAATAAATTTTTCTACATTCACCAACATGTCTTCAATCCTCCTTTCTGAATAGGCTTGAGATATGTCAGTAAGTTGTAAAGTCATTATTGTTGGCCTACCTTCTCCAACTTCCAGTTACTTGAACACTAATAAAGGCATGAGATTGATGCTAACTCCCAAATCACAAAGTGCCTTACCACTGTAATTAGTCCCTATAGAGCATCGACTTGTGAAGCTCCCTCGATCCTTCAACTTTTGAAGGATTTTGTTCTGAAACATTTGATTGTATTCTTGTATTAGAGCAAATGTTTCAAATTCTCCAAGCCTCATTTTCCTTGCCAGAATATCTTTCAAGAACTTCACATAATTTGGCATTTGTTTGAGGGCTTTTACAAAAGGAATATTGATATGTAGCGGCTTCAGCACTTATAAGAACTTGTTGAATTGCTTGTCTTGTTTTTACTTCTAAAATATTTTAGGGAAGGTGGTGAGTGTCTAAACTGTTGTTCTGTATTAGGTTGTGTAGGCTGCTTTTTTTTTGCCATGTTTTGGACTAATGTGGCTGGTACTGTAGCATCTTCTTCCATAATTGTTGGATTATTATTTTATGTTGATGTTGTAGCTTGGTTGTTCACATCAACGGGCCGAAAAGTGAGTTGTTGTAGTTCTTCTTCAACTTAAGCTTCCTCTTGGGTTAAAACAGGTTCCACTCTCCTTCTTAGTACTCCAACTGGAATATGAACATCCTTTCTAGACCTTAAGTTAATCACCATACAATATTCTTTTCCTTCTCTTCTTGGGTCCTCTGTATTGTTGGGTAAACTACCCTGAGATATGTTACTCAATGTTATAGCCAGCTGTCCAATCTGATTCTCCACGTTTCTTAAAAACATAGCTTGGCTCTAAAGAACTACTTTATTCTTCACAATGTATTCCTTAAGTAAAGTTTCAAGAGAATTGAGTTGATCATTACTAGGGATGGCAATGGATTAGATCAAACCCGAGATCCACGTGATCCAAATCCAATCGGATCGAATTTGGGTCGATTTAAAATGAATTTAACTCGGATTTGGATATCGATGTGCAGATCTAAGATGGATCTAAAGCGAGTCTGGATCTATCTTAATATCTAAATCCATATCCATATCCACTCATCTTTTAATTTTATTTTATTTTAAAATTTTCTTAACAATTGTGGAATAATAATGATAATAAATTTTATTCATAGCATATTAGTGGTATTTATCATGCATTTAAACTCTTAAAACTTAAATGTTAGTTTTGTAAATTTAAAGGTCAGCCAGCCCCAAAGTATGTACATACAATATTCAAATTGCAAGCCAAGTAATACAATCTGACAATTTATTTTATTATATTGACCAAATAATTTTTAAGGAATATAGTTATTCATATATTTAGTCAAATATGGCCATAACAAAAATAATAAAGGATTCAATATAAATCATATTTAATTTATATGTCATTATCTAATGTTATAGAAATGAAGGTAGGTGTGTCGTGGATATTAGAATGATGAAGGAGACAATAGAATATTAGATTGATTTTACTCCTGCAATTACTTTTGAATCATATTTTATTATCTTTCTTATTTGTTATTTTGGTGTAAAAGTATAAATTACAATATTTATTATATTTTTGAGAAAAATTATATAATTTATTTGTTATCAATACATTTTAGCCTTCAATTTTCATTCTAAAAAATTATTACTTTTTTATTACTGAGTTTTAGAATTCATGACGGATCTAAAGCAGATTTGGATTTTAATTTTTTTTATTTGGAGCATATATAAAAATTTATTTCTTTTTTGGATCTGGATATGGAGTGAAAAATATGGATTCATGACGAATCTGGAGCAGATATGGATCTTGATTTTTATTATGGATTTGGATTTAGAGCAGAGTAGATCCAACCCATATATGCCTCATTGCCATCCCTAATCATAACTGGTGTATCTTTGCCCTAGATTTTGTTGGTGAAATCTAAGTGGTTGAGCAGGCGTGTTTTGTTCATTGGTTGCTGCAGCATTCTTGTTCTGATTGCTCCATGAAAAGTTTAGTTGTTGTCTCCATCCAGGGTTGTAAGTGTTTGAATATGGATTATCCAAGTTCTATCCGTTGAAGTTGCACATATAGTTAACTGAGGCTGGATTTTCAGGACAATTATCAAATAAGTGCCATTTTCCACAACAAATGCATGATGCTTCAGTAATTTAGTTGATAGTTGTTGGAGCAGTAGTCATACATTTTACCATATTTGTTAATGAGTTAACTTGAGCTGACAATGTTGTCAAGGCATCTACGTTATGGACTCATTTTGTTCCTCTTGTTGCAGCTTGCCTAATTGATGGCCACTGATAGTTATTTTTGGCTATATTCTCTAAAATTTCATTAGGCCTCATTGTAGGACTTAGGCGGCAAGACCTTATTTGCTGAAGCATCCACCATTAATCTAGTGCTTGGGTTGAATCCATTCTAGAAAGTTTACAACTGTATGTAGCAAGGAATACCATGATGAGGACATCTCCTGAGTAATTTCTTAAATATTTCTCGTGCATCATACAAACTCTCATATTTAAGTTGGTGGAAAGATGTGATCTCGTTCTTCAATTTTGCATTTTTGGTTGGTGGGAAGTATTTCATTAAAAAAAATTCAGTCAAGTCATTCCATGAGGTGATAGAGTCAGATGGTAGGGAATTCAACTATGCTCTTACTGGATTTATTAAAGAAAACATGAAAAGTCTAAGCCTCAATACTTTTTGCACTGCTCCAGCAATCTTAAAAGCATCACTTACTTCCAAAAACAACTTAAGATGTAGATGAGAATTTTTAGATGGCAGCCCAGTGAATTGCCCCACTATTTGAAACACCTGAAACATCATGGGTTTAAGCTCAAAATTATCAGTTTGCACTTCGGGTTTAACTTTCCATGGTTTATGGCTTGAAGGGTCAACACTGCATAATCTCTAATGACTCTTTCTCTATCATCTACCATATGGATAATGTTGTTATTCCCTGGTTACCCACAAATAATCTGTCCATTCTAACATTCTTGACCTTCTTGTGCATTTACTGGTTGTATTTCTCCTCAGGGGTTCAAATTTCTCATATCTTATAAATCATCCATTGCTACAGCAGCTTTTGAATTTCTTTGCTCTTTTCTTAATCTCCTTACAGTTCTTTCAATATCTTGATCAAATTGGAATTCAACAAGGTTATATTTGCGCATGCAAGGGTTTCTAGATCACTTCTGTCAACAAAATAAATTAAATTAAATTAAAAATTAGTACCGTTTAAGATTAATTTCACATATCACAATAAACAATCAATCCCCAGCAACGGCGCCAAAATCTTGGTGTGCAATTTCTAATGCTATGGGTGTCAACCTGCAAGTATACACAACAAGTAATATACCGATGAGTATTCAGATCGTCTTCATATGGATTAATATTATTAAATTTGCTACAGTAATCTAAATAGCACAGTTGTGTTCTAAATTAAAATAAGACAATTTACGAAACTAATAAACTAATTAAAATAAAAATGTAATAAAGAAATTTCTCACATCAACCACAAGAATGTAACCAATTGGAATAGAATAGTTGAGTGAGTTTACTCACTTAATGACATTAACTATTTTTTTAATTATAGTAATATTGCTACAACATTTATTACAGTACTGGGCAGAATCTCTCATGGTCCTCAGTTGTCGCATGTTAAATATCTTATATCTAATGCAACCTAACAATGATTAATTGTTATGCCAACATTAAATATAGCATTAAACGTTGTAGGTACTATTTACCTTACAATGTGAATTCCTATGTCTACTTCATCACTAATTTTAAATCAAGCATAACCCTATTCAAATTGAGATTTACTCAACTTGGGAAACCCAATCTAAAATCAAGTATTATCTTAATTTAATCCTCTAACTAATTCAAACATTTTTAGACTCTTTTTTAGCTAGTGTCCACTAAATGGGTGGTCAGCCGAAATAAGAAATTGAAATAAATATAATTCAGACAAAATGCTCTAACAAACACAGAGCAACGCACATATGTCAATCAAACATCCATTAAGATCGTTTATCACTCAACCACAATCAAATTCAGTTCATGATTTGTGATAGAACAGTAAATAAAATTGTTTCAGCCATTAAATACATCCCTATAAATAAATAGAAAATAAGAAAACAAGATAAAGAGTTAAAGTCCGCTTAATCTTGCGATCTCTCATTCTTGTGATCTCTCATTCAAGTTCACTGTGATTCCTCCGTTGCAGCCCTCAAATCCCTCTTATTTTCTGTTTTTCTTTTGGTTTTCTCTGTGATTTTTCCTTGAGTGATTGCTCTCTCTTTTTCTTTTCATGCATGCTCCTTTTATAACTCAGAATTAGGACAAATGAAAGTGTGCGCATCTTCCATTTTTGGAAACTTTAAATTGCAATCTTTTAGTTGTAGCGAGCGAAATTCAGTCTGTCATTGCTCCAGGATTACTACAATAACAACTACTGCATATGTATTGTTCCAGACTTATTTCAATTCCTCTATAGACAAGTGCTTTCATGGTCTCTGCAAGTCTGTTGCAGTAGCATTCCTTCTTTAAAACTTGAGCTTTCGGTCACCTACAATTATGCATATAATCTAAATTCTAAGCACAAATTATTCTAAAACAATTCAATTTTTTAAGAATAAATTAAAATGGATGTTCATGCAAAATATAACTAAAATACAATAAAAGCACATTATTTACTCTCTAAAAGTGTCATGATAACTCTCATTTCATAGAGTTACATAGAGTTATCAGCAACAAAGTTCATAGTATATTATAAGACATCTAATCACGAAATATGGTTATGGAATTTTGTTACGAGCTACGTATAGTAAATGGTGTTGTTAGACCACTTAAGTTATTTTGTGGCAATAAGTCAGTAGTGCTATATTCCAATAATAACATAAGCTCAATGAAGTCAAAGTATATAGACATCAAGTTCCTAATCGTTAAAGAAAGAGTTCAGAGTGGACAGTTGTCCATAGAGCACATCGGCACAAACTCCGTGAATATGGATTCGCTTACTGAAGGATTGCCACCCAAGCTGTTTCATGAGCACACTACTCGTATGGGTGTCATTTCATTAAAGGATATTCAGTTTTAGTGACAGTTTGTGATTTTAGATGCTCTTATGTTATAGACATTTTCAGTTATTTTGATTTATAGATATTCAAGATTATTTTCTGCAGAAATAAAGTTATAGTTTATTCACACTCTAATTTTAGTGTGATTTGATCTCACTAAGGTTTAAGGTGGATCAATTAGAAATAGGCATGTTAAGATCACATTACATGAAATTTCCATACTACACATCCACATCGTGATCCATGTCACTTAATTGTATTGGGATAGTGACCATTGATAGGTCTCGTTACGATAGTTGTAATGAAGGTCACTTTGATCCTATGTTAGTATGATCGATGGACCGGATCAGTTATAGATATATTTTGATAATGATAGTAAGGTTGAGCTCATACTTTTTTTTTTTTTTGCAAAGAATAATTATAACACATACCCAAGTGAGAGATTGTTAGATTTTTAATCTAGCATTGTTAGATCTTTAATCCAACGTTGGTCTTATATATGAATAATTATGTATTGCAGATTGTCATATTGGTTTAAGACTAATTAAAAGTGATTTATTAAAGTTTTCAATAATATACCTTTAATGTATCTGATAAGGTGTGGGTTTTTAATGTGTAAAGACTTTATAGTAATTTCTATTTCTATAATGGGCTGAAATAAGAATACCTAAAGACAATAAGAAAAGTTGTTTATATAAGTAGTCATGGTCCCTAAGTCACATGTATCTTTCTATTCTTTTTGACATCACATTGTCAGAGAGAGAGTATAGATAAAATTAAAAGATTCTCTATGAGAACGTGTTGAACTGAAAGGCTAACCACACAATTCTAAAGAGCAATTAAGCACTATAGATTCAAATACGCTTCCACATATTTTGTTATTGATTCATGGTTATATAATATGAATATTCCTAAATTATAGTTGATGGTTTTCACCAAATAATTTCTTTTTCTAACATTACATTATCCAAATTGACAAGTCTGCGATGTTGGAGTGTTGTTTTCATTCTAGCGTCTTGGAAAGGTGCTTTTGAAACGGATCATGGCTTTCAGAAGCATCACTGTAATTGGAAATTTGTAGGTACAGGACTAATGTGTGAAAATTTAAAAGTCTTATTTTTTTTTTATAACAAATAACAAGACTCTGATATAGTTGACCTAGCAAAAGACAAAAAAAGGGCACCAAACTCGTGGCAGCATAATTTTTCCCTACAAAACATTAATATTAATTTTCTCCAACATTTCAAATCATAGTTTTAAACAGACTGCACTAAAGAAGAATAAAAATAGAGCGAAATAAAAAATGAAAACAAGTAATTATGGAAGAAATTAAGTTCTACTTATTAATTTCTTTTATTCATGCCTCTGTTTCAGGAATGAAATTCATATGACTGTCTCTCACAAACTTTATACTTTAACTAGATATACAATTATGCATAACTAATTAAACCAGTACATTTTTAAGAGATTATTAAAAGCAAAACCTTAAATTTGCCAAAATCATGAACTAATAACCCGAGTTTTTATATGGATCCAACCCAAGTTTCATTGGATATTACAAAGTAAATCAAACAGCTAATGCAACAAAGGTTGTATAGTGTATGACATGACCAAATAAACGGTGCTGTAGTGATGCAAAAGGCATCGACCAGAGATTGAGCAATCTTCTTCTTCTTGATTAATTAATCTTGTTAAGCCGCGGCCACGTCCAATTTCTCCATAACAAAATATTCCTGCTAGTGGGGTTTCGGGGAAGTTCCTGCAGAATGGATAGCTTTCAAAGTAAACATCATTATCATCTTCATCGTCATCGTCATCGTCATCGTCTTCAGAGAGTGGCACACTACGAGAAAAGCAAGAGAAGATTAAGCCTCCGAACACTTCCTTGTTAGCATTAGTAACATTGCGGCCAATTGTGCCACAACAAGATGATGCATTCAGAAGTCTGAGGCCATCTAAGACATCGATGCTAGATGATGATGCAGTATCTGAATCAGAGTGGTAGAATATGAAAGAATCGCCAGGTTTGATGCCAACTCCATTCACAATAAAGAACTGATCCTCCGCTCTGTTCAAGACCACAGCCAAAGGAAAGGGGCCAAAGTTTTACAAACATTATACATGCATTCCTTTTCAAAAATAAAGGTCACTTGTCTTACCCCAAAACTTCGTACAATGACATATATGATCTTGATCCGAACTGCAGTGACCCTCTTTGATGTATGACCCCAATGTATAAATAAGGATATTTATCATCGATCTGCAAAAGAGCACCTCTAAATTCAGGCATAAACAAGATAGATAGGATGAGGGGCCAGACCTTGCTGCCATAAGACCAAATTGAACCAAATTGAAAAGGGTTAGCTTTCAGAACTGATATACATGTTCTTTAATGTCTTCTAAAATTTCTTCGCCATGTAGAAGTCCATCGTATCCTTCCATTCTAGCAGTCAAAAGTGAACAATCTGCATTATGCTCTTTTACTGAAACAGCCTTGAGTTCAGGACCAAATGGTAATACACCAGTTGACATTGTAACGTCAAATTGAATTTCTGGAACTGCTCAATCAAACAAGTTGTAGGAAACAAAGTTATTAAACATTAACTAAATATCCTGTAGAATTGATGAAGAAAAATTTATACTATGTACAAAAACAGTAATTGACTTGGTGAAATAATTTAGGTACCATTTGAATTGCCGCTATCCCTTGAAAATACTAGAGCAACGGCATCAAAGAAGTACAAAGCCCCATTGTAATTCTGAGAATTTTCCCCAGTTTTAAACAAAAAGCAGCTAGTTGCATCACCCACGATGACTGTTTCCTCCGGCAAGCCATAATCTAACAAATTTCAAGAGGTCACAAGCTCTATGGTGATATTAAAATATCAACCTTTACTAACAATTAGTTGATATGTAAGATTCTTGATTCAAATATGGAATCGGAAAAAAAAAATTGTTTATATGAATAAAGAGCGATAATACTCACCCATCTCTGCAAGAATTGGTTTGATATCAATATTTTGATCCTATAATATAATCAAAAGATACATCATTAGAATTGATATTCTTTAAATGAAAACAACGAAAACCTGGTTTATGACTAATTACTTACTCCATACAAAATGATCCCATTAGGGGATGAGCATCCTGAAACAGAGGCTGAGTAGTGCCTGATATCCATCAGAAACTTATCAACCATGCTAAATTCAGGTTCCTGAAATGGAAACCCCACAAGAGACAAAAAGATGTCACACAAATCATTTTTGCACCTTGCATATACACGATCTATGTAAAATGAGATGGGATCTTATTACCTCCTTTGATCGTAGTAGTGGGATGGTCTCGACCTTAAGTCCAGGTACATATCCAACAATCAAGACAATTCCATAACAATGATCAAAATCATTAAGGAGATTATCTTCAAGTAATGTCCATTTTACCTAAAATGGCATTTTCATAAGAAAAGAATAACTACTAATTTGCTACATCAATTTAACCAATGATTCAAAGACATAAATGAATTGTATATATTGATGATGCATACAAACCTCACATATTTCATCCAAATGAGCATCTAACCCAATAATCCCAGTAACAGCATTAGTAATGACTGGGGTTCTAGATCCTAATCTTGCTGTTATCTGCATTTGTATTTAAAGTAATTAATTAATCAAAAAACACAAGAACTTTATGTGAAGATGAACAAAAAATTGAGCAAAAAATTGAATGCATACAAGTTGGTGAGTGGCTGCCAATTTAGACTGCATGCCAACAGAGGCAATTGCAAAGTGTGGACGAATTGGCTCTGAGAGAACCTTATCAAGAACCTCTGATACTGCAACCTATTGTACATATATGTATATATGCAATCATAACATGGACAAAAAATTAAGTTAACAAGAAATATGGAGAAGGGGAAAAGCAAAATAGAAAACTTACATGAAGAGAAGGGGAAAGAGAGAGAGCAGATGCAAGCTTAGGCTTTGAGAGAATCTGATTACAAACTTTATTCCAAGATTTGTTAACACATGCAGCTGATGCAAATGATAATGCCGGTAATCTTGAAAGTATGTGTTGAAGAAGATCTTCATTCCCCAAAGCAGCTGAACCACCCACCATTATTTTGTTTTCTATTTGTGTTTTCTTTCCTTTGGCATCAAAATGGGAGTGACCATGATGCTGTTTTATAGCATTTTTAATACAAGATGGAGGAGTTATTGCTCTTTTTGCATAATCCTAAAGAGGTTACTTCAGCCATTAAGGACATTAATGGAGTAGTGGATTCTTTTCCTTATTTTTAATGATGTGTATCTGGATTTGGATTCTTGAATTCATTGGCTCTTGGTGTTTTCTCAAACAAACTATTATATATTTATATCTCTTGTTGTTTTGTCTTGATTGTGTATCAGCTCAGCACCCATATTTAGTGATATGCCATTTTCTTATGCACTTGGACATTTTTAAGCTAGGAGAGAGATTTATTTCTGTTCTTGTAATTACACTTTTGCCTTTTCATTTCCGACCAACCCAATTCACAAATAAGCTTTTTTTTCAACAAAAAAAAGTTTTATTAGCTTAAAGAAATAAAATCAATAAACAAGAATTGATGATATCGTGGTAAAACAATATGAGCACATTATTTACTGTTGTTAATGTTGAATGAGGATGTTAAATATGAGATTGGAAGCCGAACGCAATGTCGGTTGTTGTCTGAATAAATCATTGTCTCGTCGTCTAGCAAAAAATGACATGTCGGTAAAATGCTCGGTGATTTTCTGACTTGTATTCCACATATATTAGATGCATTCTGGCTATCAAAGCATGAGACTGCAACTTATCAAATGTGATGTCAGATGTGATTATTCATCATAACATAGTGCATTTGGTTTATCAAATGTGATGAGATTATTCGACTTTAACATTTGATTTATTAAATGTGACGTGATTATTCGTCATAATGGAATCAAGTTAGATGGTTAAAATTATAGATAATGTAACAAAATTAAATTAAATGGTTCAAATTACACATGATCTGATACTTAAGATGTAATTCGCCAATTGAGATTAGAAATAGGGCTGCCCCTTCACTTGTATAGATTATATGAATGATTTGAATTCAAATCTCAGAGATAATATCATCCAAGCCCTCTTATTGACTTCATATTATTTGCGTACTCTATTTATTTAGCTGTCTTACGAATTCATCCTTAAATTCATAACATTTATTAATTTTATCAAAATTCTTGGATGGAAGACAAGAAGTCGAGAGATCCGAAATTTCACAAAGTTTAAAAATTAGAACTCCAAACAAAGCTATAAAATAACAGTACCACAAATCTTGCAAAGAAAATGTTATGATACCTATAAATATTATTATAATTCAGCATATAAAAGGTCAGTTAGTTGAAGAAATCTTAATAAGTGTTGCGTAAAATTTGAAAAAAGTGTTAAACCGAATTGCTTTTAATGAAAAAAATGAAGGGTATTTTTTCACTTTACTCTTACGAATATCATAATCAGGTAATTTTCAAAATTTTGTTATTTTTTATCATAAAACACATAATTGGCACCAAAACAAGTAGAAGCCCCTAACGCTGAAAGAGGAAATTTGATCAAACTCTGAAGATCTCCTTTTTGAAAAAACTCTCATGGTGCTTGCCATAAGCATTTACAGCTCAATTTGTAAATTAAAATCTCTATATCACATGTTACATTATGCACAGGCTACATTCTGGAAAGACATTTTCATAAAGTTATAAATCAAAATCATATGGACTTTTTCAAATCAAGAAATTAATTTCAAGGTGGTAAGCTTGATGAAAGGCAAACTTTAACAACAAAACCAACATCTAGTCTTGAGAATAAGTTCATTGCAGCAGGATTTTCAAGAAGAGAATCCAGAATTATTATATGGAAAGATAACAACCTCTTAGTGACTTACTACTTACTCCCAATGAAAGGGAATTGTTTGAGGGGTATCACTGGCTGCGGACCCATCATATCCCAAATGAAACACTCCAGGGCAATGAACATTATCATCCTGATCACTGGATACCAGAACAGATTCCATGGGCTCTACACTGTGATTATGCAGGCTTGTGCCCAAGGGCCGCACCAGTGGCATTGAACTAGGCGGCATCATTTGGCTCAAACTGATACCAGATGACTGTGTTGTTGGTGATGACAGAAGAGAGAGAGCACAATCTGAGTCTTGAGTGGTTGACCTGTCATGGAATACATTGTGGCTTGCCCCACTTCGGTCTGACAAATTGGCAGTGCCAAGAAGCGGCTGGCTGACAGAAGCTTCAGAAGATGTTTGACTGTTAAAAGTGGAGTTATCGCCTTGCAGGAATGTGAATTGCTTCCCTGTTTTGTAGCTGCTTGAAGGGGATCGGAGAAATAGGTTCCGTTCGTCAGGCAAGTTTAGACGATGATGCTCGTTGTAGCACCTTGCATCTGCTTCAGTATTAACAACTCCAGTCCAGGTGGGTTTCACCACAGTTGCGGACGGATACATATGTGAACTGGAGAAAGGTAATAATGAGGCACCTGAAAAGAAAAATCACAAACACCTGTAATTTGGAAGGAACAAACTATAATTATTGTCGTTTAGTATTGTTATCAAGTCTCTCCAAAAATGTTCTGAGGAATACACTAACTGAAGGCCCAATTAAGTCATCACATGATGCTGTGAAAAATAGAAGCAAACAGCTCGGGGTATAAATTACTTAGCTACAATATGCATTTTGAAGCCAAATTTGAAGATAAAATTTGATTTAACGTACTTTAATCCCTGACATTCAGACAGGTTTCCAGATCGTTAGATTCATAAACATCAAGAGTATTTCAGTCGATGTCATTTCCAAGTGAAGGAGCATTGCCATTTTAGGCTTGTTTTTAAGGGGCCACCAGGGAGACTTTAAGAGAATCACCCAAGTTAAGCGACAACCAAATCTATGTATTTTGATTATTAAAATTGTTATCGGAGTAGAAAAGAAAAGAGAGCATTGAAGATACAGGAATTCTCAGAATCACTTTTGAGGATTAGTAGATTGTCATCTCTGTAATGATCAACCACTCAGCTGAGTAGCTCTTCATTCTCAAGAGATGTGGAAAATGACAACTAGTCGAGTTGGTCAATGTCGGAGTTGAAGTGTCAAGTGTGCATCCCAGCTTCAGAGCTGAAATTGCATCTACTCAAACATTTGATTGAAGCTTACCTTGGTAATTGGACAAAAAGGTTCCAGTACGTGACAGCGGATCTGGCTGAGGTTTCCTTCGTCTTCTGTTGTGCCCATCAAGACGTTTCCTGCAGCTTCTCTTCCCTTCATCAAACTCCTCCAGGCAATGAAATCTAGCAAAAATGTGACAAATTGATAGAGTAATTTGTTGATTGCTTGACAATGAAATAGTTCACAGTTAAAGCCATTATGTTTACAATTTTCAGAAACAATTAAAGGTCAGACTGTTAGGTCATCATCATAGTATTTCTGAAGAACTAAAGTTTCCACTACCTCAAGTTATTTCCCTGTTCTGCCCCTTCACTTTACCTTTAACTTGCATTGTTGCTACCTTTTCATACTAAAGTAAAGGATATTGCAAATTAACATATAAATGGCCCTCAAGATTTCAAGAATATTAGTACACACAGATATAAGATTGTAAAGTATATGAGAGAGCCTCTTAAGTTCTAAAGCTCAACTTTTTAAGAAGAGGGACACCAAAACACAATTAGCAGAGAAATTAGCTTAGACCACCGTTTCCAGAATCCTTTTGGTACCTGAAGTCATAAATAAAATTATTTCTATACTGCTACAAGAATTAGACTAGATGCAGCATAATTTCTTCAATCTTTCAATTGTATGCATAACATAACATCACAGCTCTTTATGAACCCATTAGACAAAAAGCATGAGATACCTATATCAGGAGCCTAATATCAAGGCCATTAGTCAAATCTATTCAACAGCAGCAAAAGTCCAAATTTACAAAACAATTCAAAGTTCAAACACAAAAATCAGCTATAATCCTTAATAATCAGCAAAAACATATATGATGGGACATTTTATAGTGATATAGTCACAATCACTAAATTACTACACATTTCTAATGAAAAACCCAAATAAATTTAGCATGCAACGCAACAAATTAAACCTGCTGCATTGCTGACAGAACCGTTGCTTCTGCCCACAAATCAAAACCTGAGGCGTCTTCGAGTGGAGCTCACACACTTTATGGCGCCTATGGTAATCCCTACAATTACTAAGATCCGAGTCACACCCATCAACAAGACATGACGCAGTCTGGCTTCCATTGTTAGCTGCTCTGGCCCTCTTGAATGACCCTGAAGGTGAAGGAGACTCCATTTTTGAGGCACCAGGCTCCTTACACTTATTCAACGAATCTTCAGCCGAACTATTAACCCGACCCAGCTTCAAATCAACTGAGAAATTCCCTTTTGTCCTGCTACTTGACCCATCAACTGCATCTACGTTAGGAATAGCTTCTTGCTGGAATTCAGTAAAATCCCAAGCTGGTTTCAAGTTCCAGTCCATAAACTCCAACAATTGAAGAGTTGGACTTTATTATTTAATTAATTCCCTCAACACCTTCTCAAACATAGCCAAAGCCAATCATGCTTCTCTTTCACTGTTTATACCATCATCAAATTAAAATCCCTTTTACAATCACAAACATGTAAACAAATAGAAACAGTGAACTAACATAAACTGTCAAAGCTATAGATGTAAAGGGGCATCTTTTAACACACAATGTAAATTCTTTTTTCCTTAACTAAGTGATAGTGGAAAAACAAAGAAGCAAGAAACCCATCTCAGCAAAATCCTTTTTCTATTTTTAGTTCTTTTATTTTTTTAATACTTAATATTGGGGAAAAAAAAGAACCTACAAAACAATAAAGTTGCAGAGTTAGTTCCAAAAAGATTGGAAGAAGCTAAAAAAATAAGAACAGAGAGTACTAACAAGAAATAAAGAAACATGAGAAAGATATGAGAGGGGGTACTTACAGACAGGTTCAGCATATGGAGACTGGTTTCTCTTTGCAGCCATTTATTCACTGACATTGATTCCATCACTAACCAATAAAGTGGCTTAAGTCAAGACTCAAAGATAAAAATAAAATAATAATTTTTTTTTTTTTTGAAGAAATCCTATAAACTTGAATGTAGAAAGGCTAAGAAGATGGTTGGTGAGAGAGAAGAAGTGCTCTCTTATGAAGTTTACTTAGTTTTTTAATAAGTTGAACTTCATTATTTTATTGTTTAAGTTTTCTTTTTCATTTCTAGGGTTGGTTTGAAATAAATAAAGGGGAGAAAAGGAGATTGTTCATTATAGTATGGCAGTTAGTATAGCGACAGGCTGTTTGTTCCTTTAAACTTTTATAATAAGCTAAGCGTTAAAAAAAAAAGTACAAGGATGGATGATGATGCTATTGCCGAATCGCTTTTGACAAAGCATGTGGCATTGTGTTTCACATTCCATAGCATGTCTTTCCTTTAGGCTTCTACTTTCTTATGTTTGGAAAAGCGTTATCCCACGCTCTGTTCACAGAGAGTGATAAACAAACATCAATTTTTCTCGCAGCTAAATGTGAAAGCCTATTTTGTTTAGAGCAAATTTGCACCAAAGCGTAGGGGTGGATGGGCTTGTGTCATCGAACGTTCCCTCTCACACATATAAATAGAGGTAGATTTCTTCTTAAATATTATATGATTTTGAGTTGGTCTTAGTAGATTTTTAGACTATACTATAAATATGTGTATTTAAATTTGTAACACATTTCCTGTTGTATAATTTTAAAATAAATAAAAAATATACTACAATCTATTATCTATTTTAATTCAATCGGATTGAGCTCTCATATTGATAATAAAGTTGCAAATGACTTTTTATAGGTATGGCATGGGGTACCAAATTTGGTAGGCTTAACACTCACATTTTTATAGACCATTGAACATCTAGACAAGTAGCAATCATTTACTCGTGTCATGACTTGAATTTTCAATTCTAGTAATAAAAAGTTTATGTATACATACATACATACATACATATATATATATATATATATATATATATAATATAGATGTTAATTACAAAGTTCCAGCTTGCTATTTTTGGCCAAAAGACCACCTAGATTTGATTGGGATAGCAATCAATTGCCCTTTGATTCCCTCCTATTTTGGTCAAAATGTTGAAAGATCATACTTTACACATGTGCACAGAATTGCATATAAAACAAATAGACTAGAAAAAACTCAATCTTGGCACCATTTATCCAATTCCCCAGCAAAATGAGGTGGTCCGTCATAATATCATGTTGAAATTTCATGCATGACTCATGCCACTAATTTGTTATCCTAATCATCATAAAATTATTATATTATCATACATATTTCTTAAAAAATAACAACAATATTAGAGAAACATTGATGCTTAATTTTTTTTCATTTAAGAAAAAGGAGTTAGAATTACTATTCTCATTTTTTTAATTGTTATTATTGTATTATAATCTATTATTATTCTAATTAACAGTCTACTAAGATTCTAAATCAATACAATAATAATATAACTAAAGTAAATTTAGATTCATACAACAATAGCATAGTTTAAAAATCTCCCTTAAAGTAATTTAGGACTTGTCCTAATTAGAGATGACAAAATCCGGATTTTAATGTAAGTTCATTCGAATCTACATTGATGTTTTGCTATCCGAAGGTAGGCAATATCCATACTAATTTTGGGCAGATATTCCGAGTATCTAAATCCACACATTTAAAATATTTATTTGTAAATTTACAATATTTTAACTATTTAAAAAATAAAAATAATAATCATTCTAATGCTAAACAAATCTAAAATAATATTTATGAGTACTTGGGGTGTATTATAATATTTATGTGTGATGTGTTTTTAGCTTAGGTTTTGTGTTTTTATTTTCTAAATTTTATTTTTTATTTAATTTATTTTAAAAATATATGTGGATCCAAATATCCAATTTCCAAATGCAAATGCATCCAAAATCACATAGATTTTTTCATATGCATATTTATTTGTCATCTCTAGTCTTAATTGTGGGCTTATAGCGAGGGGCAACTTTAAGTATAAATAAACAAGGCGGCCCCCTAGGGTCCACATGTACAGAAAACCCTATTATAATTTCCTAGGCCCCATATGTTAGGAAGATTTTTTTTTTTTTTGGTATTTACTTGATATAATCAAATTAATAGATTTTTTAAGTTATTTATAATAGAATAGTCTATTTTTAAGGCCTTTATTTAATTAAGAAAAATTATCATTGCATCACATTTATTTTGTCTTATGTTCATCCAATCACTACAAAATTCTAATATGTACTTTGCACCACCTTTCTTTTCACATTTGTATCAACTAACCACTTTTACATTAACACTATTAAATAATTTTAATAAAATGATAATTTTACCCCAAATATATTAAAAACTTTAAAAAATAAAAAATATATAATGATAAAAATATCCCTAAATTTAATAAAAATAAATCCCAAAATTAGAATTTTTATTTTTAATAAAAATTATTTTAATATAAAATTATAATTATAAAAATAATTGCAAAATTTTGGGATTTAATAAAAATCCCCTAAATTATTAAAATTTTAGGATTTATTCTTTTAAGAAATAAATTCAGTTATTTTAATAAAATTTTACAAAATTATAATTTTTTAATAAATAAATTCATTTATTTTTATTAAATTTTTAAAAATTATAATTTTTAATAAAAATAATTATTAAATTTTTGTAAAATCAAAATTTAGTAAAAATCAATTGAGCACCTCTATTTGAGATTTATTTTTTTATTAAATTTAGGGATATTTTTATGATTATAATTTTTAATTTTAAAAGTTTTTATAAGATAAAATAGTCTTTTAATTTATTTCGGGGTAAAATTATCATTTTATTAAATTATTTAATAGTATTAATGCAAATGTGACTAGTTGATACAAATGTGAAAAGAAAGGTGGTGCAAAGTACATGTTAAAATTTTGTACTGGTTAGATAAACATAAGACAAAATAAAAGTGGTGTAATGATAATATCCCTTTAATTAATAATTATCCTACATTAAGAATTTTTATAGAAATTTTATATTTAATAACCTTAATGTTTAAGAGTTATAATTAATAGTATTGACTAACCCTTAATTCTTTATTAATTTAAAAAATATTAAATTTTTTATCTGTTAAAAGAGAAACCTTAATTATTTAAACTTATAAAATTTCTTGTGCTCTTCTCTACAAAGAAAACTATTGCATTTATTGCCTCACTTTTGAAGTTAAAAAAAAATAGTTTCTTGAAATAATAGTTCTAAAGAAAGTACAAAAAAAAAACTTCTTGACTAATTTCTTTTTATTTGAATTCTTTTACTATCTTGTTAATTGTTTCTATTCTAGCTATAGTTAAAAATTGATTGAATTGTGAGCTCCTTTATGTTACCTTAAGTGTTGACTCTACTGAATGTAAAGAGAAATCACCAAAAAAATTTATCTAGAGCCCCCATACTCTAGCGCCGACTCTGCTCATGGCCTCAATTTTGTTGGGGGTACAAGTTTGTTACCTCATAGGATTCAAATATTTCTCTCTAAATTTTAGTAGGCCTTTGAAATGCACTATGAATATATGAATCCACCTATGTTGCAACTATTGCAACATACCACACTTTTTATCTCTATTCAAGAAATGTTGTTGGATATAAAGTGATTGAATATAATGGTTAAAATTAGTTAGTAGATAAATGAGGTATGCACTGGCAACGGTTGAAACTAGTTATGTATTTATGTAATAGGGAGCATATGTTTGACAAATTTTATCCGAAAAAGAACATTTATGTTTTATGTATGAAAAAAAAAAATTAGGGTTTAACGGATCATGCTTGAGAATTAATATGAAGACTGCTAAATAGAAAGAAGACGATTGCAATTTCTTGGGGGGAAAAAAATGTCCTTAATTCACGTATGTTGCAACTTGGGCTCTAAGTCATATGAATTCGATGGCGATTTTGTTATTGTAGCGGATATAATTGATTATATTTGAGAATTAATCTGGAGACACCAAAATTAAAAGAAGACAATCGCAATTTCTTGGAGAAAAGATTTCAATGGTTCACCTATGTTGCAACTTAGCTGTAAGCTGTATGAATTCGACGGCGATTTTGTTACTGCAGCAAGTGCAACTGATTTTATTTGAAAACTAATCTAGAGATAAAAAAAAATTCGACGATTGCAATTTCTTGAGGGTGGAAAAGATTTCAATGATTGCAATTTCTGAGGTGTGAAAAAGATGTAAATGATGACCTCTCAGTAGAGTCAATATCTATATGCATGTGGATCCTTATTTAATATATGCAGGTTTCCCCCAATTTGTGCGGTCTTTTACCAACCTACTACCTCATTTATCCACCAACTAATGTCAACCGTTAGATCAATGATTTTACATCCATCGGCATTTTTGAATGAAGACAAAAGTGGGGTATCTTGTAACATAGGTGAGTCCTATACATATGTGTATTTAAATTTTCAATGGTTTAGACTTTAGATGTTGAAATGTATGTGTTTAAATGATTGTTCTCAAATTGGGGGAAACATGTGGTGCAACTGTGGTATCGTGTTATAGTTGCATCAAGTCGTTGGATGTTAGTAAACTCCATCAATTTAAATACATTTAATAACTGAATATAATTATAACACGGTACTATAATTACACTGTAGCCTGATCGCTCAAATTGACATCGCCATTCAATTTTATCCATAAATTGGCGCATGGGAAGTGAGGTGCTTGCAATTATTGTGAACAAGTCATCAGGTAAAAGTGGGGTCTGTTGCAACATAGGTGAGTCCTATACATATGTGTATTTAAATTTTCAATAGTTTAGATTTTAGATGTTGAAATGTACGTGTTTAAATGATTGTTCTCAAATTGACATCCCCATTCAGTTTTGTCTATAAATTGGCGCGTGGGAAGTGAGGTGCTTGCAATTATTGTGAACAAGTCATCAGTTAATAAGTCTCTTTGAATTTTGGAAGGCCGTGTGGGATTTTCAAAATCGTGTAGTGCACACTTAACAATGAACCATAGGTAATATAAAAAGGGTTTTAGGGGTAAAACGGTCATGCTACAGGATTGAGAGACAGGAGCTTTTAAATCAGCAACTACCAAAAGGCAGTGCGGCAGCTGTAATTGGCATTGTGAGTAGGGCCCACAAAACTCACAGCAATCAGCATGAGAAGTGAAATCGTTCATGTATTTTGCCGGGTGTTTCTTACTGACCACGTGTCTTCTTCATGGCCAGTAAGATGTTGTTTAAAAAATGTTGGTCCCACCGAGACGCTAAACGAAGATCTGTCGGCGCCCCTTTTATAGTTATGGCTCTTGTTTTAAATTTTTTGAACGGTTTTCGCTTTGATTCTTTTTATGAAGGATTGTTACAACTTGTACATACGTATTATATGGAATCAGGGTGGACGTTCCAGTTTCGTTTTAGTTTTTATGAATTTCGGTTCGGGTTGTAACATGTTAAATTCTGAGAATTCAATGTAAATAAATTCAAAAATTAATTTGATTTGATTCAGGTTGAAATTCAGTTTAATTCAAATTTGGGTTATAATTTCGTGTCAAAGTACAAATTGAGTTTATATTTGAGGGCAATTAAGTTTTCTTACCAGATTTAGATTTTTTAATAATTTTTTTATATTTAAATGTAATCTGATTTGATTGATGTTTGGTTCGATTTTAACGCTATCGATATTTAATTCTAACCCAATTGATTTTTAATGTCAAACCAAACCAAATCAAAAAACAAAATAAATTTTAAATTCAAGTTTAGTTTGATTTGATCTATATCCAACGTCTAACCATAATTTAAAATTTGATTGGAGATTTAAATACATACATGCATATATATATATATATATATAAAAGTGTGTGTATATATTTATTTATTTATAAGTAATGATATAGTTATAAATTTTTATATAAATTGATATATTATAATAAAATTTATTGAATTAAATATCTTTTGTCTGATATGATTTATTTTTATTATTTTATATTTCTATTCAATTAATGAATTAATACCACATTAATTTGTATAAAATAAATTTATATAAGAATTTATATCTCCCATCACTCTTTTTTTATTTTATAGTCAAGTTAAGAGATCTATTGAGTTCTAAATTTAAAAACATTTTCTTGCAAAAATATGGAATGATATTCATAGTCAATATGTTATTGACATAATAAAATTTACCCTCAACATAATAAAATTTACCAAAGCTGTAAATTGTAAAAAATAAGGTGCTTAAGAGAATTTATACACAGTTTGAAAAACTTTATTACATCAACGGGTCACCCCCCAACACCTCATTACCTTTGTAAAAGATTAGAACAAATTCCACTAAAACAACTTAAGACTCTCTTTCAGGGTTTATAATCTATGAATTCAGCTGAACTTGCTTAATAAGTACCACTCGTGTTTAACATCCGCTGCTTCCATCAAATCTCTTTAATATAGCTGTAGCAAATAACCCCTTCTCCCGAAGTGACGAATAATCAAATAATAAAATGTTGTATGGACTAAGATAAAGATGATACAAGATTAAATCAAAAGGGATTCCTCAAAACTTTTGATTTTGATTGCGTGTTGGTTCTTTGCTTCTATTGCGTAGTCTTCTTGCCTTTTATTTGTAAAAGTTAAAAAAAAAACACACTTCGCTCTATATACAGGGATTTTGTCGCATGCCAAAAACCCAAGCAAATGAGTGGTCTGATTTTGAGCAGGGATGACGTGCAGTTGTGGTGACGTCGACGCACGGCGGTGGCTTGCGGCATGTTGAGGACTCGTGGCAGCATTGTCGTCATTGTCGGTGCTAGGGACAGTTTGTTGGAAAAATAGCTATTGAGTTGCTATTTTAAAGTATAATTTTAAATGGACCTACTTTGTCTAAAGAGGTTGTCAGTGATTCAGATACGCTAATAAAAGTATATTGAAGTTACGTGTTTTTATACTCAAAATAATAATGTAGTAAATGAGAAATTAACACTCAATGTACATCCATTCACTACAATAAATAAGAACAGAAGTTACAAAGATGGTAGCAACTAGTTAAATTCAAAATGAATTACTTAATCAACTCTAGAATTTATTATTTGTAACTTCTAATTAAATTCATAAATTATGCTAAGATTGTAATGGTGAATTAAATTCATATTTTACTATGAGATTAAATCCAAATTTAATATGTGATTAATGGGACTACGGTTACATTTTAAAATTAATTCAAGAATCAAATCAAAGGTTTAACAGACAGTCCCACTTTAAATTTAATCGAGAATCAAATCAAATGTTTAATATGCAGCGGTTATGCTTTTAGTTAGCTATTAAGTGTAGGGGTTATAAGTGCATTTAATAAGAAAATAAATGCAGTGGTTATAGCATTTATATTGTCAAATTTTTAGAAGAAAATGCCCCTCACATAATTCTAAAATAAATAAGAATGTCATTTTATATAATAGATGAGGAGAGCAAGAGATATATCTAGAAAGTAGTCATAGATGGAAGAATGGAACTAGTTTATCTTCAATCCCTCATTTGTCATATCTGCAATTCCTCATTTGTCGTCTATATATTTGATAGAATTCAGACACAAGGAAGGTTTGATGTGGAATAACTTGGGAATTCATTAGAGCTATTTGTCATGGTATCTTGGGAAACATAAACCGTTCAAATCCTAAAGCACCCAACAGTAGGAAGCGAATCTATTTTAAGGAAATTGCGGTGTCACATAGGCCTTGGTTTTCTATTCTTATGCTTACAATAATTTGTTGCTATTTCAATTTTGTTATTATAAACTTGTCACAAGTGTGTAAGCGACTTATTAGTAAATTTAAATACTATCATAAGATTCTATCACAAAGATCATATATTAGTCAAGGAGCCTGAGTTTTAAATTAGACTATTTGTAACTTCTCTAATCTTTATTGAAACCTAACTAATGTATTTTCGCTTGCAATATATACTGTCTTATATAACATTATTGTTATCTTATTATTGTAATTATTGTTTCAATGGTAATATACTCATTATTTTCTAAAGTCTCAATTTGTGATTTGCAATCTCAAAATTTATTCCTCCTCTATTGTGTATTCCACGCAAATTTTTCTCTTGCACAATTGACAGTGGCGGCTCTATTAGGATTTTGGTAGTTGAAACTGTTTCAGTAGTGAAGATAGAGAAGATGCTACGTAATTCAATGGATTAGTAGGCTTTATGTTTTTTTGTTTTGTTTATTTTATATTTTGTAAATGTCTTAAAATAATAAAAAAATTAATGAAAAGAAAACAAAAATAATATTATGAGGTGTTGTTTTTGTTATGCTGGTGTCATCATACTGGCTCTTTTATACTGGATCTTTCTAAATGAAACATAGCTAGACCTACTAATAAAGAATAAAAAAATTGTGAAATCATATTTAATAAGACAATTTGATAAGTTGATAGGTTTAATTCTTTCTCAGGTGTGGGCACCTTATTTATTTATTTTTTTAAATCATGCGTTATGTAATGTAAAACTATATGGTTAAACATCATGTCTGTACTGACTCTATTAAATAGCACCGTTTAATAGCGTGTTTGCATAAAAAAAATGTGAAAAGTAAAAAATGTAGCATGAGAGCATAAAAAATCAGTAGGAAAATTAATAAGTCAATTAAGTGCGCTACATAAGAGCATAGAACATGATAGCATGAAAGCCCAATAAGAAGCTTAATAAATGAAATAAACGTGACTACATGAGAGCATGATGACATGAAAGCCCAATAAGAAACTTAATAAGTGAAGTAAGTGTTGTTACATGAGAGCATAAGAGCATGCTAGAATGTGAGTATGAGAGCATGCACAACCGTGGGAAATAAGTTTAATAAATTGGATAAGCCTAGCTGCTAAATTCAACGACTAGAGTCTAATAGTTGGAAGTGTTATCTAAGCCAATACAAGAATTTAGAAGCTCCAAAAGCACAATGCAATTTTAGAAAGGAAATAAATACTAGAGATAATATGTTGATATTAGATAAAGTTAATTTAAGATGGGAATAAATGTTAACGTCAAATAAAGCTCTAAATTAAGTGATAGAAATAATCAGAATGGGGAGTTACAAAGGATTCATGATGTCTAAATTAAATTATAAATAGAGAACTATTGATGCATAGAAGGAAATCAGGAAATAGTTAAAAAACAAAAAATTCATTGTAATCTTTATCCAATAATGAAATTACTCTTTCTATACCAGTATAGGCATAGGCCAAGCACTGAATCACAATTTCTCTACATCTCGTTTATTATGTCATCCACTTATTTAATTATCTAGTTGATAAAAAACTAGCATCAACAAGATGTGTGTGTGTGTGTGTGCACGCGTGTGTGTTTATGTAGGAAAATTTCACTTTAAGAAGCTGAGGATGCTATTAATAAATAAAAAATTACAATCTTCAATATACTATTAGATAAATTTTTTTAATGCATTAAAATATATATTTATTTATATTTTACTAAAATCTTAATGTTACTATTGGAGAAGAACTCTATATAATGGTATTTTTCGTTTGAGGAGTAGAATTTTGGTACTTTAACTACTAGGCCACAACTTACCCCACTTTCCAAGCTTGCGCAACACAGTGACTTACTTTGAGTAACGAGTAATTGATACTCGATACTTTTAATTTCACTTTATAAAGTTAACCCAGGGACACCTGATCTTATCATAAACATGTCCTCTTTAATTCCTCGTAATGTTTTTCCAATGTTTTGTATGGTGACCCTTGCACTTTTCTAAGTCGATTTGCTTTGTCTTTTGACGTTCCCAATTTCACTTTTCTTACATACTAAGCAAAGTTGCAAGTATTAGAAATATTTAGCATCTTTCTTTCATGTCTTTTTGATAAAAAAATCTAACCCTGTAAGGGGATCGAATTGGGACGCTGAGATGATTAACAAGTTGATCAAGAATGAAGTCCCTCAAATTCAAGGTCCCGGTGAGGTCACCATTCAACTTCGTAGTTATATTGATTCTCAATTCTGTATACAATCCATTGAACACTTACACCGATCATTACAATTACGTATATAGTTTGAATCTGTAATTCATTACGAATAATAATGAAATTATAAATTAATCAAATAGTGCCCCGAGATGTGATGTGGCAGCGTAACTTACTATAAGATTCAGACGCAGAACTTTCTTTTGCATAATTTGTTCCCGTGTTAATGTACTCCAGTGTTTAACCATGTAATTTGAAAAGCTTTATGTTTGAATGAAAATTGAATTAACATTTAACAGGTATATTTTCTCTGGTAAAAATTCTTGTAGGCCTAAAGGCTATTTCGGGGATTATTGAAGAAGCAAAAACACAACGAATATTTTCAAGGACTCAATTATTGGTACCATTATTATGCAGGCATGTTACCACCTCGCCCATTGCCCTTTAAATTTTTACTTTTTATACGTAGGATAATATCTTAGCTAACATGTTGTTTAGATTAATATATTTAACTCTATTTAAAATTTAAATTAATTTAGGTCTATTCAAATTTTAGATTAAAAAAAAAAACCATCTTAGATCCTATTTGGTATTGAAGTGTTGTAACTTTTAAACTGCAGTTGTTGTGAAAAAATGGATATAATTATGAAATAAAAGTTACTAGTGTGTAATAAACATAATTTTTAGTTATTAATTTTGACAAAAATAGTAAAAATATTATAAATTTTTCATTATAAAAGTGATTGATCAAATTAACTTAGTTTTCAAACAGTATCAATCAGTATTTGTTAAACACTTTAATATTGTAATTTTTAAGTTATAACTATTTAACTTTAAAACTAAACGAGGGCTTAATCCACATTTTGAGATGGGTCATAAAGACGGGCCAGACCTGGAGCTTTAAGTTGGTGAGCCGGGACCTGAATTAAGAATCTCAAATTTATTTTGAGTGTACCTAATGAAACTACTGAACACACCCATCTCTAATTTAAAAAAATTATAAAATGAAAATTAATAGAATTGTAAGCAAACAGAGTTACGGATGTAATGAAGACCCTTGACTCCAACTAAATCTTAAAAGTCGAAACGCAACGCAAACTCCTCCTCCATCACCAACGCCGCGCCAGAGAGAAGCTGCTGCTGTGGTCCGACCGGCCGCCGCCACCCTGTCAGCTGCCGCCGCGAAATTGCTAAAGCTAGTCTACTCCATCTATCAATCTTTTTGATGACATTGTAGTAGGCTTCAGGTTTTGCCTTTTTGTTGTGATTTTGCTTCCATTTTTCATTATTTTCTGAGTTGAAACTGTGAATTTCTCTCGTGCTTTTAAGAATTGTTTCAGTTTGCGATATTTTTGGGAAGAATAGTTACTGAAGTTGTTTTGACTATAACTGATAATAATTCATGGTTTTGTTGAATTTCCTGTGGTTACAATCTTACGCATCCCATTGGCTTTATGCAAGTGCTTTTAATTTTTGATTTACGAAGAGATTTGATTGCTTTAACAAGAATGAAGAATTTAATCCATTGAGCAAAAGGTCTGGGATTCAAACTCCGGACACATGTGTGGAAAGGGAATTAGGTTGCCATTAGGTTGCAACTAAAAATAAAAAATTTAATCATTTTTTTATTTGGCAGTTTTCAGAGGGTATGGCCATTTGCACTTTAATAAATACTCTCAACCCTTATAACTAAAGTTTTACTTTGCACCCTCACAAAATGCCAAAATAACCCTCAATAAACTCTTTTATTTAGTAGTTTATTTTTACCTTAGGCTGTAGAATGTATTCATCACAAAGAGAGGTAATACTTATTTTCAAAGTATCTATTACAGAACCAACTGGATCATGTTGATTAGCATCCAAAGCCTTAAGATTGCTATTATTGTGATTGTATGCAGTATACTAACATTAGCATTTATTGCTATTATTGTGGTTGTTGCAGTATACTAACATTAGCATTTTCCCCCGTTTTCCTAATCTTGGTGCAGCCATTGCTTATCCTTCAAGAACAGCTTGATGCAATTCCCGTTTTGTTTATGTCTTTTTTCTTTTTAAAAGTAACGGAGCTTGTTACTCATAATTTACTTAAATTTAAATTGTAGATATTTTAGTAACAAAAAAATTTAACAAAGAAATTGATTTTTAAAGTAAATTGTAGAATGTAAATAGCCCCACCCCTTTTTATACATAATCAAACTCCTGGCCTAGGCCAGGGCCAATCCATGTCCATGTATTGCAATCAAGTATGTTTGCATTTCAGCCTTCACTTTGAGTTTAAGTACTGAACTTTGAATTTGAAGTTTTCTAGGGTTTTGCTTTTCATTCCCCACAAACACAAATTTATTTATTAGTTTCTTTAGGCTGAACAATTTAAAGTTGGAAATGGACGGAGAAGAATTGACAGAGCAGGAGACTGCACTGTATGATCGCCAAATTAGGGTATGGGGAGCTGATGCTCAACGAAGGTACTTTTACTTGTTTTATTTTACTTTACTTAATAAATTTGGTTATCAATTATTTATTGTTTAGTAAGTTTGATTATCAATTATTTGTTTTTTCTCAATGTGGTAAAATTTCAGTCTAATTCATTTAATTTTTTCAATTAGAAACTTCAAGTCTCTAATTCAATTAATTTATCTTGAAATAGATTGAGCAAGTCTCATATTTTAGTTTGTGGAATGAAAGGGACTGTTGCAGAGGTAAAATTTGATGTCATCTGTAATTCTCTTTGCTATTATGATGTTGTGATTTGAATAATAACTCCATTATTACTTAACTAGTAATTTTATGCTCTGTTTATGTGTTTATTATTGTGGGTAGTTTTGCAAGAATATTGTACTGGCTGGAGTTGGTAGTTTGACTTTAATGGATGACCGTGTGGTGACTGAAGAAGCATGGTCTGCGAACTTTTTGATCCCACCTGATGAGAATGTGTATGGCGGGAAAACGATTGCTGAGGTTTGTTGTAATTCCTTGAAAGACTTCAACCCGATGGTTCGTGTTTCTGTTGAAAAAGGTTTGGCCATTTCGTTATGTACTTGTTTTTATTCTTTTGTTTATTGAAACATTGTAAAATATATAGAAAAATGAGATAGATGAACTTTTAGCTGAATTTGCAAAGTGAGAAGAATTAGTAAAACCTAAAGTTCTGGTTCTGCAGGTGATTTGTCAAGCCTTGATGGAGAATTCTATGATAAGTTTGACGTAGTTGTTGTCAGTTGCTGCTCCGTAACAACAAAAGTATTTGACATCTCTTTGATAGATGATTGTATCTAGTAAATAGTGCCCTTTACGATAAATCTCATTGACTTTATTGATGCCATTGTTTCATAGTATATGTTAATTATGCTTTCTGCTTGTTTTACAGAAATTGATTAATGAGAAATGTCGAAAGTTATCAAAACGTGTAGCTTTTTATACAGTTGATTGTAGAGACTCTTGTGGTGAAATATTTGTGGACTTGCAGAACCATAAGTACTCAAAGGTGAGCATCTCACTGTCTTAGCCTTTTTCAGTTTTCTATTTTCAGGGTAATTCATTGCTTGTATAGACTATGACTGTGACGCGTGGTATCCTTAAGGTTTGTTGATATTCAGAGCAGATACTGTTGACAGAAAGACTTGTGCAGCATGACATTATTACTTCTAGAGCTATATGGTCCCACTTTGAATGCTTAATTGTGCTAAGCTTTTCTAGTGCTTGCTTAGTCCTTTTCTATGCACTGTAGTCGTTCAATATATCAGTTAATTATCTGGTGCAACCTTTCTCCAGGCTAAGAAGCTTTTCTACCGGTAATGTGGTCATGAGTTAAAAGACAAACAAAATGAGTACTGTGAGACAAAACGTTGCCTGATTAGTGACAATTTCACCAATAAACTTTGGAGTTCCAAGTGCAAGTACTTTTTAATGAGTTTATAGTGGGTTGGTTAGTTTGAACTTATATTGGGCTGCTTATTTGAACGTCTGAGAGTTCTCATCTGTTACTTTCTCTGGCTCTAATATGTGGGAATTTCAAGCATGTTAAAATTTCAACTTCTGCTATTTGTTGATAGAGGTAGTAACTTCCTTTATTTACCTCAACTTGTTTATTGGCAGCAAAAAATTGAAGAAACAATTGAATGCCAACTACAGTATCCAAGCTTTGAGGTATGACTTGGTTTGTCGTGGCTTATTCAAATGATAATACATACATACATACATACATACATACATACATACATACATACATACATACATATATATATATATATATATATATATATATATATATATATATATATATATTTTCTTTATTTTGCTTTTGCTTACTAAGTACCATGCACACCTTCTTTGCCTCAAGATTTTGCCGCAACATGATACCTGAGTGCATCGTCCTTCTTGTGTTTCCAATGTTTGTGGTAATAATAGACGATAATGCCGCTGAAGCATAACCAACTATATAGTGGAGTACATTTTACTGTAAAAGTAAGATTGAAACTAAAATCGCATGTAATTGGCATAGATAGGCCAACCAGCATGTGTTTGTTGAAAAATTGATTTAAACAAGGAACAAATGATTGTTACAATAATTGACTTGCAAGTGCAATGTCCTTCCAAAAGAATTGCTTGAATGGTTTTTGAATTCTTTAGAGCGTAAAAATCAACTGTACATTTGTGGTTGATTGATGACTTAGAAGTGCTTCATCCTTTGCAGGAAGCAATTTCTGTGCCTTGGAGAGCTCTTCCTAGGAAAGCATCTAAGCTTTATTTTGCTTTGAGAGGTGTGGTAATTTATGCATTTATTCTTTTTCACATGAAGTTGGAAAGAGGAATCTATTAATTGTTCTGGAAAAAGGAATCTAATAATTGTTTTCTGTGGTACATATAGATTGCTATTTTATGATAAAATTTGTAAAAATTGTTGTCAATTTTCTTTATGATTTTTCTTTTTTGGCGGTCTTCTATCCTATTTCCCATAGTTCTAGAACAGTTTGAGGAGGCTGAAGGGCGTAGTCCAGGTGAAATTTCGATTGCGGATCTTCCAGTGGTTCTAAAGCTGAAAAAAGAACTTTGTGAAGCAAATGTAAGAAATTTCAAGTTGGTATTTGTGTGCATCATAGGTTGTTTAGTTATAAAGTTGCAGTCATGCTATATCTTACTATCTCTATTCCAATGCAGGCACTCAATGCATCCCATGTAACCGATTCCCTCCTAGAAAGATTGATCATCGGTACTAGAGAATTTCCTCCTGTTTGTGCCGTTGTTGGAGGAATTTTAGGGCAGGTACATTTCCAACCTTTTTTTTTCTTTCTTTCTTTTTTTGCCCATCCATTTCTGTTCTCCCGTTAATTACTCCAATTTGATTTTTAACTGTTTAGGAGGTTATTAAAGCAATATCATGCAAGGGGGAACCCCTGAAGAACTTTTTCTTCTTTGACGTTATGGATGGGAAAGGCGTAGTAGAAGATGTATCGAACCCGAAAAAGGAATCTAAGTAGCTGCTGCTTGGGCGAAAACATTTTGATTAACAAACTTAATTGATGGGAATCTGGTAAATATGGCAGATTTGAGAATCTGGTGATGTATTCTAGGATTGGTCGACTAACTTTCTAGGATTGGCCGACTAACTTTATATATAAAATTCTAGGTTGGTAAGACAGAAATCTCTCTGCACTTCTTCAGTGGGTGTACTTTTTTTTGTTGCCATCTCTATTGCTAAAGTCTGTGGACGAATGAAGTAAATTATTTGTTGCTTATTTAACCGTTTAAGTATCCTCCCAACTTTTTACCATTATCTTTTTCTATGTAGGACATGTGGCACTTCCTGATTAATGCTACTCTTGCAATCTAAAATCTGTTATTTATTATTAGTTAACAAATGAATTGGCTATGGTTGAATGTTTGTGGTGTAGTTTGTGTGACACCTCATAAATTTTTTATTTGAAGGAGGAGCCATATTGTGAAAGGTTGAAGCAGCCGTGCGTCTACTAAAAGTGCTTTAACGATCATGAGTGGTGGGGCAGAAAAAAAATTAGTATGTCTGCCAAATTGGAAGGAAAATTAAACAATCGAAGTCTAAATCAACTTTATATCCATGGTTAAAATTAGGAAACGAGTCACTTTACCAGTGAGTGCATGTGGAAGAAAATGAAAAGATTATCGGCAGCGAATATCAAATTTCAAAGTACTGACGAATCGACATCGTGGGCGGTTTTTAGAATCTCATCCAGTAATTAACATTCAAAATCAAAAAGTAAAAACCATAACCCCACAAAAATCGAGTCGTGATAGAATATTCTAGAAAAAAAGAGTTAAAAGAGACCCAACCAATAGCATCACCATGGAAAGATCAAAAATAGAAGTAAAATTGGAGCAGTTCTACAAGAATTTGGAAGAAGAATTGGATTGCATGGAACAATCACCAGACTCGAGCATGAAGGTTAAAACACTTCCACTGCTAGTCAACTCTCCAAGAACGATCACGTCTTCGCTTCCTGCTTCAGATGAAGTTAAAACATGGAAGGTGAGAACCAATGACTTGGCCGTTATGGAGGTTCTCCAGGAGAGAAGGGCAGCCGTTGAGAGCGGTAAGTTGAAGGGAAGGCGACTTTTCGAGGAGTATGATGAGGGTTTGAATGGATTGACTGATGATCAAGGTTGTGAAGTGAGGTCAGTGACTTCTTATGATTCTGATGATTCGATTTCATCTGCCGGTTGTGCTTCTGATGAACGAGATTGTGTGGGGCAAATTAAGCAAGGAGAAAAGGTGGTGGTGAAACACAAAAGAAGTGTTAGGAGGATAGTTACTGTGTTGGTTTGGCTTGCTTTTGCTTCGGTTGCATACGCACTTGGCACTATTATGGTCACCTCCATGATGAGGAAAAGACATAGAAATGAATATGAGGTGATTCTAGTCCCCACATGATATCTCTCTCTCTCTCTCTCTTTTAGTTCTACCATCTTCCATAGTTGTAGAAAATTTTTGGTTTCTTAGTTGTGATATCTTGTTCATGCATTAATGTAATTGTGATATTGTTGACATTTACCGTCAGATCAAAGAGGTCTGTTTGTTTTCAATTAATCATCATTCTATTTCTGGAAAATATGCAAAACAATGTATATGGAACAGGAGCGGTGCGTCGTCCTTACGGGTTTGACTGGGTAATTTTCAAACTCTTTAGTTGGCCACCCAAATTTTAATGCTTTCGGATTATCCAAGATTTTTTTTTTTAATTTATTCCGATTTTTCTCTCTAAACTACAAAAGGAATCAGTCAATATGCATTGTGCGGAAAGGCCGCGCCACTAGGGCCGGCCAGGCCTACCAAGAGAAAGCCTAAAGGCTGAAAGAAATTTAATAACCACTAAGCGCCTCGATTCTCTATTACCCAATCATTCATTATAACAAAGATTAATTCGTTCTCTAATTTTCTGGAGAAAAGGTAACTAACAATACCAATTAGCTAAGCCAAACCATTGCAGTTACGTGATTATAACATTGTTTGGTATTGAGGGTACGGTAATTTAAAAATTATAGCATTAAAATATTTAATAAAAACTAATTACTGTGATTTTAAAGTTAAGTTGATATATTATTTGTATGATAAAAAATTTATAATTTTTTAAAATTTTTATTAAAATTATTATTTAAATATCAAATTTTATAATGTATCATCAACTTTTATTTTATAATTATATTTTTTTCACTACAAATTTTTCTTAAAAAGTTAGAATACTTTAATATCAAGGGGTGTGTAAAGTTCCTTTGAAAATCCTGCATGGCTTAGCTTATCTTTGCAGTACATAGGTGAAGGGCTTTGCTTTGTAAACTTGCACCATCCGGATTGAGGATTACATTTATGAGAAATAATATCATTTCCCCTCTCTCTTTATTTTATTTGTATACTTCTTGAGATTATTTTAGGTCTAGTTTGGTAATGAGGTTGGATAGCTGTAGTTTAAAAATTATAAAATTATAATATTAAAGTATTTGGTAAATATTAACTATTATAACTTAAAGTTAAATTGATATTTACAACTTATATCATGAAAAACATATAATATCTTTACTATTTTTATTAAAATTATTATTTAAAAGTTATCTTTATTATATATTATTGATTTTTATTCATAATTTCAATTTTTTTTTTACACAATAGAAACTACAATACCTCAAAACTAAAGATAACCTTAATTATCTTACAAAAATTCATCCCTGAATTCACAACAGATAATAAGGTTAAATATCTCCTTTGAGTTCATGGAATGATATGAGATAACACATGATGCAAAACTCTTTTCTTCTACTTATCAAGTTCTCATCATATTGGGTTGGCTCATCCCAACTGAGCATCTTCCAAAAATTCCGGCTAAGTTTACAGGCAGCACAAGGTATATCAAACAAAAGTCTTTGAATTATGCTATTATAAAGTTAAATTAGGAAGTTTGGTAAGATTTCTATTATAAATTATAATACAATTAGGGGGGAAAAAAAAACCAAACATACAATAAGTATCTGTGATATCTGTGAACCTCAGCTATTTGGAACTATCAGTAAGTACATATTTGTGATATTTGGTGCAATGTTGACACGAACTTTCGTTTAGTACAATAATATTATATTCAGTATGAATCTTGTCATTTATATGATATTTGTTCCATCAACAAGCTGGCATTAGCAATTTAATTATGATTAGAAATAACATCTCCAATGTTAATCACGTGCAAGTACAGATTATCATGTCAACATTATAAAAGAAATATAGATTAATTAACTCGTACATAGTATAAATATTGATATGAGAATCTAAATTACTAGGCAGATAAAGCCCATATTGTCTTATGTCATTTTTTTCTCCCCTCATTTTGTCATCTTCAAATCATATCAATCTAAATTTGTAATAGTTGCCGAAATTGCTTGTCTTATCATCCATCTTTATTCTCTACATGCAAATTAACATGTGTACTTGAACAAAAGTATAATAAAAAGGATAAAAAAAAATTTTGTCCTCTCGTGAATTTAAAGATTTGATTTTTATAATTTTTAAAAAAATTCCTAAATTTATAAAGACTATCTTTTATATCCTAATTCTATTTAAGGATTTACTTATCTTACGTAAAACGTAAGGTACAATCCTCTCACAAAGTTAAAAAATAAGTTCTAACGAGATCCACTACTATAAAGAGAACTGTACTTAAACCTAAGGTAGCAGCTCCCTTTATTCTTGTTTCCATATTTGTATATGTTTTTTTCTTTCATAGGCATAAGTTATTCACAGTTCCAACTTTATGTATGCATAGGATAAGACAGATGATAAGACAATCAATATCACCAACTATTATAAATTTAGATTGATATGATTAGAAGATGACAAGTTGAAAAAAAAAAAAAAGCGACATAAGAAAGTATGAGCTTTATGTGCCTAATAATTCAATTCTCATTTCAATATATACAATGTATCAGCTAATTAAACTATATTTCTTTTAGAATAATGCAGACATGAATCTCCCGTTGCTCGTGATTAACATTGAAGATATTATTTCTAATCACAATTAAAATGTTAATGCCAGATAATTAACACAAATATCATACAAAGTACAATATAAAATTATATTTTTCTTTAAAACATAGGAGGATCGATAAAGTTCGGAGTGATTTTTTAGTCACCTACCTCAACAGGGTTCAAATTTAAATGATCAGTTAAGAATAACCACTTGAAAACAAATCAGCCAAGCTTCTGAGGGCAGAATGTTATTGTATTAAATGAAAGTTCATGCAATTAATTAATTAGGCATATAACATACAACCACTGTACATATAAACACTCGTTGAAATTGAGGATCCAAAGCGACAGCTTTCAAATTACGAAGTGGTACATGCTTTCAGCAGGATCTGTTCAAAGCTGTCGGTGATCTTCCCAATTGGATGTGTATGCAGTCCTTCATAGGTTGTCACCACAATCTCTTCATCTTTTGTATTGCGTTGGACTTGCTTTTTCACATTGCACCCTTTGTGAGTACATTTGTAGTAACTCCTGCAAGAGGTAAGGAAACTATATGTCTATACATGAACCAACTCACTTATTAATTATTGAAATCATTTATCTTTCTAGAACCAAAATAACATAAAATATAAATCTTGTAAATGGAAAACCTACAGTCAATCATCATAGAAACAGGGATGAAAATTAGCAAAGTCAATTGGAATCTCCTTGGATATATATATATAGGTCATGATACCAACTCAATTATCCTAGATAATTATGAGAGCTAATTGGCCTATTATCTGAGTTTCTCCTGAGTAAAATTTATATAAGTAATTTACGGTTAATAGAATCGGAATCATAAATTATCACTAACAGACATGTGGTGTACGATCTCTGTTAGTATAGGAAAACTCAGATAAAGAGAGGATCGTAAATAATAATTCATTAAACGAAGTTGCTAACCTGGGGAACTTGCTGTTCTTTACAACCTTTTGTCCATATTTCCTCCATCTATAACCGTCATCAAGTATGTCAACCTGGCTTCTCGTTTGAAAAGCATATCTGTGCTTTTTGGTCCCTCTGTGGTCTCCTTTCTTTCCAGATTGTTTCGCCTTATCACTCCCAGAGGTTCCACTAGCACCACCTGAGTAAAGTTGAAATTCAGATACAGCATGTGCTTGTGCGTGGGGATCAATTCCCATGTTCAATGAGGAATGAGAAGCTGAAAATCTTGACTGTAAATGGGAGTTGTCCATATGGGACTGCTCTACCACTACCATCAAGCAGAAGCACAATAATTAAAATGATGTGAAGTAGAAAAAAATTAGGGGCACAGTGATGGTTTATAAAGTTTGGCGAAAGGCTGCAATAATATATACTTTGGAAAAAAAGGTGGGCGGCTTAATGGCCAGGTCTAATTACACTCACTACAGAGAAAAAGAGAGATTGAAAATTTGAAATATAGTATTTGAGACTTGATACTGACTTTAATTCTTCGGTGGCGCAGCCCTCAACAGGAAATTTTATGTCGTAAACGGCACGTCAAGTAATAATAACAGTGGTAAGAAATAAGAATAGTGGGCAACGAGTATATACATACACCGCCCTTTGGAAACTAAGGAATTTTTTTTTTCCCTTTTTAGTAGGTTTATGGATAGTTTGATAATTTTATAATTTTTAAAATAATTGAAGTTAATTGTACTGTAAAAATAATCAGGTATAAAGAAAATTAGTTAAATATTTAGTAAAATTTATTTATAAAAGTTATGTGAGTTTTAAAAGTATTTGTATGTGTTTGGTAAATTTTATTATTAAACTGTTGTAAAAATATGAATTACTAAAATGAACATCATGTTGAATAAAATTTATTTACATATTTATTAACATGTATATATAATTTTTTATTGTGTATATACAATAATTGATAACTAAAATAATTTTTATTTTATATTTTTTAATCTCAATACAGTTGGTAATAAAAATAATAATCTTTTTAAGGTTAAACATTTATTTCTTAATTGAATAAGAATAAGTGTGGATTTTTATAATACATGTAAGGATATATATGAAATTGTATTAAGTATAAAATTGATTTTTTTAAAATCAGATTTTGAAAAGCTACTTCTCCTCAGCTTTTTAAAATCTGCTAAAGGAGGGATGATTTTATTAAAAGTGATTTTTAAAAAAATTTACCAAACATCAAAATTAACTTTTATCTTTTTTAAAATTACTTTTAAGCTTCTAAAAAATAATCCCAAACGGGCTTTTAATACTTATTGGTAAATGATGATCTACATCTAAAATATAATTTAACTATATATACATATCGAGTCTTTTTTTTTTTTTTCTAATATACAAACTTGAACTAGACTCTTATGTCTTACTATAATTTAGTATTAAATAAAACCAGCTCATAGGATGATCCACGACTTTAATGTAATTTAACTATATATATACACATCGAGTCCCTTTCTTTTGTCACGTCTGCATGTTTTAAAATGTGAATTTGAACTACATACTTCTTTCTTATTATAATTTAGTACTAAATAAGAGCGGTTCTTGTTTATCCATATGTCAATTTAAGAGTTTGGCAGCGTTTATTTTTTCTTCTAAAATATGAAATTCTACGCAGATCATATTTGACTAAATCATATATTTGTAAGTACTTTTCTACAATGGAATGAAATATATTTATGTATTTTTCCTAAATTTTTTATGTTTAATATAGAAAACAAGTACATTTTTTTAACCAAAGAAAAACAAATACATTTAAGACACCTGAATTTCTTCACCTACTTTATATCAAGCGGTTTTTTTTTTTTTTGATTGGTAGTAAATATGCCCTTGTCTAATCTATATCTAGAGCATTGCTCAGCATCTATTAAGTTATAATTTGATAGTACAATCAATTCTTCACGTCGTAGTTAAGACTTAAGAATGTAATCCTATGAGTGGGGTCTTAATTAATTTAGCTGCTAAAACTTTTTGAGGTGATACAAATGTTCGAATTATGCTCACATAAATGAAAATGAAATTTACTTTTCAGTCAGTCTATGTTTAAAATAATTAATATGGGTTATATGATTGCCATATATCCTATATTATTTATTTTCTTTCATTCTCTTACAAAAGTGACAGACGATATGTGACAATGAATAAATGGTATTATTAGCACTGCCGTATCATTTTGTACAAATTGAGATCGAATAAAATTTACCATTAAATTACAATGAGATGAAATTTCTCGATTTTTTCTTTTTGTAAAAATTTTATTTGCAAATTTCATTATTTCTTTCACGTAAGAATAAACTGGGCCAGAGCAATCTTTGAAGAAGATTTGCTTTATCTATTTTTTTTTCATTTTATTAGAGATTTGCTTGAATTTGGATGGAGCAAGTGCATGTTATTAAAATAAAATAAAATAAAATAAATATAAGAGGAGAGATAAGGGAGAAAGAGGAAACCGAGTCAATGAATAATTTACAAAAAGTACTTTTTGTCAAAAATTCAAAATTGTTTGTTAAGAAAAGCTGCTGAAAGAAAATTTTTGGTTCAAAATTTCTCTTCCTTTTTTTAAT
The DNA here is from genome assembly GCA_018350135.1 of Citrus trifoliata. NCBI lineage: Eukaryota > Viridiplantae > Streptophyta > Magnoliopsida > Sapindales > Rutaceae > Citrus > Citrus trifoliata. The sequence continues at coordinate 12,928,212 of CM031387.1, read as the reverse complement.
GTGTAATGATACAAGTACAAATATTTTTATACAAATAATAGAGTCCACCAAAATTGCAATAGTTGCAACATACCACTACTTTTGTCATTTTATAATTTAACCATTGGATCTAAGGAAAGAATGGTAAAAACAAATCCAACGACATGGTGTACTTATTTTGGTTTTTTTCATTGCAATCCCTCTTCTTTTTTGAAATGTTAGGAAAAAATATAAGTATTATTATTTTATTTATTGGCTTATTTGTTAAATGATATAAAAAAGGAAGAAGTAGGAAATTTAAGAGGACTTTTGTTATTGATATTAGGCAATTACAATGCATGATTTAATACTCGTTTCTAAGAGCCACAACTCATTAAATATAAAATAAAGCTTATGTTTGCGTTCTAACTTCATAAAGATAAATACGTTTATTTATTCAACAAATTCATAAATATTTCATAATTTTTTAATTATTACTATTATTTCTAGATCTACTCTCATTATTTAAATTTATTAATAATTATTTTTATATTAATTATTAATATATAAATATAATATTATATAATAAAAATAATATTATAATATAATTTAAATATATTTAATGTTTCAATTAAGACAAAAGTTAGCACATTGTAGTGAATTATATAATTGACCACAATCTAACTTTTAAAACTTCCAAATATAAGTAAGTAATAAATTAATGTGAACAATATTATAACAATATACAATATTATGTTGTAAACACATTTTAATGGTGCATTTGTTAAATAAAAATTGAAATGAGCTAATTTGTAATAAGGAATTTGAATTAAAATAAGTTATTTACTTGAGCTATAGGAATCAGAATTGGAATGAACAACATTCTCATTGATGTGTTTACTTTATTTTATAATTGGAATAAACTATTATAAGTTATTAAAATGGCCTTTGTTAATTGTGTCCCTAATATTATTTGTATATATTATAATTAAAAATAATAATAATAAAACTAAAAATAATAATTATGACAATAATGTTAATTAAAACAAAAAATAATAAAATTTAACAATAATAATAATAACAACAACAACAAAATTAACTGAAATAATAATAATCAGTTTTAATAATAATATTTTGAATAAAAATAATAACAACAATAATTAATAATAATTAAAATAATAAAGTTAATATATTTTAATAATAACAATAATTTTAATCATAACAAGATAAATATTAACAATAATGAATTAATTACGGTATAATAACAATTAAAATAATAAAAGTAATAAATTTTAATAATAATAATAATGATAGTAATAATCATAAATAATAATAATTAAAATAAATAAAAATAATAAAATTTAATAACAATAATCTTATATAATAATAATGATGATAATAATAATAATAATAATAATAATAATAATAATAATAATAAAATTAAAATTCTTTTCAAATGTCATTTTATTCTAAAAATGGACTTATATGTAAAAATTTGTAACTTTTAGTGGCTATTAAATTTTGTAGAAAATATAAGGTAGTGTAGTTTATTCAAACATAAAAGATAAAAAGTTATTGTATGTTGCAACTGTTGCAACATAGACGACTCCCAAATAATGCTTTATAAAAAGATATGACAACGTGACATAATATAAAAGTTAAAACAACTTAAACCAAAAGCATCATTAGCAGAGTATAATATCATTGTAATTTTCTTTCTGTTTTTTTTAAAAAGAAGAACATCATCGGAAAATTGGAATTTAAAAATAAGAAAAATCACTACCATTTGGATCACATCTTGAAATTACATCAGAAAATTATTCTCTTTACTTATATTACAAAATAAAATTACAAAATTAGAATAAATATTCAAGTATAATGAGGAGCCCATTATGAAGAATTTGAAAAATAATTTTTCCCAGAGGAATGAGGATCCCAAATTTGTAAGGGAATTTGCCATCCCTAGTTCTGGCAGATAGCAATGGAGCTAAATTTTCAAAATCCAATTTAATTGGTTTATTCGTTGTAATTTTTAAAATTAAATTCAACAATTCTATCTAAATTTATATTTCAATTTTGCGTGTACAGCTCTATTAAATTGGATTGTATAATCCAATCAACGTGAAATTGAATGGCAGTGATTCTATTTCAATCTTCATTCACAGAATTGAAAGAATTAAAATGATTTTTGTCAGGAAAAAAAAAATTAGAATGGACAAACAATTCAATAAAAAGTCAGTATTCGGTATGTCTGTTTCTTACAATTGATATAAAGAACACTGAGTTTCATCAAGTGAAATAGTACGTGCTCCAATTAAAGAACACTGGCAAAACGAAGGCAACAAAAAAGACAATGAAGCAACAGAGATCAAGTGATCAACAAGCTAAAAGCATAAATTATTAGTGCACCCAATATTTTTTTTTTTAAAAAAACCCTAGTACTTAGTTTTCAGAATTGACTCATAATTATTCTTAGCAGCAGTTGCTTGCTAGGCTGGTGAGTTGAACTCATTCCAAAGTTCAATCCATGTTTCCATGGCGTCTCCAAGTGTCTGAAAGTAAGGATGGAGATGCCCTAACATTTCCTTGACCTGCTTGGAGAGCTCGATGTGGCATTTCTGTGCAGTTGTGCATTCCTTTGGGAGAACTAAAGATTGAAAAAATGGAATGATCTCTTCCTGCCAGAACAGTCCATTGTATTCCTTCTTCAAATTCACAAATGGGTTGCTTGCCTTATTGTGCCAAACCTACGGCAGCCCTGTCTTCACCCCAAGATTCAGATGATCACAGACTACCTGCATGAACAGCAATAACATGATTAGCTAGGTACAAATAATCATTAGTTATAAAATATCGATTCTCTTTTGATCTGAACTTTTTAATAAATCTTAACTACACACTAAAACTGATGGACAAAATTCTAAAAAATTGAGGAGAGATTCCTAGCATCAAAACTTTATACCTCGACACACCAGCCAGCCCACATGTCATCATATCTGCCAATGGGCTGGCCATTACCCATGAGGGCAAAATAAATGGCTGGGCCAATGAGTTCCCTGTTGAAAGCCAGGTTCATCGCACACATCGGTTTTGGGATTGTCATAACAGCATCCACATACCTGTGAGAATTACTAATTAAAATCAATACACAATTAGCAAACATTGTACTATTAGTAATTCAAAATATCTCTTGCTTTAATAGCATTGGTAGAAAAAAGTAACCTGGAGTTGCGCTCGCGAGGCTTGACAAGCTGAGTGGGGGCATCATAATCAGGAATGTTGAGCCAGAGACCATGAGAGACAGCAGTAGGCACTCCTTCTCTTAGACTAGATGGGTATCCTCTAACAAAATCATCTCCATCTCTGTAAGGATCATAGAGTGTGTTGAAGATGAATGGTGTTGATGGCGTCAACAAATTCTGTAGGTGCTGTGCCAGCGCATTTATCTCTTTCCCACTTGGATCATGCATGTAAAGAACACAAAAAAATGAGAACAAAACTAATAAAAATAAATAAGGAGAAATTACGATATTAACCTTATCATGCTGTTACAACCTTACTATAAAAACACACTCAAGTGCTATAAAAAAATATGTGAAATAAATTAACTAAATTAAAATAAATTAATAGGCGGTTGAATCGGCCAAATTAACAAAATAAACGAAAAATTAAAAATAATATGATTAAATTATAGAAATTTAAAGAAGAGAAAAAGAAAAAAAGTACTTACCTCAAAATGCAGATTCATTTTTTTTATAAAAAAGAAAAAATTACAAGAAAACAACTAAAAAAATTATTTACAAAAATTAATTTTGCGAATTAAAATAATTTACCTCCTCGGCAACGATGCCAAAAACTTATTATGCAAATTTTATTGAACTTGTAAGTTCACGAATCTATTGTACAATAGATCAACGGTGACAAGTGTTGATTCCACGAGGATGTGAATTTTAATTGCGTGTAGAGTTAATTTTCTAAGTGGGTGGTTAGATTTGTGGTGAAAGTGATTTAGACTATCCTAAATTTTAAATTAAAATGGCGAGAATAAATTAAAGTGAAAACTAATGAAGCGCTTGGGTCTCTAGATCTACACTCAACATGCATCATGAGTTTAATATTCCTTATTAGTGCGAATTAAATCATGAGGGGGGTTTTCACTTCTCATGAACCTCACTCCAATAAATATGGTGTTAAGTGCCTATCGTACCAAATAGTAATAACCTTGCACTAGGGAGATGGTTATACCAGTGTAATATATGGACAAGATTATTACAATCTGTCAACGAAAAGTCAAAACATCCACAAAAATTAGAGGGGAAGAGAAAATAAATTTACCAAATTAATCTCATGGAACATGTTGAGACTTCACCTTCAACCCTAACTTAATAGAAAATTAGCTACTCATAATTGAACTAGGGGTAAAATGAAAATTTATTAAAATACTTAGAAAATCTAAGATAGAGAAGGAATTATAGAAAATAGAGCTAAAAAATGAATTCAAGGGTGCCAAATTAGGGAGGGGGAGCTCCTTATTTATAGATACAATGAGTAAATCATGGCCATCAGATTAAAATAATTTAGACACTCAGGATTGCAACACGTGGCAAGTTCTAATTGGATATAACACTTCATCAGGGCTGTCATTTCGTGTATATGCATGTACCGTACGCACGTTTTTTGGTCCATTAACATACTGCCACGTAACCGGTCAACGCAACATCATCAGTCAACGCCACATCATTTGTCCAATCGAATTTTGCCACGTCATCAGTCAATGCTACGTCATCAGTCAATGCTACATCATTGTACCGTATATGTGAACAGTATCATAAACAGTATCATATATATGAATAGTGTCGTTTAACCTTTTATACTCCTTCTAAGGTTTTCAACTGTTCTGAATTCAAAATTGTTGTTCGTTTTGCGATCTGATCTCTCGTTCATTGTGAAATGACCAGGATGCCCCTTAAAATACATAAAATACTTAATTATAATAAAACACATATAATTAAATCACAAGAGACTTAAATACATAAAAGTAGGGAATGTTAGTGAGACTTAGAGTGTATAATGATGATTTCTTCCTTTATAAATATTCACTTTCTAGCACTCAATAGGCGGTTCACCATAATCTTCATTTTCCTTAAACATCCCAAAAAAATAAACATCACTAACCTTTTCCAACACCTTTTATATTCTGATATAATCGACAAATTGCTTCCTTTCCCTTTGACAATTTTAGAAATATTTTCTAACTTAAAAAGACCTAAAATGACTTTACTTCCATCTTTAATGAAAGTATAAGTATTTTTGTAACCATCATGAATAACCTTTCTATCGTACTGCAAAGGTCAACCATAAGGATGGCAATGGAGCACATATGGGTTGGATTTACTCTAATTTGGATTGAGATCCATAATAAAAATAGAGATCCATATATGCATCAGTTTTGTTATAGATCTATGTTTTCACTTTATATCCAAATCCATAAAAAATAATAAAGGTCTATATTTATTCTAAGTTCGAAAAAGAAAATTAAAATCCATATATACTTTTCACTCCAGATCTGTCATAGATCAATAAAAATAAAGGTCTATATCTATTCTAAATCTGAAAAAGAAAATTAAAATCCATATCTGCTTTAAATTCATCATGAATTTTAAAGCTTAATAATAAAATAACAATAATTTTTTAGAAAGAAAGTTAAAGACTGATATATATTGACAACAATTAAATATATAATTTATCTTGAAATCTAATAAATATTATAGATTATAATTTTACATCAAAACAAACAAATAAAAGAGATAATAAAATATCCACAAGAAATAATTATAGGAGTAAGATCAATATAATATTTTAATTGTAAGATTAATATAATATTCTAATTTATCTTTCATCATTTTGATATCTATGGCATACCTATCGTCATTCCTACAACATTAAATAATGATATATAAGTTAAATATAATTTATGTTTAGTGTTGTATTATTTTTTATTATGATCATATTTAACTAACACTACTAGAAAAATGAGAAACACTGATACTAAGTTTCTGATACTAAATAAAAAGTATCACCATTTGATGACCTAAGCAGTTTTTAATACCTTTTACATATAAGTATCAGTAATCATTGATACTATAGTATCATAACCGAGTATTGATACTAATTGGAGAAGTAATTTTAATTTTAATTTTTTTTTCAATTTCCCTTAATCTAAACAACATCATTCTTATTGCTAAAATATTATCGGTATAAATTGACTAGTTGGAAATTTTTTGGATCCTTATTTCCTCCTTCCAAAATTGATTCCCTTCTTACTTTCTATAAGAACCCAAAAACAAAATCAACGAAAGTTTTAAACCTGAAATCTTTATTCTTCTAAGTCAAATTTTAGACCTCTTGTTTCTCCAACTCAAATAGAAATCCATTTTAATTCCCTAAACCCCTCTCACTAGCTTTTTCATTTTAATCACTGTTTGCAGCTAGATATGTACTAATTAACAAGTATGCCTTTATTTAAAGATGCAAATAGAAGTTATTGAGCAGCAACACCTAGTAATTCTGAAAAACAAGACTTAGAGGATTTAGGTAACAAGGCTGTTGAACCTGTAAAGCAGTAGGCTATTATAGTTTCTTTAATTTTGACTATGATAATAGAAATAGTAGAAAATCCCCATTTTTAAAAACAATTAGGGGCTAATAGCATTTAATTCCTTAAATTTCATATTATTTGCCACTTTATTCTTCAATCTCTCATCAAACTAACAATGCCCAATAATGGAAAACACCAATTTGAAACACTTAGGGCTAGTTTTGTTTTTATTTTATCCAATTTGGGTTGTGATAACTCTATGAAATGAGAGTTATCATGGCACTTTTAAACTTAAATCAATAATACTTCGAGAGTAAATGATGTGTTTCTATTGCATTTTTATTATATTTTGCATAAATAATCATTTTAGTTAGTCTTAATAAGTTTTGCTTGATTTAAAGTAATTTGTGCTCAAATTGTGTGCATAATTGTAGGTTTCCAGAAGCTTATAATTTATGGAAGGAATGCTATGCAATAGGTTTGCAAAAATAAGAAAGAACTTAGCTACAAAAGAATTGAAACAAATCTGAAACAATGTAGTTGCTGTAGCCGTTGTTGTAACAAAGCTAGAACAACGACATAGAAAATTCTGCGCGGGATAACTACATAATTACGATATACAGTTTCCTAATCTGACTTATGCGCGACCTAGGCTTTCGTTTACCTTAATTTTCAATTATAAAAGAAGCACACATTATAAGGAATGAATGAGCCATCACTCAAGGAGAAAAACACAAAGAAATGAAAGAAAAATAAGATTCAAGAGAGAGATTGAAGGTTACACAAGAGAAAAAATTGCAGAGATCAATTGGGAGCTCAATCCTTCTTATCCTTCTCTTGTTTTCGTGTTTTCTATTTATTCATGGGGATGTGTTTCATGGCTGAAACTTTGTTCTTTAGTTTTCTTTTGCAAACCATGAACTAAATCTATTTGTAGTTGATGGATAAACAATCTTGATGGTTTATTGACTGAATATATGTGTTTCTGTATGTTTGCTGTAGCAGTTTGTTTTGATAGTATTTATTTTTATTCATTATTTCGGTTGGTCACCCATTTAATGATACAAGTTAGGAGAGAGCCGCAAAATGACCTATCTTAGTGGAACATATCAGAGCAATACTTGGTTTTAGATTGGGTTTCCTGAATTGAGTTTAATTTATCCCAAAAGGGTTATGCTTAATCTAAAATTAGTGATGAACTAAACATATGGATTCACTTTGTAGGGTAAATAGAACCTAAGCGTGTAATACTATATCTTGTATTAACATAACAACTGATCATTTTTAGGTTGCATTTAGATATAAGATATCTAACATGCGACGACTGATGATACATAAGGATTCTACCCAGTGCTGTAGCAGATGCTGTAACAACCAAGTCAAACATTAGAAAAATAGTCAATACCATAAAGAGAGTTTATTCATTTAACTACTCTATATTCCCATTGGTTTTATCCTTGAGTTTGACGTGATAATTTATTTTGTTGTATTTTATTTATTGCGCTTTTATTTAAATTAGTATAATAGTTTCACTAAGTATTTTATTTTAATTTAGCACAAAATCTGCACTGTTGAGATTGATGTAGCAAATCTAATAACATCAATACCTATAGAGACGATCTTGAATACTTATCACTTTATTACTTGTTGTGTACACTTGCACATTGACACCAATAGCATTAGTATTTATACCCAACAAGATTTTGGCGCCGTTGCTAGAGATTGATTGTTCATTGTGATTTGTGAAATTAGTTTTAACGGTGCTAAGTTTTAATTTAATTTTGATTTGTTTATTTTGTTGACATAGGTGATCTAGCAACCCTTGCATGCGCAAATATAAATATGTTGAATTCCAGTTTGATCCAGAAATTGAAAGAACTACAAGGAGATTGAGAAGAAAGCATTGGGAATTTCAAGCTACTGTAGCAATGGATGATTTGCAGGATTTGAGAAACTTGAATCGTAGAGAGGAGATACAACCAGTCAATGTACATGAAAGTCTGAATGGACAATATGTTCAAAGACAACCAGGGAACAACAACATTATTCACATGGCAAAAGATATAGATAGAGCCTTTCCAGATTACGCAGTGTTGACTCTTCAAGCCATACATCCAGGAATGGTTAGACCTGACATTCAAGCTGACAATTTTGAACTCAAGCCTGTGATGTTTCAGATGCTTCAAATAGTGGGGTAATTTAATGATTTGTCATCCGAAGATCCTCATCTACACCTTAAGTTATTTTTGGAAGTGAATGATGCTTTCAAGATTGTTAGAGCATCGCAGGAAGCATTGAGACTCAAATTTTTCCCGTTTTCTTTAAGAGACCGAGCAAGAGCATTGTTGAATTCTCTACCACCAGATTCTATCACTGCATGGAATGATTTAGCTGATAAATTTTTTATTAAATACTTCCCGCCCACCAAGAATGCAAAGTTGAGGAACGAGATCACATCTTTCCATCAACTTGAAGATGAGAGCTTGTGTGATGAATGAGAGAGATTTAAGGAGTTACTTAGGAGATGTCCTCATCATGGTCTTCCTTGCTGCATATAATTGAAAACTTTCTATAATGGTCTCAGCTCAAGCACTAGATTGATGGTAGACGCTTCAGCAAATGGGGTCTTGTTATCTAAGTCTTACAATGAGGTTTATGAAATTTTGGAGAAAATAGCCAACAATAATTATTAGTGGCCATCAACTAAACAAGCTGAAGCAAGATGAACAACATGAGTACATAACGTAAATGTCTTGAAAGCATTGTCAGTCCAATTAACCTCATTAATAAATGTGGTGAAAGGTATGACCACTGCTCCAGCAAGTGTCAGCTTAGTTGCTGAGGTTTTTTGTGTTTATTGTGGAGAGGGACACTTATTTGATAATTGTCCTAGGAATCTAGCTTTAGTCAATTATGTGGGCATCTTCATTAGACAGAACCAGGACAATCCATATTCAAACACTTAAAACCTTGGATAGAGACAGTACCCGAACTTTTGATGGAATTATAAGAACCAGACTGCTGCAACACCTAGTGGACATAACAGACTTGCTCAACCACCTGGATTTTATCAGCAAAATTAAGAGTAAAGAAGTATTAACAATGATCAACTTAGCTCCCTTGAAGGTTTGATTAAGGATTATATTGTGAAGAATGAAGTAGTTGTCCAAAGTCATACTATATCTTTGAGAAACTTGGAAAATCAAATTGGACAACTTGCTATAGCATTGAGCAACAGATCTCAAGGTAGTTTACCCAGTAATACAGAGGACCCAAGAAGAGAAGGGAACGAGCACTGCAAAGTGATTAACTTGACATATGAAAATGATGTTGATAATTCAATTGGTGTGCCAAAAAGAAGAATTAAGTCCAACAAAGGTCAAAAAGACACTCAAGTAGAGGAGTCACAGTCTTCCACTTTTCAGAATGCAAATCAACACAACTCTGCTACAGCATCTACAGAAAGTTATTATCCAGCACCTAGTGGTGAGGAAGCTACAACACCACCAACAACAGACCCGAGTATAGCAAAAGAGAAACAATTTGCACAACTTGTTGCAACATAGCAGTTTAGGCATTCACCACCTTTTCCTCAAAAGTTCTAGAGATAGCAACAAGACAGCAGTTAAGCAAAATCTTGGGCGTGCTGAAACAACTACATATCAATATCCCTTTTATGGAAGCTTTAGAGGAAATGCCAGACTATGTGAAATTTTTAAATGATATCTTGACAAAGAAAAGAAGACTTGGAGAATTTGAGATAGTTAATCTAACACAAGAGTGCAGCCGAATGCTTCAGAGTAAGATACCACAGAAGATGAAGGATCCAGGAAGCTTCACAATCCCATGCTCCATAAGCACTAAATATAGTGGCAAAGCACTTTGTGATTTGGGGGCTAGCATCAATGTCATGCCTTTATCAGTGTTTAAGCAATTGGAAGTTGGTGAATGTAGTTCATCTTAGTGGTCATCCTGTAAATAATATTAAAATTTTATTTATTGGTTGAGGTGCTTTTATTGTTTCTTTCCAATTTATGTTATATACTTATCACGCTTTCATTTGCAATTGGTATTATATGAATACAATCTACATTGAACTTTTAGTTATTTTTTTTAATATTAACTGTAAGATGTAGAAGTTTAATTTACCTTTTTGACCAAGCTCGATATATTTACTGATAAAAGTATTAATATTGTTATAATTTGCATGTGGTTGGCAGATCGTTTCTTTGACTAATTTAATTTTACAAATTATTGTTCTGCTGTTGTGTTAAAATCTTTTACAAAATTACGAGAATGTGTTTGATTGCTGAACATGCGAATACATTTTTAACGTAAATAATTTTCAGTTTAGCTATATATTGGTGACTTGTGATAATGGGTTCCTTGACATCAAATGTCTTGTTTTGTCCTCTGTTGCTTTATTTATGAGAAATGCATGCATGGTTACTTAATTTAGTAATTTGGTGTATGTTGGGAATGACGCATGGCTGCTTAATTTCATTATTTGTTTTATTTAAATAAAATTTTACATTTACAAGCATCATTGTTGAAATAGATAAATCTTGGATATGGTCTGCAAGAGTGTCTAAGAATATGAAAGTGGACTTTAAGGAGTTTGTGAATTTTGCTACGCTTAATTCAGAAAATCATAGATCAGCTAGATGTCCTTGTACTGAGTGTTACAAAGTTGAGTTCCATACTCCTGAACGAATAAAGGGTTATTTATTTCAAAATAATTTTATGTGAACATACGTAGCTTGGGATAAATATAGAGAGGTTGATTCAAATATTGTCTTATTCTTAAAATCACGAATTTTGGTTGCAAGATCACCATAATGTCGATGACATGATCCACGATGTGTATGAAAAATGTGATCAAAATCCTAAGTGTTTTAGGGATATACTTGAGGATACTGAGAAGTCTTGGTAATTTAAGTTCAAAGTATTCTAAGTTGTCAGGGTTAATGAAACTGTAGAACGTAAAGATAAGTATGGGTGGTTTGACCAAGGGCTTACTACTTTGTTAAAAGTTCTTTTTGACATGTTCCCCAAAAATAATAACATTCCGAAGTTAATGTATGAGGTCAAAAAAAAAAAAATAATGAGAGTGTTAGGATTAAATTATGAGAAAATACATGCATACAAGAATGATTGCATTCTCCTCTAAAAGAGTATGGAAATCAAAATAAATGCCTTACTTGTGGGGAGTCTAAGTGAAAAAAAAACATAAAAAAAAGTTAAAACAAGTAGTAACCAAGTCCCTACAAAGGTATTGTGGTATTTTCTTTTAATTCCTAGGATCAAACGTTTGTTTTAATCGCCCCAAACTACTGAGAACTTGCCTTGGCATGTTTATCACCAAACTAGAGATGACAAACTTCACCATCTAGCAGATTCACTAGCACGACATTTAGTTGACTCTAAGTGGCCTAACTTTGGCCAAGAACCTAGAACTAGCTCTTTAAATTGATAGAGTTAATCTACAAATCACTTTTAGTTCTGCCTACAGTTGATGGCTAGTTATGTTGGTCATTTTGTAATCTTCCTCCATAGATGTGTATGAAGGGAAAATATATTTTGTTGTCTTGATTGATATCTAAGCCTAAACAACCTGAGAATGATCTAAATGTTTACCTAGCACTCTTAATTGACAATTTGAAAACCCTTTGGAATGTCAGTAAAGAAACTTGTGATGCTTTTAAAAAGCATACCTTAATTTGTGGGCTGTCTTAATGTGGATTATTAGTGAATTTCCTGTATATACGAATCTTTTTGGGTGTACTATTAAAAACTACTATGGTTGTCTAGTTTTATGGCCTAGACAAAAAGTCACAATGGCTTACACATAGTAAAAATCGTGTATTTTAGGGCATCGTCGATTTTTTGCCACATGACCACTCATTAAGATCACTTAAGAAGGTTTTCAATAATAAGACAGAATGTGATGAACCTCTAAAAACTTTATTTGGTCAAAGATATTTTGAAATTAGTCGATGGTGTTAATTATAAGAGTGGTAAGTAAAGAGACAGAAAGCGAAAGCGTGATGATTGTGATCATTATATTGACAAATTATTAAAAAATAATTAATTCTTTTATTTGGAGTCTTGACAACATTTATTAGTTCGCCATGTGTTACATGTAATACACATTGAAGAAAGTTGTATATGAGAGCATCTATGGCATATTACTTCATCAATCTAAAAAGACAAAAGATGAGGTCAATGCTAGAAAATATCTCATTGAATTACATATTAGAGGCAAATTAATTGCTAGTGAAAATGATAAAATTCCATACCTACAAGACCTTACACCTTGAGTGAAAAAGAGAAAAAGATGTTCTTCAAACTTTAATTGAAACCAAAGTTTCAGAAAGTTATTCTTTCTACTTCAATAGTCTTATAAACTTGGATCATTGTCGGCTTAAAAGTCTTAAGTCTCATAATTGCCACACTTTGATGCAGTAGTTACTACCCTTAGCGATCTGTGGTTGTTTGTCAGAAATGTTTGAAAAGCTATCATTAGGATGTGCTTTTACTTCCATGCATTGCGTAGTAAGGTGCTAAAAACATAATCTCTTGACAAACTAGAAAAACAACATTGTGTCACTATGTGCTTGTTTGAGTAATTCTTCCAACCTTTTGTTTTTACATAACGGTCCACTTGACGTTGCATCTTGTTGACCAAGTCCAATTATGTGGACTTATTCACCTTTGTTGGATGTATTCATTCGAGAGAAACATGAAATTGTTAAAGGGTTATGTTTGTAAATATTGTCGCCCTGAGAGATGCATTGCTAAATGTTATGTGGCAGAGGAAACACTTGAAGTTTGTGCTAAATATATGCCCAATCATGATTTCATTGGACTGCCACCTAGTTGCGTGGTAGATTATGCAATTGAAAAGCCTTTAGAAGATGGAGAGGCTACTATGGTTGATGCTTCATTGTTGCAGCAAGCACATCTTTTTATTTTGTAAAACACCATTGAATTTGGAACTTATATCAAGTAAATTTATTGTAAACATTGATTATTATTGTTGAAAACCAATCTAAGTTATAGCAAATTTAAAACAACTGACTTTTTCATAATAATATTGTGGGGAGCATAGATTGTACTTGCAAACAAAATACCCAAGTAATCAAAACGTTGTCATTTGTTAGTAATTAAAGACACTTGTATCTTTATTGATTTGTTGCAAAATAAAGTTTGATTATATAACTAGTTTAGACTAACATTGTTTCATTTGTCTATAAAATTTATAAATGTTTATTTAATTGTAGGTAGCAAATGATATTAAAATTGGTATATATGTACCAGAAATAATAAAGTGGTTGGCCAATAAACCTAGCTTTACTGTCATACCATATTCAAGGTATTTTATCAATGGTTTCAAATCTGCAACTAAGAATCACAATATTAACCATGTTACACAAAATAAAGGAGTTAACGTTTTAGCAACAACATTACAAATTTCAAGCTTGAAGGTTAAAAATCCACATTGGTGTGATATTAGGTGGGTTAAAATTGAGGTTTGGGTAGATAGTAGGTGGGTTAAAATTGATGATTTAGAGTTCACTGTAATTGATCTTAATTGGGTTGGTCATAAGTCTGATTGTTTCATTTTAACTTCACATGCAAAGCAAGTATTTTATGTGAAAGATCAAGTAGATCCAAAAAAATCAATTGTTTGTTTAGTGGGTCAAAGAGTTAATAAAGAAATAAGTTATGATGGGAGTATTTACATAGTGATACGTAAACCTTGATCTAAAGTATATCCATCTCTGAGCATAGATACATATAAAGATGATTTTGGATTTTATGATAGACCTAATTTTGATGGTATCCCTATAGATAATTATTCAATGGAGGAATAAACAGAATTTTATTTTGCAAGTTTCTTGGCTTTGTTTTGCTTTTTAGATATATGTTTTTTTCGACTTGTTTTTTTTTTTGTATTCTGTTTTGATTAATAATTTGTGCATTGCTTTAAAAATTCAGTGACATGTCTAACAAAGAAAAAAATGAAGAGATAAGTGTGCCTAAATGTGATGAGAAACCAACGAGGAGAAAAAAAAAACCAAAGAAAAAGCATTTGATGAAATTAACACCTAATAACAAAATCATAATTGAGTATAATGACTATGGAATTCCTAATGAAGAAGGAGCAAATGAACTGAGATCTTATATTAGTGTTGTGATCAGAGATAATATTTCAATCTTGTATGATAATTAACGATTTGTTCCCCTGGAGATTAAAGAAAAAATTTGGGACCACATACTGGTAATATATAATTTCTTATTTATTTCAGTAATTTTATAATTTGGTTTTTGAAAATAAATTTATTACGTTTCTTATTCATATGGTGGAATAGACCATGTTTGTATTGGACGTGAGGAGCAAACAATATGTGTTGCAATCGATGAGAATTTTTTTAAAAAACTTTAGATTAGCCTTAAATAGTGAATCTATCCAACCAACAAAGATCATCATAATAAGTTGCCACTTAGAGAGTATCATAAAATTACAATGTCAGAGTGGAAAGAGTTTGTTGATATGATACTTGGGGTTGAATTTCAAGTATGTTATATTGCAATAGTGATTAGTTATTTTGTTACGCTTATTTTTGTGAATGGACATGATTGATTAATTTCAAATGTTTTCTCTAAGGAAAAAAAGTCAAAAAGGGAAGCAATTACGTGCAAAGATTAAATACAACAATTGCTTAGATAGTTCAGGATATGGTGGCATACTATATCAATAGGTATTTTATCACAATCTCTGCGGATTTGAATATATGCACTTTAGATGTGTAAAAGCTTTATTTTTGGGTTTTGCATATTTAAGAAACTTTAGTTATATTTTGTTATTATAAACATAAAATAGAAGGATGAGCTTGGAGTTTCTATCAAAGAGGTTGATCGTCGTTAATTGTGGTTGATGGCTCAAAAGAACAACAGTGATGGTTATGAAACTGATGTACAACAAGTGGCAAAAAAAATTGCAAGTATTACTTGGTTTTATTTTTTATTTTTAATTGAAGGCCTTGTATGTTATTGAGGTTATATTTTGTGTCCATGTTATTATAGGAGAATTCAAAGAGTCTAGTAGAGCAAGGCTCCTCTGACTATCATAGGGTTAGTGACATTTTAACTACAATTCTTGAAAAGCAGTTAAATGACAGTAGAGTCCAAGGTATAGGGTAGTTAATAACCCCAACTATGTATTTTCATGTACCAACTGCATCAAACTTGGATATGGAAAGAATGGTCATAGAAAAAAAAGGTTTTTGAGGAAAGGTATCGACTGACGATGACTCGGCTATATATGATGGCTGCAAACTGAATGCTTATAGTCGAATAGAGGTTGGTAGTTGCAGCATAGTCAATACTAAATCGCCTATTAGTCGTCATATTAACTTGAAAACTCAATTAAAGCTAAAGACAAAGGTTATTATCTTTGTAATTTTTTTATTTAATATTTAATTTATTTAACTAATTGATGTTTCATGTTTACTTGTTGAATAGGTTATGAATTTTGTAAATGAATCAACTCTAAAATCGACATCATTGAGCAAGGTGATCATGAAGAATGATGGTGGCAATACACCAACTCCTCCAATTCTAATTGAAACTGAGGTAGAGCAAATGAAAAAAGACTCCAATAAAAACTCCTAAGAGGTCTCATAAATTGAAAGAGATAGCCTGACAAAGCAAAACAGCAGACCCTTGTATTATTCATGTTAGAGTTGAGCCTCCTCCTCCAATGAAGGCAAAAGTGATGAAACCAAATGCCAATAGGAAGCTGGTATTGAGGAAGAACACTAGGTCAGTTGCACATCAAAGAAAGAACACTAGTCAAAGCATTAATACGTTTTCCCTAATAGTTGACAGTTTTCTTGACAAAGGGTTATTGATCGAACATGATGAATCAATTTTTGGTTATGCATCGAAAATACTATTGAACAAAACTGTCTGCCAAGTGATCATTAAATTTAGTTGTCTGATTGAGCTATGGGTAGAAAAGTCATTATTTTAAATATTATTGTTTTATTTAACGTTTTTAAGTAAGTCACTATATTTGGAGCTTTAATAATAATTTTATTAATCTTGGATGTATCGTCACATAGGCACTTACATGAGATCATAGAAAATAATAAAGTCGCTTCCTGTGGGATTTAGTCAAGTTATGATCAATTCACTCAATCCAATGGAGGAGGCTATTACCACAAAGTCTCACTATATATTTGAACTATTAAAAGCAGTTCTAATTGGATAGTTGATACTAATCCCATTTAACCTAGGGCACATAAGGACTTTTATCTTTATATGTTTTATATTTTAACATCAACAATTTAGAAATTATAGAATATGTAGTTCTATCATATATTGATATCACTATTTAATATTTTTGTTCTTGCTATTGTAGCAATCATTGGGTGTCAGTTGCAATCCATATGTTGGCCTCCATTGTATATTATTTACATTGAGTATTTGCACATAAAGTAAACTGTTATTTGGAGCGAATAATAAAGTAGTTAAGTTTTTCCATACTTATATTTTAGTGTTTTATATAATTAGGTAATGAATTTTAGTACATTGAGTTTTATATTCACTGTATGCTTTCATATTTAGAGGAGTTTGGATGTATCATGCAATAAAACAAAAAATTAAGTTGAATTTGAAGTGGATGTTAGTCCAAGTAAGGATACAAGGATATGTTCATTTTGTCTAAATTTGTAGCTTTTGGTATAATAGTTGATACTAAAACTAATTTTATAAATTTATAATGCCCTCAACAATTAAGCGATTTTGAATGTGGGTACTTTGTTATGAAGTACATGTAAGAGATTGTGCAAAATGTAAGTTTTAAACCTTTGTTTTGATAGTTATTTTAATTATGAACATTTGTTTATAGCATAATTTTCTTTCTCATTTTCTATAATTGAAGATCGAGGGGATAATTGGGTGCTCGGGTAAGGATATTTTCAAAGGTTCATAATGAGTGGGCTACCTATGTGGCTAACTTCATCACTAGTTTAAGAAAATAAATAACTATCACTTATTTATTCCTATTTTATAATTAAAGGTTCATGATTAGTGGGATACGTATGATGTGTGATGTGTTTGTTATTCCTTTATTACTTTCAGGAATGTGTCTTTGTTAGTTTGATTTTGTTGGAATTGATCATGTGTTTGTTATTCCTTTATTACTTTCAAGAATGTGTCTTTGTTAGTTTGATTTTGTTGGAATTGATCATGAGTCTAATTGCTTCTTATTGCTACTACTACTCAAACAATTGAAGATATTAATACCACTACTTTTTATTCTAGTCCATTTACCTTATTAACTACTACTAAAATTGTAGTTGTGATAAACAAGTTGTAATTTTCTTAGTTTGGAAATTAGTTGTGATTTTTGCTAATAATGTGCTATTGAAACTATAGTTGATGAATTTGGTTCTTGAACTAATTTGGTTCTTGAATGTTGAGTCTTAAATGTTGAATGGAGCCTGATGGCATTTGTTAAATGGAGATTATTAGGTTTTGTTTCTAACATTTGTTCCATAATTATTGTTGAAAATTGTTGTTTATTGGGTTTTAATTTCAGGCTATTGACAATTATAATAATGAAAATTTTATTATTTTAAAATTTTCAAAAATCTATTGACATTAATTTAGCATCTGTAAATATTAATAATTTTGAATCACAACATAAATGATATTAGCGCATCAAAACTTTCTTCATACCATAAAATCACTATCTCCATGGCTGTATACAATTATAATTATTTTGATATTATAAAATCACAATAAATGTCAGTAAATTTTTTGCATTGTGATCAGTGACACTAAACTCGGTGTCAATAAAAATCGTTACTAATACTAAAATAATATCAAAGTAGGTCATTTTTTTTACTAGTGTAAATATATGATTAACATAGTCATTTCACGGTAGATAGTCACCATTGATTAGTGATTATAGAAAATGAATAATGTTATGAGAAAATAACAAAAAAAATTCAAGTCTAGAGATTTACCTGACAATCAAAGGAGTGATTCAAGCATTCAAAGAAGAAGGGAGAGTAGACTAAAGAGAAAGAAATAGGCTGAGCAAAAGAGTGAACAACGTTTTAAAAAAAATTAGGGTTGACTGCCTTTATTTAAATTTATACTTAATTATTTTGTCTTATTATCATTTAATTCACATAACTAACATTTAAGTTCTAATATGCTATAAATAAAATTTATTATCATTTATAGCTACACAATTGTTAAGAAAATTTTAAAATAAAATTAAATTAAAAAGTAAATGGATATAGATCTGGATATGAATCTAGATATTAAGATAGATCCAAACATGCTCCATACCGTCTTAGATCTACCCATCAATATCTAAATCCAATGTAAACCTATCCAAATTTAATACAATTGGGATTGGATTATGTGGATCTCAGGTCAAATCTAATCTATTGTCATCCCTAATCAACCCAAAAGCAAATGACAAGCACTATAGGTGCAACATCGCACCAAACTTCATCTTTATATGTGTTTCTAATAAAAAATTAAACAAGGTGGCATTTGTTTTACCTCTATCTCATTTTCGGTTCCAAGCCAAGAAAGTTTATAAGGATGAAGATGCTACTCTATTTTGAGTTTCAAGTTTTCTACCATTTCAGTTGCTACAACATTCTCAAAACTGCCACTATTAATAATAACATTACATACCATTCCATG
Source organism: Citrus trifoliata (assembly GCA_018350135.1). Classification (NCBI taxonomy): domain Eukaryota; kingdom Viridiplantae; phylum Streptophyta; class Magnoliopsida; order Sapindales; family Rutaceae; genus Citrus; species Citrus trifoliata. The sequence continues at coordinate 12,908,918 of CM031387.1, read as the reverse complement.
AGAAGTGCATCTTGTATGCAAGATATATATTTTTAGCTAATTTTCTTCCTCTTCACAAACAAAACTCAAACTTATTTAAATAATAAAAGATTTTCCACGATCAACATAGGTAACTTCCCCATCTTCAACTTGTTTTTCAACACTAGAATTCTCATGAGCGTCTTCTACATTCTCATCATCACTTTCTTTTTCAACAAGTGCAACCACCCAATAGTTAATTCAGAAGCAATGTGCCCATAACCATTTATTACATTGATGAGAACTAGCATTTGAACCACTTGCACGTTGGTTAGAACCTTCCCTAATATCATTCTTCGTGATTTTATTTGTAGTAAAATTTGAACTAATAACTAGTGTTAAAAATTATATGTTTATTAAGGAAAAACATTATTTTGTGCTTATAATATAATTTACATTTGTAATTATGCAACATATTATGAATTTTTTTATTTTTTTTTCTAAATATTTGATTTTGCATATTTTTGTGTGTTTATTAGGTAAAGATAACAATTTCACACAATTTGAAGCTCCAAACAAATGTACGGATGTCAAATTTCGATTCTGAAAGTATGAGAAATTAGAACATTGTCGAGGAGGATCCTCCATTTTTGTTGTAAATTTATAAGTTTTTACCGCAGGTAAATGTGGTAATTGTGAAATTATAAGTTTTTACTATGTTAGGTATTGTAATTGTTAGTGGAATGTGTTAGATGTTCTTGAGTGAATTAAGTTATATTTATGTTTTGTTAGTGGGACAAATGTAAGGTTTAAATGTAATTTGTTTTATTTATTTGTGTGGTGTGGATTAATCTTATATTAGTATAAATAGAGGGGGGAACACACCTCTCCACACCTTTCATTCTCTTCTTTCCCCTTAAATTCTTCTTCTAATCTCTTTTTATAATATATTTGTGGACTAAAATGGTGAATCCAAAACTTAAGCATGTTAAACGACAACGTTTAGGCTATATTTGATATGCTCAGGAGTCACGAGCATGACATGTGGGTTACTTAAGTTCAAAACGACAGGAGTTTATAATGTTTTGATTAAAGGCTTAAGTGGAACATGTGAAGTGCATGTGGGGTGGAGAATCAAGTTAGTTACGAAGCTGTTAGTACATGTGGCAAGAATCTGTGCATTCTGGAATTGTTATCAGCTGTTATATAAGCTGGTTAATAGGACAACTTCAGCAATGATCTGAGAGCATGATAGAGAGAGTTAAGATAGAGAGAAAGCTTAGTCTTGATCCTAGTAGTTAGTTCTTGTATTATACTGTAAAGATTGCTTGAATCATCAATAAAGCTTGCTCTGTGGACTTCTCCCGTGGATGTAGATTGTGCTCCTTTGCACAATCGAACCACGTAAATCTCTTTCTTTCTTCTGAGTTTGATTAGCTTCTAATTCTTATTCTTGGTGTCTTCTGATTACAGCCATTTGCGTTAAAGGTTCTATTGACACTTAAAGCTAGATTGTTTAGGATCTTAGCATCTTGTTGGTCTGATTTGTGACCTTGGGCAATGCTTGGATAGCTAATTGATTTCTATAGCACCCAATTCATTACACTTAGTATCAGAGCAAGGTTAACAAATCAAGATCCCTGTATGGCTACTCCAAAGATCGACCTTGAGAAGTTTAACAGAAAAAATGACTTCAACATGTAGAAAGTAAAAATGGAGGCTTTGCTGGTTACTTAAGGCCTTGGTGATGCAATCCAACCAATGACCAAAAAGGAGGGTAAAGAGTTCACCACATCCAAGACTCCTGAGCAAGTTGCTGAGATTGATAGAAAGGCTAGAGGCACGATAATCTTGAGTCTTGCTGATTCTGTAATAAGGGAGGTGGCAAAAGAACCCACTGTAGCTGAGTTATGGGCTAAACTAGAGAGTATCTACATGAAGAAATCCCTGGCAAATAGATTATACATAAAGAAGAGGATGTTCACATTAAAGATAATGGAGGGCACATTATTAGATGATCATCTTGATGAGTTTAACAAAGTGTGTGACACTTTGGAAACTATTGATGCAACTCTTAATGATGAAGATAAAGCCCTTCTGTTGATAAGCTCTCTGCTAAGCTCATATGGAAATTTTGTTGATGCCTTAATGTATGGTAGGCATACATTATCTCTGAATGAAGTAAAATCAGCACTCAACATAAAAAAACAGCAAGGTAAACAAGATCATCTGGGAGTTGAATCAAGTCAAGGTTTAACAGCAAAAGCCAAATCAGATGGAAAGAAAAAGAAGCAAGGCAAGTACAAAGAAAAACCAAAAGATATGAAGTGTTTCTTGTGTCACAAAGAAGGACACTTTAAGAAAGATTGTCCAAAAAAGAAGTTTAAAAAGAAAGGGCAGAATGGAAGTGCAGCAGTAGCTGAAGAGAAGGCTATGAATCTGCTGGAGTGTGCATTGCCACAGACAACAAAGATAGAGGTAAATGGGTTGTTGACTCAGGGTGTACCTTTCATATGAGCTTATATAAGAGTTACTTACAGATTATTATGAGTATAATGGTGGTAGAGTAATGATGGGGAATAATGCTGTGTGTAAAATAATGGGAATTAGCAATATTAATCTTAAGCTACATGATGAAACCATTAGGGAGCTGAAACGAGTCGGTATGTACCTGAGTTGAAAAGAAATCTGATATTTTTGGGAATGCTTGATCAGATGGGGTGTAGTGTTAGGATTGAATTAGAGAGCTGATGATTGTCAAGATTCACAGGTTGTTATGAAAGGTAGCAAGAAGAATGAGGTGTTCATCTTAAATGTGAATGTAGTTAGTGGTGAAGATAGAATGTCAATAGCTGATACCATTGATAAAATCAAAATATGGCATCTAAGGTTAGGGCACATAGGTGAAAGTGGCCTTAAAGAACTTAAGAAACAAGGTGTATTAGGGAATGATAAGCTTGGAAACCTAAACTTCTGTGAAGATTGTGTACTAGGCAAAGCAACAAGGTCTAATATCAAAGGATCAGTACATAAGTCCAAGGATAAGCTGGAGTATGTTCATTCAGATTTGTGGAGGCCTGTTCAGCAGATATCTCTAGGTGGTAATAATTATTTCTTATCATTTATTGATGATTTCTCCAGAAAGGTATGAGTCTATACTTTGAAGATTAAAGATCAAGTGTTTGATAAGTTTAAAGAGTTGAAGATTTTAGTTGAAAATCAGATTGGAAAGAAGCTGAAGAAGCTTAGAACAGACAATGGACTTAGAGCTTTGTAATCAAAGGTTTGATAAATATTGTGCAGATGAGGGAGTTATGAGACACAGAACTATTAGGTTGACACCTCAACAAAATGGCTTGGCAGAAAGGATGAATAAGATACTTATGGAGAGGGTGAGATGCATGCTTGTTCAAACAAAACTTCCCAAGTCACTGTGGGCAGAAATACTCTTAACAGCCTGTTACCTAGGTCAACCTTAATCCATCTTCAGCCATAGAATTCAAAACACCTTATGAAAAATGGACTGGACAACCAGCAAACTATGAACATTTGAGATTCTTTGGTTGTACAGCCTATGCACATGTAAACTAGGGAAAGCTAGCTCCCAGGGCTTTAAGGGGTATCTTCATAGGTTATCCAGAAGGGGTTAAGGGATATAAAATCTGGTGCACAGATGTTAACCCTCCAAAATGGATAATTAGCAGAGATGTGACAATCAATGAAGAAGAACTCCTAAGTAAGAAATTTGTTCAAAGAAAGTCTGAAGAAGATGCAAAAGGGTCAGATACACATCAGATTGAGGTTGAGTTGCCTAACCATCATGATACACATGAAGCTGCAGATTCAGGTGATATCCATGATGAGTCAAAAACTCAGGATGCAACTCAACTGGAATCATAAGTACAAGGTTATCAGCTAGCTAGAGATAGAGCAAAAATGCCAACAAGACCACCTAGAAGATATGGATATGCTGATCTCATCACATATGCCTTGGAAGATGCACATGAAATTGATGATGAGGAACCAAAGACCTTCAATGAAGCAATCCAGAGCAAGTTCAGAATAGAATGGAAAGAGGCCATGAATGATGAAATCTTGTCCCTGCATAATAGTTAAACTTGGGAACTGGTAGAAAGACCAGAAAAAAGAAGAATAGTGGGCTGCAAGTGGATTTTCAAAATCAAAAAAGGATTGACCAGCTCAGAACCAAAGAGATTTAAAGCAAGGCTTGTCGCAAAGGGCTATACACATAAAGAAGGAGTTGATTTTAAAGAGGTATTCTCACCTGTTGTCAGGCATGCCTCAATAAGAGTGATTTTATCACTTACAGCAGTTCAAGACATGGAGCTTGATCAACTTGATGTCAAGACTGCTTTTCTACATGGAAGACTTCAAGAAGAGATATTCATAGCTCAACCTGAAGGGTATGAAGACCCTAAGAAGCCCAGACATGTTTATTTGCTTAAGAAATCCATTTATGGTTTAAAACAGTCCCCTAGGCAATGGTATCTCAGATTTAATGAATTTATGGTGACACATGGATTCATGAGATGCAGTTATGACTGTTGTGTGTACTACAAACTGTTGAAGGATGACATCTACATATATCTCCTCATATATGTAGATGACATGTTGATAGCTTGCAAAATAAGGGAAGAAATATAAGATTTGAAGAAGATCATAAGCTCTGAGTTTAATATGAAGAAGTTGGGGATTGCAAAGAAAATATTGGGGGTAGAAATTGAAAGGAATAAAGCTGCTGGTCTTATGTTCTTGTCACAGAAGAAATATTTGACCAGGGTACTGCACTTATTCCAAATGCTGAATTCTAAACTAGTTGTGACTCCCTTAGTAGCTCATTTTAGGCTTAGTAACTTGCAAAGTTCAAAAACAAGTGAAGAGAAGCCGGAAATGGAAGATGTACCTTATACTAATGCAGCGGGATGCCTAATGTATGCCATGGTCTTGACAAGACCAGATATATCACATGCTGTGAGTGTTGTGAGCAGATACCTGGCAGCACCTGGAAAGGAGCACTAGAAAGCAGTGAAGTGGATACTGAGGTATATGTCTGGTACATTTAGCTATGGCTTGGTGTATGGAAAAAATAAGGGAAATTGTGAAGGTCTGCTGGGGTTTTAGATTCAGATTATGCAGAGGACTTGGACATGAGGAGATCTTTAACTGGTCACATGTTATTGTTTAATGGTTGTTTAGTGAATTGGAAAGCAACTCTGCAACATGTGGTAGCTTTGTCAACCGTTGAGGCAGAACACACAGTTGCTACTAAAGCTGTGAAAGAAGCATTATGGTTACAATGATTAATGAGAGAATTGAGGGTGAAACAGAAGACTATAACAGTGTATTGTGACAGCTCAAGTGCTCTTCATCTATGCAGGAACCCTGTACATCATGAGAGAACAAAACACATAGACATTAAACTCCACTTAATTCGAAATGAAGTATCCAAAGGAGCTGTGAAAATGTCCAAGGTTCATACAGATGAGAACCCTGCTGATATGCTTACTAAGGTGGTATCGACGGCTAAGTTCAAGGTGTGCTTGAGCCTAGCCAGCTTGGGTGATTGCTGATTACCTGAGGTCTTGGAGAAGGAAGCAAATTGAGGAGTTTTGGTTTAAGGTGGAGAAATGTGGACTAAAATGGTGAATCCAAAACTAATAATGTTAAACGACAACGTTTAGGCTATGTTTGATATGTTCAAAAAATGTTACTTAAGTTCAAAACGGCATGAGGTTATGACGTTTTGATTAAAGGCTTAAGTGGAACATGTGGAGTGCATGTGGGGTGGTGAATCAAGTTAGTTACGAAGCTGTTAGTACAGGTGGCAAGAATCTGTGCATTCTGGAATTGTTATCAGCTGGTTAATAGGACAACTTCAACAATGATCTGAGAGCATGATAGAGAGAGTTAAGATAGAGAGAAAGCTTAGTCTTGATCCTAGTAGTTAGTTCTTGTATTATACTGTAAAGATTGCTTAAATCATCAATAAAGCTTGCTCTGTGGACTTCTCCCGTGGATGTAGATTGTGCTCCTTTGCACAATCGAACCACGTAAATCTCTTTCTTTCTTCTGAGTTTGATTAGCTTCTAATTCTTATTCTTGGTGTCTTCTAATTACAGCCATTTGCGTTAAAGGTTCTGTTAACACTTAAAGCTAGATTGTTTAGATCTTAGCATCTTGTTGGTTTGATTTGTGATCTTGGGTAGTGTTTGGGTAGCTAATCGATTTCTATAGCACCCAATTCACTACAATATTTTTAATAAGTAAAACTAGTTTTATTTCAATTTTCAAATATTTTTTTTATTCTATTTTCAATTTTAATAATTTCTTTTATTTCAAATATGTTTAGCTAAATACTAATAGTTAGGATGAGATGAAACTCTTAGTAGAAAAATATGATTTAATCAAATTCTATTTCTAATTATATAGATTAAATTATTTTCTATTTAATTTTATCCATATTTTATATTTTGAAATTTTGATTTATTGTAAACAAATATGGGAGTTTGGCACAATAAATTCTTTATATCTTAGTATAAAGTATGGTAAAATGGTATTTTGACTTATTGTACACAAGTTAAGTTTTGGCACATTAAGTACTTAATCCATAAAAAATTAATGGGAAAATAACTGTAATTTATACAATTAATCTTTTGGGCAATAAAAAAAGAATTTATTAAATTGTATTTTTTTTATTAGGAGTGGATCCATAACGCTAACTAATTCAATTTCATTATTTTTTAAATTAAATTACTTATATTTTAATTTTAATTTCATTTTTTAAAATAAACTTAAATAAAAAAATTAAATTATTTATCTGTGGATCGACCTCAAACTCACCGAAATATAATATAATTTGACAATCTTATATTTGGGAGTAAATTAAACACTTTTAACTCATCTCAACTAATATTTTGTTTTTGAAGCAAAGTTACTTCCTCGATTAACATCATGAACCAAGGAACGAAAGCCACTAACATGAGCATCTTTTTGTTGTCTCTCCACTTTAAGTGCTAGTATGCTCACAGTACTGTAAGTCCAATATGGTTGTAGTTGTACCACATTACTAATCGCAGGTTTTAGATCTCCAAGATAGCATACGAATGTGTGCTCTTCCACCTCTCCCAAATCATATTTCATCATTAGATTGTAAAACTCTGTTGTATAATCTTCCACCGATAATTCCTTTTGGTTAAAGCTATGAATCTTGAGATAGATGTCTTGCTTGTAGTTATCTCTAGCTCCTTCTTCATTTTCTCCCATGAAATAATCTTTTTCTGTCCTTCTCATTTCCTCTTCCTCTCAAGATTTTCCCACAGTAAAGAAGCATAATTTTTAAGTTTAATGGCAATAAGTTTCACTTTTCGATCTTCTGGCATATCTTTGTATTAAAAAATGCATTCAACAGAATTAAGCCGATCAACAAACTCATCAGGTTTCATTCTTCCGTCAAATTATGTAAATTCAACTTTGATAACGAAAGGCTAATAAGAGTTGCAGCATCTATGATTTCTAAAATGAGAAGAAGAGCCATTATTATAGCTTTAATCTTAGTGGAAAGGATTATAATCTTCCTTGTTACTATTGAACTTTCTTTTCTCAAACTATGATAAGAATCAGCATCTTGAGTTGGTTCAAGATCTTGCAAACACTACTAAAGTTGTTCTAAATATCTTCTTATATTATTCCTTTTAGTATCATCCAAGTCTCTCTCACGAAGAGGAGATTCTACGACATCTGGACCAACGTCGTTAATCCATGGATTTCGAATCCCAAAGTTCTGATACTGAATTTGACACCAGACACAACATGCAATTGAGGAAACAAACACAAAGTCACACACCAATGATACAACAACACACCATAAAAACAAACAACAAAGGGATACATGAAATTTCACCACCTAAAGTTGTTGAACTAAGGCTATAGGGCTAATTTCACTCACCACTCAAGGGAGACCACCAAGAGATACATGGTTGGATAAGAATTCAAAAAATTCAGAATTGATTCAATTAATAAAATTTCAAAATTAATTCATGATTACAACTAAGAATGCTTAAATAGCCTTCTTAGAAAAATCCTCCAAGCATAGGTTTAATAAAAAAAACCTTAAATGACTTGACCAACTTTGGAACTAAACATAAGTGAGGCATTGATAAACTTAAAACATAGCAAAGGAGATAATAAATTGAAAACATCTAAACAAGTACAACTTTCTTTTGACTCACAACTAAACAGGTTGATTAAATTCCTCTAGAAAATTATGAATTCAATTCTGTAAAATTCATTGGAAAGCTAAAAAACAGTTATCTTTCCAATGGTATATGGATTGAAAATTAATTTTACCTCACACAATGCTAGTTTTATTTCGAAATTGCCGTTTCTGTGCTAACGTTTTGTTCTATTGATTAATGTAAGAATTTGAGCTGCACTTGGTATGACTTAAGTACTTAAGACTTCAAACACTCTTGTGTTATTTATGTCCTTGTAAGTCAACAGGGAAAAAAAAAGGAGGGATGGAGTTTTATAGTTTAAGAAATAATTATATTTTACAAAGATATTTTTGAAATATAATATTTACTTCTCATTCAGACATTTTCTTATTCAGACAAAAGTCACAAAAAATTACTTTTTCTATTTAAATGTAAATATTTAAAAATTATACATAAGTCACAAAAAAAAGTAATTTTTAAAAAAATGTCTAAAATTAATAAAATTTCAGACTTCAGACATTTAGTAAACAAATCCTTAGTCTCTACTTGTTAAATAAATAATCAAGATTGAGTTTTGAATTTTGATGTTGACAAATGACAATTAAGCCTTTTTTTTACTTAATTTATAATTAAGACAACTTTTTAACTAGATTTAAAGAAAAAGAGAAATGAAAAGAGAAAAAAAATAAGGAGAGGATTCTTTTCTATAGGGATTTGAATTTAGTGTTAAACTCACCTTTTAAAAAGATATAATTGATAGTTATCGAATAAGAATATAAAATTAATTAAATTTTAATCTTATATTTTCATACATTCACATGTGGTAAATAATTATGAAAAGTTAAGTACAATCAGCTAAGAATGGAATCCAAATTCTTTTCGCAGCCCTTTCTTCAAAAGCCAAAAATGTTTTAAAGCACGAGTGGCATGCTTTTAATTTGCAGCATTCAGAAATACTTCCTGACAAATTTATGGTATTTGAAATTATATATTATTTGCAAATAATTTATATTTAAGTATTATATATGAAAGTTCTTTTCTGAAAAACCATGTCTGCTATATATGACGACTCTGCAATTTTCAGTGTTAAATTAAGGTATTAAACTGTTCATTTGCGAAAGGCATTTATTTAGGTTAGAAGTTGTCATTAAATCAGGATTAAGTGTAGCATTATGTTGTAGCATTTTTTTAACCAAAAAGTCAATTAATTAAAACGAAATTATAATTTATTAATAGGATGCAGTAATCTTGAGGAGCCAATTAAATAAGGACACTTGCAAAATAGCTTCAGGGCTCGAGATCCCTAAAGCAATTTCCCATGTTAATGTAATAGCGGAACAAATATCTTTATTATGGTAAAATGACAATAGTACGCAATAGAGTTGGGAACACGAAGGCAAGAAAAACGATGAAGCAACGTAGATAAACTAATAGGTCACCCCAATTAGTATTTAAGACTTGGTGCTGGGAGTGGACTCATTCTTCTTATTAGCAGCTGCTTGCTGTGCTGGTGAGTTGAGCTGATCCCAAGCTTCAATCCATGTTACCATGGCATCTCCGAGTTTCTGAAAGTAGGAATCAAGAGGCCCTAGCTTCTCCTTCACCTGTCTGGAGAGCTCAATGTAGCACTTCTGCACTGTTGTGCATTCCTTCGGGAGAAGTACAGATTGGAAAAATGGAATGATCTCTTCCTGCCAATATATGCCCTTGTATTCCTTCTTCAAATTCACAAATGGGTTGCTTGCCTTACTGTGCCAAATGTATGGCAGCCCTGTCTTCACCCCCAAACTTAGATGATCACAGATTACCTGAAAAATAAATTCATTTACACAATGTGAAAATTTCTATGCTTAAATTATGTGTAAATCATCAATAAAATAACAAGAGTAAAGTTTCATTTGGTATTGAGCTGTTACGGGTTTTATTAACTCATACCTGCTGTAGAGGGTAAAATTTAGTAGTTAGCTTAGCTTATATCACCCCAACGCACGCAAACAAAATTTTACATGTTTACCAAACACTATGTAGGCAACACACGACAACACTAAACGATGCCCAAGTAGCATGTATGATGGATACCTTGGCACACCAGCCAGCCCACATATCATCATATCTGCCAATGGGCTGACCATCACCCATGAGCCCAAAATACATGGCAGGGCCGATGAGTTCCCTGTCAAAAGCCAGGTTCATTCCACACATTGGGAAGAGACTGCCTTTTGGGATTGTCATGACTGCATCCACGTACCTGCCAGTGCTAAAGTCAATTTCACAATTAGCAAAAATTAACATTCATCTTGCTTCACTAGCTAGCAGTGGTGGTGTAGTAGAAAAAGTAACCTGGAGTTGCGCTCACGAGGCTTGACAAGCTGAGTGGGGGCATCATAATCAGGAATGTTGAGCCAGAGTCCATGAGAGATGGCGGTAGGCACTCCTTCTCTTAAGCTAAATGGGTATCCTCTAACAAAGTCTGCTCCATCTCTATACGGATCATAGAGTGTGTTGAAGAAAAGTGGTGCTGATGGTGTCAGCAGATTCTGTATGTGCTGTGCCAGTGCATTTATCTCTTTGCCGCTTGGATCTTTCGCCACCTTCTCACCATTCACCAGGGTCAAAATAAATAAAAATAAGTCACCAAAAAATGCAAAAAATTGCATTTAAGTCCTACTGTAGGATTTAATACGTGTCTCGTATTATGACAGAGCACGACCTTCGGACATAAAACGTTTGACAAAATGGTCATATAAACAGCAGTGATAAAAGATCAGTTACAAAATAAGATAAATGAACACTGATTTTGACAGGTCAATGTTTTTTTATTTTTAATATTTGTAATTCGAAAAATATTAACAATATGCAAAAAAAGAAAGAAAGAAAGAATAAACTATAATAACATATTGTTTTTTTTTCCTTTTTTTGTTATAGCTTATGATGCTATAATTTATTCTGTCTTCTCTCGATTTAATTTTTCTGTTCAACTCCAAGATGGGTAAAGAGCCAAGCAGTGCATGCACTTCTCAGTCAAACTAAAACCCGTCATTATTATTACAAAGATTTTAATTTCCATGTCATTGTCCTCAATTAATATCGACTTCTACCAACCAAATTAACAAAGAGAAGCTCAGCCCATTCAAAGGCAGAAACCTGAAAAGAAAATGTCGTTAAGAAAAAAGAATGTGAAACTTACAAAGCAGTCATCGTCAATGGTGAAAATGTACTTCTTTTTGGAAACCAAGAAGCCAAAGCAGCGACAAGCAGAGTCCTTGAAGGAAATGCAGCTGGCCCTGGGTCCAAGAACCCGATTCACATCATTCCTGTTATACAACTCATAGTCAAAACCTTCGGGGACCCGGATCGTTTTGGTGGGATCCCCATCTTGGACAATGATGAGGTGGTAAGGCTCAAAGAAGGGCCTCCACATCGCCAAGAAATCCAAGTTCCTGATGGTGGGGATAACAATGTCCAGATCATCTTTCAGTGGTGGTGATACTGGAGCTACTGGGTGGGCCATGGCGATGATATAATGGAGATAGGGACTATAGAGATCAGATGGCAGACGGTGAGTGCGATTGGTGAAAGTGATCTTGCAATTGGGATTCAATTTATAGAGGTTAAAACTTAAAAAGGAGCGTTTAGGTTGCGTTTTAATGCAACGTGGGTGGAGTGAGAGGGAAAAAGATGGACATATTTAATATTGCTTCATTGCATGAGGTGTCGCATGTTTAGGCTTTTGTGGAGGATGCGTTACGACTTCCATGTGACATAGCTCCCAAGAGGGAGAATACTTGTGTGAAATATTGAGGATAGGTTATTGATGGTAAATCATAAATGTTAATTTAGTTTTTATAATTGAAAAATATCTTAAAATATTTTTGTTATAAAATATGTTTTATTCTTTTTTTTTTTACAATAATACCTTTATAATAAAATTCTTGACGATATTAATAAAAAATAATAATGATTTATCAAATTCACTTTAAAAATAACACAAAAATTTGCACAATCTTTTAAATCATTATTTAATTTTAAGATTAATTTAATTTATTAATTTATTTTTTTATAAAATAATTATCATTAAGATTGTAAAAACATTAAACATTACTTTAAGCTGGCTAATATTAATTTATTTATAATAATTATTAGTAAATATGTTACACCTGTTATGAAATATGTTACAATCCTAATTTTTTTATAATAATATTCTTGATGATATTAATACAAATAAAAAATAATGATTTATCAAATTCACCTTAAAAATAAAACAAAAATTTGCACAACCTTTTATACTATTATTTTATTTTAAGATTAATTTGGTTAATTAATTTTTATAAAATAATTATCATTAAGATTGTAAAGGTATTAAATATTACTTTAAGTTGGCTAATATTGATTTATTTATAATAATTATTAGTAAGATTGTTTCATAGGTACAAAAAAAACTCTTTCCCACTGATATCTATTGGTTAATAAAAATTAAAAAAATCATGATTTATCAAATTCACCTTAAAAAAATAAAAATTTGTACAAATGTTTATATTATTATTTTATTTTTAGAATTAATTTGATAAATTAATTTTTAATAAAATAACTATTAGTAAGATGGTAAGAATATTAAACATTGCTTTAAGTTGGCTGATATTAATTTATTTATAAAAAATTATTAGTAAGATTATTGCATAGGTACAAAAAATAATCTTTCACATCGATATTTATTGGTTAATTTATTAATTAAATTTTTTATAAACAAATTAATTAATGTCAATAATATCCTTCAATTTATTGATGGAAGGGTATTATTGTAGAAGGAAAGAAAAAGTAAGATTAAAAATGTCACTTAATTTAATTAAAAGACTATTTTGAAATATTTTTTAAAATATAAAAATCAAATCAATACTTAAATTAAAATAGAAAGACTAAAGGAGTAATTTAACTGTTGTTGATAGTAAAATTCACGCAAAGGTTGGGCTTTGGCCGCTTGGCGTGCTACAAGAACGTGGAACTCCCAACACGTACTGTATGTAGGTAAATGCCACGGCTCCAGGGCTCCATGGCCAAGCCGTGGTCATCTCTTGATTTTCCCGTGACAAGTCCACAATGTCATCATCACACTTATTCGGTAGCTTAGTGTAAATGCTAACTATATGTTACATCAATTAAATTGAGCAATAACATGTATATGCGGATGACCGATTGGATTCACATGAAGATCCTTCTCAAATAAATATGATTCATGCACATACGACAGAAATCAATATCGTAATGTGTCATGCACATGTGGAAATGATCAAGACCATCATGACATATATAAAAGATAATTATGAAGATTGTCACGTGGTATAATTTTATAATATATTGGAGGTACTACTTCAACTGTATAATAAATAAATAATATTATGTCATGTGTTTATTTATTTTGAAAAACTAACTACAAATGATAATTATATTAAGTTCAACTAATTACACATGTCATACACATATAATAATCCATTGTATCATATGTGATGTATCATAGACTTTTGATGTGGTGTGATGTAAATAATACAAGAATTAGATCTATATCATGACATGCCAATTAACAAAAATCCCTACCATATATATCATGTAGGAAAGAATCATTATCGTTGGATGCATATTAAATCAGAAAATGAATCCAAAATATGGTATTAATTATTGACCGTTATTAAGTTTTGTCCGTCGTATAAATAGCACTTGAATAAGATCTAGCGAGCTTATATTTTCTACATAATTCTAAATTCATGGGCTATAATCAATAGTAGGCGCGCATTTTGTGACCTTCACGCTAGTGCTGCCATTAGAGGTGGAATTTATTGTGGAAAAGTTAAGTCCTGCTTTCATTTAGTTTAGTTTATTTATTTGATTTCCCAGTAAAACCGAAAACTCCTATATTGAATATGAAAAAAAAAAGGATATATTTACGAGAAGAGAAATGACAATCAGCTTCAAGGCTGAGAGACCGATTAAAATTTTTCTTACGAGAATGGTAAAAAATTTAGTTCAATTTAAAATAATAAAATAATTCAACTTTTTTCTTCTTACTTGTTTTGGGAGAATGACGCTTCCCCTAGATTATTTACCCTGTAGAATTTTCATGATACTCTTATTAATTTTAGATGCATATATTTAGATCGTGTGATTCAAAAATTGATGTGAAAGATTACATTATGGTAATTTTTAAATATTTAATATTAGTAGAAATATTAAAAAGAAGATATTATTATATCCTCTTATTTTCTTATTCTAGATAAAATATAAATTCTCCTTCAACTATTTTAATTTAAGCAAATTACATAGTCTATATATTTATAAAAATTAACCAAAAGCTCTTGTTGTCAGTGTTGTACTTGTATATCTTAATTCGGGAAGTTCTATTTAGTTATTATAAACTTTTCACGAGTTGCATAAAATTTGATCAAATATTAAGTTAAAACTTCTATTTTATCCTGGAAAAGTCTTATATGATGCTATTTAAGTAATGACAATAGGAGTTTTGGCTCCTTTTTAAAAATACCCACGAACTAAGCAAGTAGTTAACTCAAACTAAACTAAGTAACTAACTCAAACTATAGAATCTAAATGATTCAATAACACTCACTTTTAATGTTTAAATCATGTTTCAGATTGAGGTTAAAGGCCAGTTTGAGATTGTAGAGATTAATAAAATAAGTTGCTTGTACTATACAGTTAAAATAAACTGCTGGTTAAAAGGTACCTTGGTGTTTGGTAAACTGTGCATATGCAGTTGCAGTTACTGTAAGTTTGAAAACTGGAATACATGCATTTGGCAAATTTTATTACAAAAGTGCAGTTTTATTATATAATGATCAAAATAAACATGAGTTTAAATAATCTTTTATTTTTAGAGTATGTTTAATAAATTGTTTATACATACTTTTTTTAAATACCTAAAATTACACAAATTAAAAAAATCTAATGAAACTTTACAATCTATTATATAAAATATGATGAAAGTTCATATTTATACATAATTCATACTTTGATACTGGCAAGAAAATATAGTAGTTGTGCCAGTAATTAGATCATGGTGATATTTAATAGTTCATATATTAGGTTTATGGAAAAGTAAATATAATTATCATTTTGTTAAAATACTAAGGTTATAGTAGGAACTTTAAAAAAGTGTGGTGACTTATTTAATAAACTACTTATAAAAATCAATTCCTCACTTACTTTTAAAAGTTATTGTCAAAATGAAAAATATTATAAAATAAGTTGCTTTTACAAAATTTACTAAACACTATTTTTGTTCACAATTATGAAATAAACAGTTTGATCATTTTCAACCTTAATCATGAATGAGGCCTAGAATACTATAAGCTACTTATTTCATGAGTTTCTCTATCTTGACAGCAGCTTTTAAAAGTAGGTCGTAGTTACTTTTTATAAGCAACTTATTAAATAAGCGACTACTCATTTTTAAAGTTCCTATTTTAACCTTAATATTTTAACAAAAAGATAATTTAAGCGGCATTTGAAATTGAGGTTGAAATGTCATAAGTGGCTTATTTCATACATTTTGACAAAAATGGCTTTTGAAAAAAAATTTAAACGCTACTTGTTTCATTTTTTTAATTTTGACAACAACTTCTAAAAATAGATAATGGTTATTTTTTATAAATAACTTATTGAGTAAGTCACCACATTTTTTTAAAGTTGTTACTTATAACTTTAATATTTTAACAAAAGACAATTATTATTTTTATTTTTTATAAACCCTTATAAATAGATAAAAGCCAATTTAAACTTATGTCTATTTCATCACTATATAGCAAAATATCAATTTCATAATAAAATTTACCAAATACACGTAGTCTACTTAATTTTAAAATTTATAGCAATCACAACAACATAATTTACCAAAAAATAAGGTACTTTTTTAATCAGTCGCTTATTTCATCTGTGCAACAAAAACAACTTATTTCATCAGCCATCGCAATCTCAAATTGGCCCTCAAACTTATATATGTTTGGTCATTATATAATAAAATAATACTTTTGTAATAAAATAATGTACATTGTTTTTCAAACTTACAACAATTGCAATAACATATTTTACTGAATACTAAGTTACATTTTAATCAGTCACTTATTTCATTTGCACAAGAGAAGCATCTAATTTCATCAGCCACGACAATCCCTAACTAGCCCTTAATATTAGATAAAATGACCAAAACATAATTTATCTTGATAATGCTCTCCCATGTAGGCCATTTAATTTAACTAAGGGTGAGTTTGGTAGGCAGGATATGATGGCATAAGATTGGATAAGATGAGATTGAATACGATAGGATAAGATTGGATTGGATTATACTTAGTACTAACTTGCATTTGATATAAAATAGGATTTGTTTAACTAATTTTTTTAAATGATTTATATTAATATTGATTTATAAAATAAGGTTTGTAATATGAATATTCAAATTATTAATTGATTAAATTATTAAAAAAATACTTAAATATTAATTTAAGTTGTTTATTTTACTCTCTCTCTCTCTCTCTCTCTATATATATATATATATATATATGCGCCCTCATCTTTTTAATGTAGACATAGTCTAAAACCAAACGGTTTAAGAGAGTTAAAACCTAACTTTCTTAAACCTTATAGTTTAAAAACGTGTCTACATAAAAAAAAAAAATGAGGCTGCTCGCACTAGAGAAATACTCTCTCTCTCTCTCTCTCTCTCTATCTCTCTCTCTCTCTATATATATATATATAAGAGAAATTCTAAAATTTATATTATTAGCTAAGTAAAATAAAAAATAAATTAAATAAATATTTAAATATGAATATGATAATATAAGATAACAACATTTATATATATTTTATAGTTTAGTTATTCTACAATTATTTTTAAACATGAAAAAAATTTTATCCGAAGTTAGCCCTAGGATTTTGATGGGACAAAAATTCTTCATTTTGCTACATAAAGGAGTGGACCTGAATTTATTGATATGGTCCAAGGATAACTAATCATCACAAACGAAAAGGATTTGACTAATTTAAATAATAATAATAATAATAATAATCCAATCCTCCAATCTTATATTGCTCATAATGTTTAATATATCAATGAGCACCCATGAACAAATAAATAATAATTTGTTGTGGAATACATGTGGATTTCCACTATTTCAAGTGTGTGTGTAATAATGATGCCTTCCACCACTTCATGTAATGGCAAATGACACATCCCCACTATATTTACATTATATAAATGAATAAGAGATGAAAGTCATGGATGTTTCGACAATTACTCTTTCTTTATTATCTTCTCTCTCTCATATTTTCCTTTGTATTCACATGCTAATTCTGTCAACTTCTCCTTTTATTGCATCACTTCTAAGCCAACAATCATATACCTATATTCATATTAACGAGGTTCATAATTTATAACAATATTAACGAAGTTCCTAATTTATAAAACGTTATCAACACGAATTTCACTCTGGTACTGGAAGTATTCTATCCATTTACTCTTTTATTTTCTACATATTTATTTCAAATTATTCTTATAAGTAAAGGTTATTATTTACACTCTTTTCAATATTTATTTTACTAATATTTATTTATTCATTTGCGATAATGTCTCATTTGACAAAATTGGAGTTTAACGCCTTGGATGTATCTGGGGAGAATTATTTATCCTGGATCATTGATTCCAAAATGCATCTTAATGCTATGGGCCTTAGTAACACGATAAAAAACAATAATGACTCATCCACTCAAGATTGAGCCAAGGCCATGGTTTTTCCACGACATCATCTCCACTAAGCGTTTAAAATAGAATATCTCACTATAAAGGATCCATATATCTTGTGGAACAGTTTGTACGAAAGATAAGGTCATTTAAGGTCAGTCATTCTTCCCAGTACTGGTAGTGAATGGAATGTCCTTAGGCTACAAGACTTTTAGTCATTACATGAATATAATTATGTATTGTACAAAATTACTTCACAGTTAAAACTATATGGAGAAAATATTATTGATGAGAATATGTTGGAAAAAACATTTACAACATTTCATGCTTCTAACATGGTTCTACAACAACAATATACAAAATATTATGACTTGATTGCAAGCCTTCTTGTGACAAAGAAGAATAATGAATTATTAATGAAAAATATCAAGCCTATCCTACTGGTACAAAACTAGCTTTTGAAGCAAATGTTGTCTCAAATGATTGTGAAGACAATTATTAAAATGGGCATGGTCATGGGCATAATCGTGACATAGTTGTGGTCGTGGTCATGGTCGTGGCTATTATCAAGGTCAAGGACATAATAAAATCATTATTATCGACCTCGCGGTGGGTATACGAACCACAAAAAAAGGGAAAAATGAGGGGGGATCATTTTTCCAATATAATATTTAAGTAAACACCTATGATAGATGTGGAATGTCTGTTCATTTTTTGAGACAATGTCATACTCCTATACATTATGTGGATGTGTTTTAGGCATCCTTAAAATTAAAAGGAAAGAATGTTGAAACAAACTATATTGATGACACGGATCTAGTGGATATTACACATCTTGATGTTTCAGACTTCTTTGAAAACAAAGATGGAAAACTTGATCACTTGATCGATGATAGAAATGTTCATCACAATTAAAAATTCTACTTGTGCTTTATGTTTGTTCATGTAATTTTTATTTTTCGTGCTATCTAATATGTATTTCTTTTTTTTACTTTTATTTAAGGATACAGATTTCAATAAAATGTTTGATGGAGAAATATGTTTGGCTGATAGTGCAACTACACATATGATTATTCGAAACAAGAGGTATTTTTTAAATTTAAATATAATTAAAGCCAATGTGAATACAATATCAGGTCTAGTAGATCTTATTGAAGGTACTGGAAGAGCAATGGTCATATTAGCAAAGGTACGAAATTTGATATTTATAATGCCTATATTCACCTAAATAAAAAAAAAGAAAGTTATTTAGTTTTAAAGGCATTCATCATAATAATTTTCATATAGAAGCAATGAATGAGAATAATGTACAATATCTATACATTACTTCTAATATGTCTGGAAAGAAAGAGATAGTAGAAAAGCTTCTAGCTTTCTCATTTGGCTTATATTATACAATGATAAAATTAATGAAAAGTTAGTCATAAAAGATAAGTTATATGATCCAAAATCTTTTATACTTTGGCATGACCGCCTTGGCCACCCTAGATCAACAATGATGTGTAGAATTATTGAAATTCTCATAAACATCCATTGAAATATTTAAAAAATTTATTATCAAATGAGAATAGTTGCACTGCCTGTTCGCAAGGAAAATTGGTAGTTAGATCATCACCCAGTAAAATTAATTCTGAATCTCCATCATTTTTACAAAGGATTCAAGGAGATATTTGTGTTCCTATTCACCTACTAAGTGGTCCATTTTGTTATTTTATGGTTTTGATTAATGCATCTATATAGTGGTCATATGTTTGTTTATTATCTACACGTAATATTGCATTTACAAGATTGCTTGCATGAATAATCAGGTTACGTGCACAATTTCTAGATTATCCAATCAAGACCATATGTCTAGATAATGCTGGTGAGTTTACTTCTAAAATATTTAATGATTATTGCATAACAATTGGGATTGATATAGAACACCCAGTACCATATGTACATACTTAGAATGGATTAACAAAATCTCTCATTAAACATTTACAGGTAATTGCCAGAACTTTATTATTATGAAGTTAATTACCTATTTCGACATGGGGACATGCTAATTTACATGTTGCGGCATTAATCCGCTTGAGTCCTACTGTTTAATAATAAATATTCTCTAATGCAATTGGTATTGGGATATCAATCAGATATATTTCATTTACGCACATTTGGTTGCACAGTACAAGTGCCAATTTCACCCTCGCAATGCACCAAAATGGGACCTCAATGTCGATTGGGAATATATATGGGATTTTACTCACCATCTATTATCAGACATCTTGAACCACTATAAGAAAAAAAATGATTAAACAAGGTTCTAATGTAAATGATGATAAAAATCTAAAAGAACAAATTATTTCAGAAGAGGAAATGGTCTATGAATTATGAAAAGACAAAAAACCTTGACAATATACAAACTCTTCACGAGGAACAGAGCCTTGAAAAGGCACTTAAATATAGAAATAGTGAGATTTTTGTTAACTATACTTAGGGTAATATTTTGAAAAGGCGCATGTTCATTAATGAGACCAAATACCCTAAAGGACCTCTTGAAGAGGCCTATGTCCAAGATATGGCTCAAGCCCTTGAAGTAACCAGAAGAAAAGAAATTATCATCAATGATGTGTTTGGCTTACAATAGCTACTGACATTGTAAATGATCATGATCCGCAAACCATTGATGAATGTAGACTGAGGCATGATTAGCTTAAATGTAAAGAAGCAATCCAAGCAGAGTTAACTTCTTAGTCAAATGTGAAATATTCAGACTTATAGTCTAAACACCTAACGATGTCAAACTCGTTGGGTACAAATAGGTATTTTTGTGGAAACATAATAAAAATAATGAAGTTGTAAGATATAAAGCACGACTTGTAGCACGAGGCTTCTCACAGAGACTTGGTATTGATTATAATGAGACATACTCTCGAGTAAAGTATGCAATTACGTTTCAATTTTTAATTGGTTTAGTTGTATAAGAAAATCGTAATGTACGTCACATGGATGTGGTGACAACTTATTTATATGGGTCACTTGACACCGTATATATAGGAAAATCCCTAAAGGATTTTAAAATGCCAGAATCTTGTCAATCATCACATTGTAACTTGTATTCAATAAAGCTACAAAAATCTTTTTATGGATTAAAACAATCTGGAAGCATGTCATATAATCGCCTTAGTGAATATTTGATAAAAAAAAGAATATGTTAATGACCTTATCTACCCATGTGTTTTTTATCAAGCAATCAGAATCTGAAATTGCTATGGTCATAGTTTATGTTGATGCTTTGAATTTAATAAGAACTCCCGAAGAGCTTTAAAAGACTGCTGAATGTTTGAAAAATGAATTTAATGCTTTAAAAACTTAAAAGAACTTCTCTTATTGGGTTGCTTCCCAATTAGCGCTTGATTTTAGGTCTTTCAGACTGACCTTTCTTGTTTCCTCAACTTGGATCTTTTAAGAATCGATCATTCTTTAGGCTGTTCACATCAGCTCCCAGATAGTGCTTCATTCTCGGTCCGTTAACTTTGAATTCTTGTTGGTCTGGAGTGAGTTCCCTTTGTTGGGTTTGCTCGTCAATTCTGAAGGGTTGCTTCTCTCCTGACCATGCTATGTTAGCTGCTCCATGATCTTCACTATCAAGTTCTTCCAATGTTACAATATTGATTTCTTCCTTACTGCAGCAACTGTATAATTTCTCTGCTACAACAAAGTCTACAACACTAATAAAATTACAATTTTCAATCTCATCGGGACTCTTCATGGCATCCTGCACATTGAATGTAACTTGCTGGTCATTTACCCTCATGGTTAATTCTCCTTTTTTAACATTAATTAAAGTCTTTCTTGTGGCTAAGAAATGTCTCCCTAGAATGATTGGCACTTATTTGTCTGCCTCAAAGTCTAGCACAATGAAATCTACCGGAAAAATAAATTTATCCACCTTCACCAACACATTTTCAATTTTCCCTTCTACATATGCATGAGATCTGTCAGCAAGTTGTAAAGACACTGTTGTTGGTCTACAAACACCAACTCTCAATTGCTTAAACATTGATAAAGGCATGAGATTGATGTTAGCCCCTAAATCACAAAGTGATTTGCCACTGTATTTAGTGCCTATGGAGCATGGGATTGTGAAGTTTCTTGGATCCTTTATCTTCTGTGATATCTTAATCTGAAGCATTCGGCTGCACTCTTGTGTTAGAGCAACTGTTTCAAACTCTCAAAGTCTTCTTTTCTTTGTCAATATATTCTTAAAAAATTTCACATAGTTTGGCATTTGCTTTAGAGATTCCACAAAAAGGATATTGATATGTAGTTATTTCAACACTCCCAAGATTTTGCTGAACTGTTTATCTTATTGCTGCTTCTGAAATCTTTGAGGGAAATGTGATAGGTGCCTAAACTGTTGTGCTGTAGTAGGTTGTGCAGACTACTTCTCTTTTGCCATGGTTTGGGTTGGTGCTACAGCCTCGTTATCCATAGGTGTTGGATCATCATTTTCGGCAAATGCTGCAGCTTGACTGCTCTCATCAGTGTGCTATGAAGTGGCGGATTGTGGCTTTTTTTCACTTTGAGTTTCTTTCTTGATTGAAGTGGGCTCAAACTCTTCTTTTTGGTACACCAACGGAACTATGAACATCATTTTCAGATCTCAAGTTAATAATTTTACAGTGCTCTTTCCCTTATCATCTTGGGTCCTCTGTATTACTGGATAAACTACCTTGAGGTCTGTTACTCAATGCTGCAACAAGCTGTCCAATTTGATTTTCCAAGTTTCTCAAAGATACAGTATGACTTTGGACAACTACTTCATTCTTCACAATATAATCCTTAATCAAACCATCAAGGGAGCTGAGTTGATCATTGTTGATGCTTATTTTCTCTTGATTTTGTGGATAAAATCCAGGTGGTTGAGCAGGTCTGTTCTATCCACTGAATGCTACAGCAGGCTGATTCTGATTACTCCATGAAAAGTTCGGGTTTTGTCTTCATCCAAGGTTGTAAGCGTTTGAATATGGATTATCCTGGTTTTATCTATTGAAGTTGCCCACATAATTGACTGAAGTTGGATTCCCAGGACAATTGTCGAATAAATGTCCTTCTCCTACAATAAACGCAAGATACATAAGAAATTTGGTTAACAGTTGCTGGAGCAGTAGTCATAACCTTTATCATCCTTGTTAATGAAGTTACTTGGGCTGACAAAGTTGTCAACACCTCTACGTTATGAACTCCTGCTGTTCCGCTTTCTGCAGCTTGTCTGGTTGATGGCCATTGATAATTATTATTGGCTATCCTCTCCAAAATTTCATACGCCTCATTGTAAGACTTAGATAACAATGCCCTATTTGTTGAAGCGTCCACCATCAATCTAGTGCTTGGGTTAAGACCATTATAGAAAGTTTCTAAATGTATGCAGCAAGAAATACTATGATGAGGACATTTTCCGAGTAACTCCTTAAATCTCTCTCATACGTCACTCAAGCTCTCATCTTCAAGTTGATGGAAAGATGTGATCTCGTTCTTCAACTTTGCATTCTTGGTTGGTGGGAAGTATTTCAACAAAAATTTGTCAGCCAAGTCACTCCATGCAGTGA
Source organism: Citrus trifoliata (assembly GCA_018350135.1). NCBI lineage: Eukaryota > Viridiplantae > Streptophyta > Magnoliopsida > Sapindales > Rutaceae > Citrus > Citrus trifoliata. Next base: position 12,885,393 of record CM031387.1, on the reverse strand, counting down.
TAGAATCTGGTGGGAAAGAATTCAACCATACTCTTACTCGATCTCTCAAAGAAAACGGGAAAAGTCTGAGTCTCAATGCTTCCTGCGATGCTCCAGCAATCTTGAAAGCATCACTCACTTCCAAAAATAACTTAAGGTGTAGATGAGGATCTTCGAATGGAAAACCATTAAATTGCCCCACTATTTGAAGCATCTGAAACATCACGGGTTTGAGTTCAAAATTGTCAGCTTAAACGTCGGGTCTAACTATTCTCGAATATATGGCTTGAGTAGTCAACACTGCGTAATCTCAAATGCCTCTATCTCTATCGTTCGTCATGTGAATAATGTTGTTGTTCCTTGGTTGCCTTTGAACACATTGTCCATTCAAACCTTCATGTACATTGACTGGTTGTATCCCCTCTCTACGGTTCAAGTTTCTCAAATACTGCAAATCACCCATTGCTACAGTAGCTTGTAATTCTCGATGCTCTCTTCTTAATCTCTTTACAGTTCTTTCAATTTCTGTATCAAAATGGAAGTCAACAGATTTATATTTGCGCATGCAAGGGTTGCTAGATCACCTATGTCAACAAAATAAAAAAAAATAAAAATTAGCACTGTTAAAACTAATTTCACAAATCAACGGCGCAAAAAACTTGTTGGTGTATAAATACTATTACTATTGGTGTCAATGTGCAAGTGTACACAATAAGTAATAAAATGATGAGTATTCAAGATCGTCTCCACAGGGATTGATGTTATCAGATTTGCTACAGTAATCTTAATAGTGCAGATTTTGTACTAAAATAAAATAAACAATTAATGAAACTAATATACTAATTAAAATACAAACACAATAAATAAATACAACAAAGTAAACTATCACGTCAAGCTCAAGGATAAAACTAATGAGAATATATAGTAGTTGAGTGAATAAACTCTCCTAATGGTCTTGACTATTTCTATTGGTTGGCTCGGTTGCTACAGTATTTGCTACAGCACTGGGCAGAATCATTATGCATCTTCAGTCGTCGCATGTTAGATATCTTATATCTATATGCAACCTAACAGTGATCAGTTGTTATGCCAATATAAGATATAACATTACACGCTTAGGTTCTATTTACCCTATAAGGTGAATCCTATGTCTAGTTTATCACTAATTTTAAATTAAGCATGGCCGTTTTGAAATAAGTTAAACTCAATCCAGGAAACTCAATTTAAAACCAAGTATTGCTCTGATATGTTCCACTAAAATAAGTCATTTTGCGGCTCTCTTCTAACTTATATCATAAATGGGTGATTAACCGAAATAATGAATAAAATAAATAATATCAAAACAAATTGCTACAACAAACATGCAGTAACACATATATTCAGTCAATAAACCATCAAAATTGTTTATCACTCAACCACAAATAAATTTAGTTCATGGTTTGCAAAAGAAAAATAAAGAATAAAGTTTCAGCCATGAAACACATCCGTATAAATAAATAGAAAAAACGAAAACAAGAGAAGGATAACAAGGATTGAGCTCCCAATTGATCTCTGTAATTTTTCCTCTTGTGTAGCATTCAATCTCTCTTTTGAATCTTTTTTTTTCTTTTGTTTCTTTGTATTTTTCTCCTTGGGTGACGGCTCTTTATTCTTTATGATGTGTGCTTCTTTTATAACTGAAAATTAGGGTAAACGGAAGCCTAGAGCGCGCATAAGTCAGATTAGGAAACTGCATATCGCAATTCTACAAGTATCTCACACGAAATTGTTCCAGGATTGCTACAGCAACTGCACTGTTCCAGATATGTTTCAATTCTTTTGTAGTCATGTTCTTTCTTTATTTTTGTAAGCCTATTTGTTAGAGTGTAATTTATGCACTAGTTTTGCATTGTTTACTTCTCTTAATATCGATATTTTGCACTTAATAATAGTGATTTACTTGTGTTTTACTTTTGTAGGTGCAATTCTATTGATTGGTGATAAAATTGAGCTACAAGATGATATTTAAGGGTGATTGGTTTCTTGGAGAAAGTATGAGCGTCAAAAGAACTTTGTTGATAAGGCGTGGGCGCGTGCTGTCAACTACGGACCTGCAGTTTTTAGTTTAACGTGTTTTGTATTTTTGGTTATTTTTGTAATTACAAATTTAATATTTTATATATTAGTATTTTATTTTAAATAGAATTCTAGAGGAGAAGAGAGAGAGAGTATTTAAGGGAGGAATCTATAGTGAAAAAGGGGGAGATTGAAGAAAAAGAAAGAAACCCTAGATCTAAACTTTTCTCTTCTCTCTATGAAGAACTAAACCTATTTTTCTGGTTGAAGGATAATGAAGCTTTGATTCATCACTACTGTGAGATATTTCTTATGCTTTAATTGTTTTATTACTTTTTAGGTATTTGTTTATTCTCTGAATTAGTTTCATAATTATGTTTGTTAATTAGGTAATTTGCCACTATTTAATTATCAACTTAATCTATTGTCAATTAAAATATTCATCGTATGAAGATTTTAATGTTTGTGACAAATAACATAGCAGTGAGTTGTGTTATGAGAATAAACAATCTAATTTAAATGAATCATCGTATGTGTTGATTAGGATTTTGGTCTCTCTAATTTTTCAGGCTGTCAATTGATTAAATCCGATGATCGTATCTAGGGTTGTCTATTGATTAGGGAAATAACCAACGGTCGTACCTTAGTTATCGACTAGTTAAGGAGAGATTAGCTATTAGAGGGTCTCAATAGCTATAACCGGTCTATTCATAAGTAATAATAATCTATATTTGAATTAATGATTAGTAGTCGAATCAAGCTTAGTTAATTCCTTCAACTAGAGCTTTCTCCAATTTGAATTACAACTTTAATTTCCATTCTTGTTATTTTAATTTAATTTTTATTATTGTCAACAAAACCCCCATTTTATGTTTTACGTTTTAAAAGGATTTAAATAATTACCAATCTCTGTGGATACAACCATGTTCAATCACTATACACAATTTATTTAGAGTACGAATTTATTTTTGTTGGCTTCGACAACCATCACTATTGCATCAGCATTCCTTCCATGAATTCTAAACTTCTGGAAACCTACAATTATGCGCACAATTTAAGCACGAATTACTTTAAATTAAGCAAAACTTATTAAGACTAAACTAAACTGAATATTTACGCAAAATTTAACAAAAATGCAATAAAAACACATCATTTACTCTCTAAGTAATATTAATTTAAATCTAAAAGTGCTATGATAACTCTCATTGCATAGAGTTATCAATACACTCTCAAATTATCCAAGCATAATAAAAGATCGTCTACTCTCAAGTACCATATTCTTTTATTTGTGTTCTATCCTAACTTTAATCAATTATTAACAATATATATTTTTATAAGTAACTTACACTACAACAAAAATACAAAATAATGACCCATGTGTTATGAAAGTTTTTCTTAAAAACCATTATTAAAAATATTTAATGACCGTTATTATGCGAACAGTCATAATATCTAATATTTACTTATAATGATTGTTATTTGTTAAAATGATCATTAAAAGTTTGAAGTTTACAATGACAATTTTTATTATACAACAGTCACTAAATGTCAGCTAAAATATAGGATTACGTTTAATAACAATTATTTGTAAAAACGGTCCATGTTATGATCTAGTTATATATAGAACCGTCATTAAAATTATTTAATGATGAATCTTTAATACACTGGTCATTGTATGCCAATTCCTTTAGAACTCTTAATTTAATGACGGTTATGATATAATAATAGTAAGGAAAATTATCATTTGTATACCCTTAGTTTACTCTATTATAAAAAATACTATAACACTTTGAGGGTGTATCAATCGTCCACCCTAAGTTGACAAAATGTATCAGCTGACCACCAAACCGTTAGTTGCCGTTTAAGTATGATGACGCCAGAAGGGTAATTTTGTCTTTTCATATGATACAAGTGATAATTTAAGGGTATAAGAGTGATAAAAAGAGAATTTAAGGGTATACAAGTGATAATTTTCAAGGGTAAAATCGTCAATTCACTGTAATTCCGTTAACTTTCAAACGGCAACTAACGGTTTGGTGGTCAGCTGATACATTTTGTCAATTAAGGGTGGACGATTGATACACCCTCAAAGTGTTGTAGTATTTTTTATAACAGAGCAAATATATGGTATGCGAATGATAATTTCCCTAATAGTAATTGAATATAAATAGTACAGATGAATGTTATTGATACATATTATGATCGTTTTTTATAATAGTCATCATATATTTTTGCTTAAAAAAATAAAAAACGGATACAAAGAAAAAGGAAATAACGTGCAATATCCCTCTTCACATAACATTCTTTTTCTTCTTTTTCAATCCTCATGCAATCTTTTTTCTCTTCTTCTTCAATCTTCACGCAATCTCCTTCTATTCTTCTTCGTAACCTTACCTAACCAAACGCTCATGTCGCTGCTATTATCAAGGTCGTTCAGTGTGCCGACACTACCACCACGTTCGTTCACCGTCAATTGTTGTCATCTATGTCGAACTGCCTCCATGTTCCTTCATTCTACAGGCTTCATTGTAGATAAGCGTATGAAATTCTAGTTATGCAACCCAAGAGGGGGGTGAATTGGAATTGTAAAAATTATTCAATATACAAAGAAAAACTTAATGCAAATATAAAATAAGTTCAAAGCAATAACAAATAAGTTTAATCACAATATAAAAAGATAAGGGAAGAGAGATTCAAACACAGAGATTTTTACGTGGTTCAACCAACCTTGCCTACATCCACGCCTCCAAGCTTTCCAGGCTTGAGGATTCCACTAAGTAAGCCTCCAAGACTTTGAATGCTTACACTTGACTTCCAAGGTGTCAATAACCTTTACAACCAGAGATTATCCCAATCTCTTAACACAAGTGTATCCCAACACTTACAATCACTCAAAGTGAAAGATTAAAAATTATTTTTGTCTCACACAATTCTGATTGATCTTGGCAAGCCGTTTATCAAAATTTTCGGATCGCCGTTTAGGTGCAGAGACTAATCTTCAATTCTGATTGATCTCGGTGAGCCGTTTATCAAACTTGTTAGATCGTCGTTTAGGTCCAGAGACTAATCTTTAGTTCTGTTTGATCTCAGCGAGCTGTTTATCAGGCTTATTGGTACGCCGTTTTCCACAAAAACTGCTTGTAGTGAACTATTTTGCAAAATAACAGTTTGTCTCCAAATCTTTATAAAAACACTTTATAAAACTTGTCAAAATAGACCCATTTATAGGATTTTAAACAATATTTGTTATTATCAAAATTCTCAAAGTTTTTCAATTTGAAAACCATTAACACGAAAATAACCAAAAACATTTTCATAGAATAAAAGTGAGAATGATGATTTAAAAAGTATATGAAAATTATTTTTAGCTTTTAAAAGATTAATCAATCTTAATCAAGTTTGTTATCATCAAAATCAATGAAAAAGCAATATTTGTGTTAACAGCGTCTTGGGTCTTCACCCTAGAGAAGTTGATGTTTACTAATTTAAATCTCCTATCTCAGGTTTGACAAAGAGAAAATGTTTTCATACATCAAAGAGTTTTTATTCTTGTGTGTACACTTCTTTGACATTCATATTCCAGCCAATTTTTAGTTTCACTAGGTATTGATAATTTGTTTCCTAATTTATTGGTTAAACCATCATGCTCTTTCACCCTTAAAGAAATTGACTACTTGACAAATCGTATTCAGAATGGTGGAACAGAAGTAGTTGAGGTAAGTGGGGGAAATTGACCAAATCTTTGAATGCTATATTATAATATATATGATAATTTTTGTTCTAAATTGTGAATAAATGCATGTATTTGGTTCTTTAAGTTAAGTAATTTAGTAAATAGAAAACATATTAAATTAATATATTTAGCTAATTATGTATATTTGTAAACAACTATCTTAATGTATATCAAGGTTGCTGGTAAACAGGTAATTGGATTTGACTCACCCAACAACAGTTAGGCATATCAAAGACAATTAATATCTCACTGTTAGGATATAATTAATCACTTGTAGTTTCATTTGATTATATCTCCTACATTAAAGTTTATGCCAATGACCCATTATTCATGTTTTTCGATTTAATGTGTGTTTGAGAAATAAAATGTGGATGGATTGGATACTTACTTTACTTTTGGTAGTTTGGCAACATTACTTTAGATTATATTGATGATGATGGTCTAGCTAACTAGCTGCAATGAGAGGAGCATTAAATGATTAGCATCAATCCTATTAATAGAGTAGCTAGATAATTAAGATTTTTCTTATCCCTACCTAAGTCTGTCATTGGGTGCAAAAAATCTACTATTGTTTGCTATCATACAATTATTTCATGTTTAAAACAGCACCTAGAAGTTCCAAGTACTGTTTTTTTAACATCTGGATAGCACCCAAAAAAATTTTTGGCTTGTTGTCATCATGCTATTTGATGTTCAAAATAGCACTTTAACTTTAAGGTGTTGTTTTGACACAATTACAGCAACTAGACAATATCTAAAAAAAATTTTAGTGCTATCATATTGTTGTTAGTTGTTAAAAAAACCACTAAAAGTTCTAGGTATTGTTTTAACACAATTACAACAATTAGATAGTACCCAATAAATTTTCTAGGTCCTGTCATGCTGCTGTTAACTGTTAAAAACAACACTTGGAAGTTTTAAGTGCCGTTATTAACAAATAGATAGTACCCGAAAGATTTTTATGTGCTATCATGCTATTGTTTGATGTTAAAAATAGTATCTGAAAGTTTCAAGTACAATTTTAGAACAATTATAATAGTTAGACAACACCTAAAATTTTTTTTGAGTGTTATCATATTTGTTGTTTGCTATTAAAAACAACACTTGAAATTTCCAAGTGCTGTTTTCTTCAGCTAAACAGAACCAAAAAAAAAAATTTTGGGTGCTGTCATGCTACCATTTGATGTTAAAAACAACACTTGAAAGTTGCAAGCATTGTTTTAACATTGTTACAGAAGTAGATAACACCTAGAAAATTGCAAATGTTGTCTTTTTCGTTGTTTTTGTTTATTTGTCTTTTTTTTTGTTTGCTCTTATGCCCAAACTAATTCCTTTTTATTTTTTTTTGTAATAAACAAATTCAATTTTTAGACCGGAAAACCCAAGCACAATTGATTACGAGGTAGTAATTCCAACTTCAAGCTTCAATTTATTGTTGTTGAGTTTACAATGGATAAGTTTTGGATTTTATTGGATAAAAGATCATAAGAATATATAATCGGTGTTCAGAGCTTTTTAAACTTTGTTGTACGACACACTGCAAGTCCGGATCGTACACATTACCTTGCTCAAAGTTTGGGAATGGGAAGTACCAGACTCCTTCAAAAATAGAAACTCACTTGGATCAAAGTTATACAAATTGGTTTCTACGTGGAGAAACACTTATTAGAGGGCCTTTTACTAGTACAAATACGCAGATTATAAGAGAATTTGAATATGATCATGTTGATAGTACTATTAAGATGGTTTAAAAGCATATGATAACTTTGAAACTAATCATGATGCATTCCAAAAATTGCTTAAAGATGCCGAGAAACAATTATATCCAAGTTATAGCAACTTCAGAAAGTTATCGGCTTTGGTAAAATTGTGCAAGTTAAAGTGAAAAGCAGAGGGTTAGATCAAAAGTTCTTCGAGTTACTTAAATTGCTAAAAGAGATGCCTTCAGACTAAAATGAAATTCTAACATCCATGTATGAGGTGAAGAAAACATTGAATGCATTAGGAGTGGAGTATTAGAAGATTCATGCTTACCCGAATGATTGTATATTGTATCGGAAGGACTTCAATTATTTAAATTCTTTCCCTATGTGGAATATCTAAGTGGAAAGTAATGAAAAACTCAAAAAAGCCAAAACCTAGAGTGCCTACAAAAGTTTTATGGTATTTTCCACCAATCTCTAAGTTTACAAGAATGTTCAACATTTAGGAAACAACTAAAAGTTTAATGTGGCATGCAGAACAAAAAGAAGTTGATGGTTATCTACCTCATCTAGCAGATACTCCATCATAAAATCTTACAGACAACACATAGTCTGCTTTTGCATTTGAACCAAGGAACCTACAGCTTGCTCTTTCTGCAGATGAGATTAATCCACATAGTTCTTTAAGTAACAGGTATAGTTTTTGGCCAGTTATATTGGTGACTTATAATCTTCTACTGTGGCTATGCATGAAAAGAAAGTTTATGATGTTAACCTTGTTGATATCGGGTCTTAAACAACCTGGCAATAATATTTTTGTGTACTTATGACCATTAATCGATGATCTAAAATTGTAAAGGGATGTGGGGGTTGATGTTTATGATGCATACTAACAAAACTCCTTCAATTTAAAAGATATTCTTTTGTTGACAATCAATGATTTTCCCGCTTATGAGAACTTAGCTGGTTGTATTGTGAAGGGCTATAAAGCTTGCCCAACATATGAAGAAAAAACAAGTTCTATTCGGCTACAACATAATAGATAATTTCTTTTATACAGTATAGAAGACTTTTTTCATGATCATACCAATATCTTGACGTGGAAAAAGAATTTAATGGTCTTCCCTAACATAAAAAAGCACTTATACCATTAAGTGGAGAGGAATTTTTTGCAACAGTATCAAGGTTGCATGCTTCATAGGGAATGGCAAATGTCCAATTTCACAAAGTTACTGGAAGAAAAAAATATATTCTTTGACCTTGAACATTGGACATATCTTCAAGTTCAACATGTACTTGATGTTATGCATATTGAAAGTATTGTCAGTACATTGCTTGGCATATAAGGAAAATCAAAGGATGGACTTGCAGCTCATATGGACTTTAAACTACTAAATATGTAGAGTGAATTAGATCCCATACTTGAAAATAATAGAATAAGTTACCTACAACATCTTTCACATTAAGTAAGGAAGATAAAACAAGAATTTCTAAAACATTATCTAAGATAAAGGTTCATGATGGTTACTCTTCAAACAAAACAAATCATATGTTAATGGAAGATCTAAAGCTATATGGTATGAAGTCTCATGACTTTCATGTTCTCATGCAATAGTTATTGCCCATAGTTATAAAGGCAATGCTACCAGATCACATCAGAAAAGTTATAAATGAGAGTGTTTTTTTTTTAACTCATTGTGCTACAAGGTTGTAAATATGGCCGCACTTGATAACTACAAGCTGACATGGTTGACATGGTATGCTCACTTAAAATGTATTTTCTTCCACCCCTTTTTGATGTCATAGTTCATCAGATGGTATACCATTTGAGAAGTAAAACTTTGTGGGCCGGTTTATTTACGATGGATGTAACCATTTGAAAGAGACATGAAAAAGTTAAAGGGATATGCTAGAAACCACAATAGAGCAAAATGTTGTATAGCTGAAGCATACATTGCTAAAGAAACTATTAAGTTTTGCATAAAAAAATTTATCTAATACAGATACAGTTAGAATCCCATAAAAAAAAAAATACTACATATGGCTACTCAAATATGGGCTACCCTATTTTAAAAGGTAAAGTTAAGACAATTTATTTTGACCAATGGCAGCAAGCACATCTTTATGTTCTAGTAAAGGCAAATGATGTTCAACTTAATAATGATTAAGTGTTTTTATCTTTTGTTTTTAATTACTGTCATTTATTTTATTTAATTTCTATAAAATGAAGTAACTTACCTAAACTATTGTATTAGTGTGCACTTTGAATATTTGAAGGAGTTGCACCTTATAAAGTCTAAAAGAGAAAAATGGTTGCATTATGAACATAGTAAAATGTTTATTGGCTGGTTGTGCCTTAAGGTATCTTCTTGTTGATTAATGAACTTAGTTTTCCACTGTGTTTCAATTTTTTAAGTTTATGATAGTATATATTCTTTTGTTGCACCAAGGTTGAACAATAATTGAATAGTTCAAGTCATGTCATTTCCTAACCACTGAGGTGGATAGCACAAGGACTTTGTTTAGAAGTAATAAAGTATTATAGATATGTCATAAATGATTGTCAATTTTGCATAAAAGAATTGGATGATGCAGGAGTTGTTTAAAATAGTAGGGACACCTTAGTGGCCAAGGCTTTACAAATCTTTAATGCTAAAGATAATGATCTAATCTATTCAAATATGACTTTCTATGATGTTATTCAAGAGATATGGAGATAGATTACCATCAGTTTACAATGATAAATATTTAGCATGTAGAGCATATTGGATGTTGGTTGTTATTGATTTATATAAAGGCCAATTTATTTTTTTATTAATTGGCCATGATCCATGTCAAAACTTAAAAGAGTTTATTAATTGGTAAATTAGAAAATTGTGCTTTTTAGCTTGTATTTTATTTATATTAATTTCTAATATACTCTTTTCAATTTTGAAATTAAGTTCATAGAGAATGTTTGGCGCGGCACATGGAAAAATTAATTAAGAAAGCAATCAATGTAAAGAACATTAATTTTAAATTCAAATTCATAATAGTTTTATATAAGATTTATAATTCATTATTGCATGAATTTGTTCATTGTGTAGCTTAAATCTATTGCTTTCTATTTTGTAGTGTCCTCGTCAACCCAAAATGATTGAGCAATGCAAATATTATGTGATGAAATATATGCGATATATTATGGCTAATCCTAATGTCCGTATTCTAGAGAAAGTTTTGGCAATTTGTTATCAAATATTTGTTTATCTTTCCCAACTAAATTATTTATATATTTTTAGCTTTGTAGTTTTTTAAGATATAAAGCTACACTTAAAGTGAGACTGACGAGGTTAGATGCAAGTGGGCTAGGTATACATGGCAATTTGCTGCTATAAATGAAAATTAATTAATTGATCATTCAAGGTTAGTCTCTAATAGTATTTCATTCTATAACTTTTCTTGATTTAACTATGACTTGTAATAAATGAGTTTGATATATTTATTTTTTCTTTCTATGTAAATAATGTCAGTAGGTCACTAATGGCTATGTGATTTATTTGAAAACATTGCATATGAAGACTTAATGAGAATTAGATATGGTAGCTAGATTACATGTGGGAGAGCTAGTATTTTGTTGAAGATGAAAGATTGTCACAGTTCTTTACATTAGAGTATGAAAATTTTCTTGGTTAGTTGTTGATTTCATTATATCGGAAGAGTATTTGTGAGAATTTCAATGTATTACATTTTATTGAATATGTATGAAGGATTATCTAAGATTTTTGTAAAGCAATACTTCGTTTATCATTTATTTTGTAAAAAAAATAATTGTAAAAATATATTAAATAGAAAATTACAATTAAACCAGGCATTTAATAAATTATTTAAAATTATTGTAATGTTTTTATTTTGATAACATCAAAGATCCCAATTATATAAAAAATAGTCATTGTATTGTAATGACGAATATTACCATTATTACCTACAAAGCCGTCATTATAAATACATTTACCATGACCGATTATTAAAGAAATCGTCATAAAAAATAGTAAAATATGACATAAGATGATTGTTTTATGTGAAACTGTCATTAAAAATATTAGTTTAATTATGGGTATTAACAAAATTAGGTCATTTGAAAAAAAAAAAGTAAAACTATAATAGAAGATGAACATTTAATGATGGTTTTTAGGGGGGGGGGGGAACTTTCACTAAAAATCAATATTTAATGACCATTTTTTCCTTACTAAAAAGTATCATAATGACTTTTTTTGCAAACCTATCATTACAAAGTGACATTTAATGACCCTTCTTTTTACAAAATCATCATTAAATGACGATTTTTAAGAAAAAAAATTGCCATTAAAACTCTAGTATAAATCGCAAATAACAATTATTTAGCAAAACAACCATTATTATAAGTAAACATTTAATGACGGTTTTTAAACCATCATAAAAAGTATACCTTTTTTAAAATCACTGCCGAAGATAAACGACTTTAAAACTGTCATCTTATATCATTTAAAATTGTTATTAAAGATCATTTTGTAGCAGTATTATATTACTTTTGTAGTTTGTAGCATAATTTAGGGTCTATTTAAGATTGCTTTTGACAGGTTTAAAAAATGATTTTGAAAAGACAAAAGTTAATTTTGGTATTTAGTTATTCTTTTAGAAACCACTTTTGGCAAAATTATCTCATATTACAATAGATTTTAAAAAGAAATTAAGGAATAACTTTCAAATTTTGATTTTGAGAACTAGTTTTATACTTTATACAATTTTATATATATTCTCATATATATTATAAAAATCTAAAATTATCCTTATTAATTAAGAAATAGATTCATTAGCTTTAAACAGATTATTATTATTATTACTATTAATTATTTAGTATAACATAAAAAAATTACTAATAAAAAATGTTTACTTTTCATTATCAATTATTATATATACATAGTGTAGGGAGGTGTTCACAGGGCTTTTTGAGGAGCAAGTGCATGTGAGGTGTGATTAGGATCACTACAAGAGGGTTGTGATTGCTAGGTGGCTTCACCATGCTAAGGGGTAATTGAAAATTATTTTTAAGAGGTTTAAAAATCATTTTGAAAAGTTAAAATATTATTTTAATATTTGATAAGTTTTTTAAAAATTTATTTTTAGTAAAATCAGCTCATCCTATGATAGATTTTGATAAGCATGGAAATATTAGTTTTTTAAAATTATCCTTATCCAAGTAGGAAATAAAGTCATTAAATTTAAATAGATTATTGTAATTATCAATTATTTTGCAAAAAAGAAGAAGATAAAATTAATAAAATAAAAATATTTATTTATAAATGCATACAAGTCCTAAAATTTTAAATAATTTTCTTCTTATTAATAATTTATATCTCCATAATTCATAATTCTTAAAATTTTCTCAAAAAAAAGTTCATTTAAAATCTAAAATATAAATATAAATTATAAAATGGGGTGGGTGTAAGAAACTTTTAGAAGAATAAATTTATATAAATGTTTAATTGAAATTTCTTTCAAAACAAAAAGGAATTAGTTTATCTTTGAGTATTTAGATAAATTTAACTTAAGAGTTGTTGATACTGAAATCCGGTCGAGTCGGTTAGCGACTTGGTACCAAACCCTTGCGCAGTATTAAATTTGTTTGGTGGGACAACGACTTGCCAAACATCTAGAACACCCTGCGATCAGTACCAAATAACCTAAGAAAACCTGAAATCACAAAGAATAGTAAGAGGTGCCAGGAGTTTTTCCGGCAATGACCCTTCGACGCTCAAGTCAATTTATTTGTTTTACCAAAAGATAAAATATATAAATGAATAGTTTCTAATTTCCTTATAAAGATGGAAGAAAACTCTCAAACCATAAAAAGAGTAAAAGATATTATAGAGAGAGAAAAGTTCCACCCCCGCTTTGGATTTTTTAGTACTTTTATAGGCATTCAGAATTATCGTACCATCTTCAATGCGTTGGCATTACTGGGTTGAATGCGCCGCTTAAATCATGAGTTAATGCGCTCGTTACAGAGTAATAATTGAGCTACAATTATAGCAGCTAGGCGTGCATGGATGTTATGCCGAACTTTTCAGAAAGAACTCGTCAGTTGAACCTAATTAGGGTCTTTGGACCGACTTGATTTTGGTCTCCTCAAACCCAATTGCTCGAATCACTAGAATTACCTGCTGGTTGAGGTGGTCTGCTCATGGTCTCAAGAATTACAATCTGGTCGAGGTAGTCTGCTCAAGGCCTCAAGAATTGCCTTATGGTCAAAATGGTCTGCTCATAGTCTCAAGAATTACTTTTTGGTCGAAATGGTTTGCGCATGGTCTAAGAATTACCTTCTGGTCAAAATGGTCTATTCATGGTCTTAAGAATTACCATCTGGTCGAGGTGGTTTGCTCATCCATTTGCTCACTTTTATTTGGAGGAGATCATAATCCTCCCATTTAATTCCTCCAAACACCAGTCCTCCAGTTTCTAGTTTTGAGAATGGAATGAATCAAGACTGAAAACTCTAAAGTTTATAATTTTTTACAAACTTAAAACCTCAATCAACTTATTTTGCTTTCTCTGCTGACCACGCTGTAAGTGAGCAGGTATCGTCAGTTTAAAATTTTATGCATTATATAGAGTAAGTTTCAAGGCTTTTAATATTTAACTGACTTAAGCAATTTTAAGCTACTCTTATCCGTTTAAGGTCTTATGTCGTACCTGGAATAAATTTTAAGGCTTCTAACCTTATACCAACTTAAGCAACTTTAAACAACTCTTGTCAATTTAAGGTTTTATGCCTTATCTAAACTATGTTTTAAGGCTTTTAATTTTTTATTGACTCTCTTTACTCATTTTTTTTGCCTAATAAATTATTAACAAATTTATCTATAAATTTTGCTTGGCTTCTCAATGCTAGCCTACAGCTCTCCTTTAATAACTTGCTCTCACATTATGCGACTTTCAAGAAATCAAGTTAATTAAGTTATACCATCAGCCATAATATGAGCATAATAAATTTAATAAATATAAGATATCCTCATTTCACATGGCAGGACTTAGAGAAATAATTAAATTTTCATGAAAAAAATACTTGTAAATCAAAATATAATTTCTGACCTATTCTGATTTCTGTAAATGTGTACCTTCAATGTGCTCTCATTTGAGGTTTCTGCTTCAGCTTCAAATCCTTAAATATGGATATGAGATTATGCTCTGAAGCATTTGATTGGGATTTCATCAAACAAATCCCAAGTTTGACTACATATTAGTCCTTTCTCAAAATTATTCTCGCCATATTGTAACCCAAGAATAAGATAAATAAAATGTATGGGAAACAAAAATCTAACTTCATTAATGCTTTAAAGCTTGAAAACATGCCTTTCAATTCTCATCATCAATAAGCATTTGTTTTATTTTAAAAGACATTAGTAAAGTTAGCTAAAGTAACTAATAATCAGCCTTATCTAGATAATGGTAATTATACTTCTTCTAGCACTTTTTAACAATTATGGGAATTTATGCAATGTGAATGACAGCTGTTATTAAAAGACAACATATATATGCATAATTTCTAATGTTTAATGTGAAAATATAATAAAGCTATGGTTAAGAATAATTCATGTTCTTAATTAGTTTGACGCATATGTTGGACAAACTGAAGCAGAACCTTTATTGTAGTCCTTGGCTCCTGGGTAGAATTCTCTTAAGCATATATGCAGTATTTGTAGTGTAATTAGCAACAAAATGACTTTTGAACTTTCCTATCCATTTAGGCATTTTAACGAATACCTCCTGCACCAAAGCCATAACTACATAATCGAATTAGTTAGTACATAGCAAGATGCTAGTCTCGTGGACCCAATTAGTAACCCCAAACCATCTTGGATGCCTAACCTTTCAATGAAGTAAGGGTCTAATCCAATTAACTCATTAAATCACTAGCTATCAATCTTACTCACTCTCTTGATCTCCAACAAGCTCTTAGCTAAGCTATTTCTCAATCAACTATAATAATTTTGGCTAATTAGCATTTATTTGAAAAGAAATTGAATAAGTTGTTTAATCAATCTAGCATCAAGTTATAAAATGTTGTCATGCTCAGCAATCAATAAAGCAATGACTATCAATAATTCACACTCTTTTTTTTAATAATTAAATTGTAACTAAACTTGGATTTTTCTTATCAGCCTCTGGTCAGTGTCTGAGCTTTACTCTCACCAATTTGATTTGTTAATCACTTCTTCTTCAGCCATAAATAAATTGGTAGAGATAATAATGACTTTTTGTACCATTTCCCATAGACGGCGCCAAATGTTGATAACGAAATTTGATCAAGTCGGTTAGCGAGCAAATGGATGAGCAAACAGCCCCGACCTGGTGGTAATTCTTAATACCATGAGCAGACCATTTCGACCAGAAGGCAATCTTGAGTCCTTGAGTAGACCACGTCGATCAGGATGTAATTCTCGAGACCATGAGTAGACCACCTCGACAAGGAGGTAATTCTAGTAATCTCGAGCAGTTGGGTTTGAGGAGACCAAAATTAGGTCGGTCCAAAGACCCCAATTAGGTTCAACTGACGAGTTCTTTCTGAAAAGTCAGGCATAACATCCATGCACGCCCAGCTGCTATAATTGCAGCTCAATAATTACTCTATAACGGCGCATTCAACCCAATAACGCCAACGCATTGAAGATGGTACGATAATTCTGGATGCCTATAAAAGTACTAAAAAATCCAAAACGGGGGTGGAACGTTTCTCTTTCTATAATATTTTTTACTCTTTTCATGGTTAGAGAGTCTTCTTCCATCTTCATAAAGAAATTAGAAACTATTTATTTATATATTTTATTTTTTGGTAAAATAAATAAATTGACTTGAGGGTCCGAGGGTCATCGCTGGAAAAACTTCTTGCGCCTCTTACCGTTCTTTGTGATTTCAAGTTTTCTCAGGTTATTTGATAGTGGTCTCAGGTTGTTCTTGATGTTTGGCAAGCCGCTTCCCCACCAAACAAATTTAATGCTGACACGGGAGTCTGATACCAAATCACTAACTAACTCGACTGGATTTCGGCATGAACTAGAGTAGTTCTATAAGAAATTTAAGCGGGGTGTGAAAAGGCATATTCTTCTCCAAACACTAACTTGAGTCTATAAAACAATACATAATTTTGGGTTGTTTGAGTTCTTGGCCTAGGCATTGGGGCCTAGTGTTGATAATTCGATTATAGTTGAAAAAATATAATTATTCTTGAAAAGATACAACACTTATGGTTGTTTTAGAAAACATACATAATTTCGTGGTCAATTAGAGAGAGAAAAAAAATTACTAATGACCACAAAATGAAGCCAACGAAATCAAATTTTCGAGCAGAAGGTATTTTTGTCCAATCATATATAATGGTTCTTTCATTTCCATTCTTCTTACTGAACACTATCTTAATTTATTTCATAGAAGGCGATGATTACCCAAACCCCACTCCTCCCTTCCCCTTATAATTTATGTAGACGCATCTTAATTCAAAAAGGAAATTATAGAAAATTCACAATGTTTTTCGTTAAAAAGTAAATGAAGAAGAAGTTTGGATAATGAACATGATTTGGTGCGCGTAGTTACATCTTTATCACGTCATTTAAAAAAAAATTCAAGTTTGTTTACCATGTTTGAAACTGAGGTTGCATGAACATATCTAACTTTTTACCCTTTTGATGTAAAAGTATAAATAATAATAATAATAATAACGTGGAGACTGGGGCCCGCACCCTTGTGGTGACTCCTATACACCTACCCCGCGCTTGTGGGGCCGAGATGGGGTCATGTATTATTATTATTATTATTATTATTATTATTATTATTAATCTTCAATTAATGAACAAAATGTTTTTCTAACATAATATCTCATGAAATTTATTGGATTGATAAATTCTTCCACTTATTTAAATTTTTAGTTGCATTTAAAAATATTAGCTTATATAGTTTATAAACTAAATGGTATAATGGCATATTTTTTATTTTTTATTTATTTTTTTAGAATTAATTTGATATTTTATGATATAAGGATAAACTGATCAAATTAAACTTATATTAAAACAATTTTAGTGGTCAATCGAACTCAATGATGGTCTTTGAGTTTATTAAAAAAAATTAAGAAATAACAAATTCAACTATTTTTTTAGGAGAAATTTTGCAGTATATTAAAGATATCATATCAGCCATGTAACAAGTAAATAATATGAGTAATAATATAGGTACAAACTCTTATATAAATTCTTTTTGTACAAACTAACGTGGCATGATTGAATTGGTTGGATTAAAATCTCTTGGTCCATATGATTTGTTTTTATTATTTTATATTTTTATTCAACCAATAAGTTAATGCTAAATCAGTTTGTACAAAATAAATTTGTATAAAAATTTGTGGTTATATCATCACTCAAATAATATTATTACATATGTGCATTTATTTTGAAAGATCATAATGCAAGTGGTAATTACTATTAAATTCAACTACATATATCGTAAATGCATTAATTAGTTATATTAACTCTTATGTATTGTAAAATTATTCATCATCTTGAGTAATTTGGTTATTTCAAATATTCGTTATTATTGATAAATGGTAATATTGGTCAGGAAGGGCCAAGAATGCAACCCTAATTTGATCATTAGACCAAACACAACAAGCTTATGATACTATAGCTTTAGTACCTGCTGTGTCGGTAGTGACCTGGAAATGACATTGCAAGCATTGCAGTTCTGTTATAGTCAATACAAAGGACTAAATATATGATCCTATAATTCCGGCTTTCCAACTCTTAAACAAGTAACTTAACAAAATTTAATAAATTGGCAAGTCACTCAACAATACATATATACATATGGTTTTAGAAAACAAATTCCTCTACACACACACACACACATACATACCTGAGGGTTTTCCTAAATTATATTTATTGGAACTTACAATCAGATTTTTCAATGGACAAATGAGTAAGAAACTAGTAGGACCAAGTAGGCCAGTGGATGAATTTTGTTTGATGTTAAGTTATATTAAATATAATTTAGGGAGATCCTATATATTAGAATAAAGTTCATGAAGAAAATGTACTTTGAATATTTTTATTTTATTAAATTTTTATATTACTAAAATACCAATAACATTATTTATTATTAGAGACAATTTAGAATAATAAATTAAAATATTTTTACTCACCAACCACTAAATCATACATTTGTTTCAATATAAAATCTAATTTATCATTCAAAATAGAATATGTAGTTTCAAAAGTATTCATTCTCAGGGACGAAATTAGTATTTGAATTTTTTTAAAAAATATTTGAGAAGGTATCGGTAAATCTTCTCAAAATAGAATATGTAGTTTCAAAAGTATTCATTCTCAGGGACGAAACTAGTATTTGAATTTTTTTTAAAATATTTAAGAAGATTTACCGATACCATTATTTTTAGTTCTTCATTTACTCGCCGCCTCCTTGGGTGAAATGATTCTAATCAACTCATCTCAACCAGCCCTTGTTAATTGAATAGAAAATTTGCTGATGACAATTTTTTTATTTTTAAATCTTTAATTTGGATGTTAAATATTTGATGTATTTGCCGATGACAGTTTTTTTATTTTTAAATCTTTAATTTGGATGTTAAATATTTGATGTGCATACAGAGAAAATAATATATTAATGCAACTAATTAGATTGAGGTTTATTTTAATATTTAGGAGAATGTGTTAGCCGGAGCCTGATTCAAGCATGTCTTTTTTGTAAGCTTGACTTGAGTCGGATCCAAAAATTCGAATTTCATGTTTTATATTTTGTTAAAATTTCATTTTATTTTATATTTTTTAGAAAAAAAACTTGTGCTTAAGTATTTTAAACTTTAAATATATGTTATAATTGGGTTAAATAAATATTAAAATAAAATATGTTTTTTTTTCGAATTTATCAAGATTTCAGGTCAGGCTCTGCCCCGAATGTTAGGCGAACATGCTTAGGTCGGGTTAAACCCATTTCAAAACACTTGAGCTCAGGTTGGACAAGACTTTTTTACCTTCCCCACTATAAAATAAAAGTTAAAGTTTTTTAAATTATCAAACAAAGGGTGTAAAATAAAAAAAATGATTAAAATAAATTTTAGAAGGCAAATAACTGTAGCCTAAAGAAACCTACGCCAGCTTTAAAAAATAAGCTAAAATTTTAGGTTTTCTAATTGAAAAAAAAAAAAAAGTTGGGTCTTTGCCTTTGCAACCCTAGCTACTATGTATCTCGCCACGTTATAGTCATATTATGCCTAAAAATTCACTAGCATTTGAGGGTTTACATTCATTTGTCACGTGGGTGAAGTCCTTCACTCTTTCTTTGCTATAATCAAGTACTTTGGTGCATGAAAATATGGACCTCAGAAAGCTCGAAAAGAATAATAATACTTTTACCCCAATGGGTTCCACACAAATTATCACATGCATGGCCAATCAAATAATAAAACCATGATATGTTTGGCTTTTCTCTGACATAATTGCAACAATTGAGAATCTTTTGATCATATTAGTATGAGTAGTTAAAGCTCCATTATCGAAATTGGATGAATTTGTTTCGACCGATTTTTCATGTATTGTATCATCTCAAGGAATTTGCCAAAGGAGAACATCATGTGATACTAGACAGAGCCATGTACTACAAAACTCAACTATGATGTGACATCTCTTTGTTTAAAATGTTAGTTAACATGACATTTGGCTTGTTTTAACATTTTTTTATTTATAAATATATATATAAATTTATAAATAAAAAAAGTGTTTTATTGTGCAGAGTTTTGTGTTTAAAGTCTTGTGTTTTTCTTGACGTTTGTTTTTTGTGGTGAATTTTTACTGGTTGTAAGTCCCGTTTTAGGATAAGGAATCCGCTGAGGGCTGTAATTCCATACCTGTAGCCATTCTGACCAAACCTATAGTGAACCATAAGGCTTTTTCCATGGATTCTCTCCTCCATAGGACATCATCCTTTACTAGCTCTTCTTCCGGGAAGACTAGTGATTCAAAGCATGTTGTGAGTTCAGAAGAATTCATTATTGAGAACTTTGATAAAGCAATTGATTGTTGGGAACTTCCAAAGATTTCAAAAGAAAAGATTTACAAAACAAAAATGCTTGATGTTTTAAAGAATGACTATATTATAAAGACTGAAGAACGTGATATCACTCTTTCTGAGCCTTTTGAAACAATTCACTTGTTTTCAGAAAAGTCTTTAAAGAAATTAATTGAAAAGAATTTCAAATACATTCATATTGGTCTCATCCAAGTAGGAATAAAGCCTTTAACGAAAGAAGGCCTTGATACTTCAATTTTGGCCGTTCTAAGAGATGGGCGATTCATCTCTTTTGATGATTCTTTGCTAAGTAGCATTGAATCTAGTCTGTGTAAAGGTCCAATTTCTTTTGATTGTTATCCAAATATAACGATTTCTCTTAAAGACAAAAATGTTTTAAAAAGCATGATATTACAAATCAAAACTCATAATTACAAAATGATTAAAGGGTCAATTCCAGTAGCCTTGATTTTTAAAATTTCATACAAGGCTATGGTTTCTGCATTTAGTACACAACACCGATTCCAGTCAAAAAGAGATGAAACACTTCTCTTGCAGACTGACCTGTCTAGGGCAAATACTGTCATTCCAAAACCTATCCAATGGAAAGATATCAATCTTCCAGAGGAATGGATCTTAGAGGGAGCTGCTCCCCCAACGATCCCAAAACAACTTGAGCCAAATACAGAGTTGCAAAATGTGACTCAGTATTCCGATGGTAAAGTTAAATTATCATTCAGAAGGTCCATGTCAACCAGATTTTCTGATAAAGAGTCGTGCTCAAGTATCCCTACTTTAGAGAGGAAATTTACAAAAATCTCCTCAGTCATAAATTTCCCATACCAATCTACAAAGAGTCAACCGAGGTTTTCCACCTCAGATTTACCCAGTTCTTCAATACATTCTGTTGACTATACTACAAATGTTCCACACCTTATTTATACTAGTAGTCAACATGTACAGAGTCAGGAAGAGAAGGAACCTTCTCCTCCAACATCTCCTACATTTTCGGCAGTCACTGAAAATGTCATTAATGTCATAGAAAAAGAATTTGAATTAGATAAAACATTTCTGCATAATGATTTTTATTCTGATTCGAATAAAGAAAAAAGAATTTGGTTTTTTAAACAATTTTTAAACCAAAGAAAAGAAATCCAACAAATTTATTATGAATTTGTGAATTTTCATAAAGTTCATATACTGTTTTTTGATTGGTTCGAAATATATTTTTCTGAGAACAACATAACTTATCCTTTCAAAGAGTCAAACCCTATTACTATTAGGAAGAAAATTCCGGAATGGAAACTTACTGATAGTGATAGATCCATAGAATCCGAGCATCCACCTCTTCGGAGTTTAACCATTGATCATGGTGAACCTCCTGTCCAAATTAGAGCCTCACCTTACAAAATTCCAAAACCAAATGATTGTGATTCAAATTTAAGTAGTATTATCCAACAGAATAATTTCTGTAATACTAACTTAAATACTATTGGAAAGCAATTGACTAGGATAGAAAACCAATTCCAAAAGTCAACCATTACTGTTTCATCCACTACTCATATTCCATCAAAATCGGATTATGACAAAAAGCTTAAGGAATCTATTTTCAAACCTTTCCAGGTTTCGAAAACTAGTCAAAAGCTTGTTCATGAGTCAAAATCAGATTTTGCTAAAGCCATTAGAGAACAACTAGATAGGATAGAAGCTGCTTCTTCTTCATCTAGTAAAATCCAAATAGCTCCTGATACTCCTCAATCTAGCAAGATTGGAGTATTAGAACAGGATGACCAAACTTCTATAGCCTCTTCTGATTTAGAAGCTTTCAAAGACGAAACACCTAAAGCCAACAAAATCCATTGGGAACTTGCCCCTCCTACGGTCAAATCTCCTCCTGATTTGACTATAGACAATAGGCCTAGTGCATTAAATCAATCTCGATATAATGCATCCTCTGTCTATGAATGGAATATTGATGGCATGTCCGAATACAACATCTTAGGAGTCTTACAACAAATGACCATGGCAGCCAATGCTTATAAAACCCAATCTGGAACCTCTGACATGGCTATTGCAGAGATTCTAATTGCCGGATTTACTGGTCAACTTAAAGGATGGTGGGATCATCTTCTCACTAGGCAGCAACAAATGGATATTCTTAATGCTATTCAGATTGATGAAAATCGGATACCTATTCTCGATCAATTTAATAATCCTATTCAGGATGCCGTTGCTACCCTAATCCTTACCATTTCCCTCCATTTTATAGGTGACCCTTCTCACCTTAGAGACAAAAATGCTGAGTTACTACATAATTTGAGATGTAGGAAACTTAGTGATTTCCAAGAGTACAAAACCACCTTTTTCACCAGACTCTTTCTTAGAGATGATGCGAATCATACTACTTGGAAAGAAAAATTCTTAGCAGGTCTACCTACCCTTCTAGGTGAAAAGGTTAGAAATTCCATCAAATCCCTTCATGACAATCGAATTCCTTATGATGAGCTCACCTATGGTGAACTTGTCAGTTTCGTAAATAAGGAAGGTCTAAAGATTTGTCAAGACTTGAAATTACAGAAACGACTAAAACAAGAGCTTAGGCAATCTAAGCGAGAACTTGGTAGTTTCTGTAAACAGTTCAATTATGATCCTTTTAAAGCTTCCACTTCCAAAGATTGTAATGGTAAGTGCTCTTCGAGACCTTACAGAAAACATTACAAATCTAAAAGCCATAGGAAACCCTTTCTTGGACATCGGGAAAATTTTTATAAGAAACCTTCTAGGCCTTATAAAAAATCCAAATTCCCTAGAAAAAAAGAGTTTAAAGCAGCCGCTCCAAAAACCCTTTCAATTTCAAAGAAGCCATTTGTCATCGATGTGGTACAAAAGGCCATACTGCAAAATATTGCAGAATGAACAGGAAGCTTCATGAACTTGGTCTTGATGACGACATCCTTTCCAAAATTGCCCCCCTTATGATTGAGTCTTCAAATTCTGAATCCTCTATGTCAGGGGATAGTGACTCTTTACAAATTGATGAGTTAATTGATTCAGATACCTCTGTATCTAACAGTAGTGATTCTGAATCAGAGTCTTATTTAAAGAAAATCAACGTTTTGACTAAAGACCAAGAAACTTTTCTTGAACTTGTAAAGCATATTTCGGATCCAAGTCTCCAAAAAGAATATCTTGAAAAACTTTTAAAAACAATGGATTTCAATAAAGCCGAAACTTCTAAAGTCCCAATTGTAAAAAAGAATTCTTATGACCTTACTGAAATTTTGGATAAAAAGAAAACGAAAAAATCGGTTCCTAATATCCAAGATCTCCAAAAAGAGATTAAGGATATTAAGTCCGAAATCAAGGATTTAAAAGAAAAACAAAAGAGTGATTCTGAAACCATCCAACTTTTTTTACAAAAACATTTACAGGATTATTCAGATAACGAGTCTACTCATAGTGAAAATCATATTGAGCAAAATGTAGATAATATTGAGTCTGTCCCACATGATTTTCTCTTTGTTTTAAAGCAGATTACTACTCGAAAGTATTTAATCAAAGCCACTTTGATTTTTTCAAATGATTTTGCAATCGATGCCATTGCTCTTTTTGACACTGGTGCAGATTTAAACTGCATAAGACAAGACATTGTTCCAAAACGATTTCATGAAAAGACAAAAGAAAGGCTTTCTGCCGCCAATAATTCGAAATTGAAAGTCGATTCCAAAGTAGAAGCTTCTATTCATAACAATGGTTTTGAATTTAAAACTTCTTTTATACTTACAAATGATATTCATCATGCCGTAATTTTAGGAACTCCTTTTATAAACTTGATAACCCCCTATACTGTTAATTACGACAGTATATCTTTCAAAGTAAAAAGTAAAAAGGTAATTTTTCCTTTTATTGAAAAACCAAAAACAAGAAATTTGAATATTGTTAAAGCCTGTTCTGTTTATCAACACCGAATTAATAATCTTATTAACTCGAAACAAAATGATTTAACTTTTCTACAAAAGGATTTGAGTTTACAAAGAATTGAAAATGATTTACAAAGAGATTTCATTAAAAGAAAAATTTCTGATTTCAAAACCCTAATTGAAAAAGAAATTTGTGCTGATCTGCCTTCAGCCTTTTGGAATAGAAAACAACATATGGTAGATTTGCCTTATGAAAATTCTTTTGATGAAAAACAGATACCCACTAAAGCTCGACCTATTCAAATGAATATAGATTTAGAACGACATTGTAAAGAAGAAATAAATGATCTTGTAAAAAAAGGACTTATTGTAAAATCAAGGTCTCCTTGGTCTTGTGCCGCTTTTTATGTTAATAAAAATTCTGAAATTGAGAGAGGCACACCAAGACTTGTTATTAATTACAAACCTTTAAATAAAGCTTTAAAATGGATTAGGTACCCGATACCTAATAAAAAGGATTTGCTTCAAAAATTACATTCTGCTTTCATATTTTCAAAATTTGACATGAAATCAGGATTTTGGCAAATTCAAATTCATCCTAAAGACCGTTATAAAACCGCTTTTACTGTTCCATTTGGACAGTATGAGTGGACTGTTATGCCATTTGGTTTGAAAAATGCACCATCTGAATTTCAAAGAATCATGAATGACATCTATAATCCTTTTTCCGAATTTTGTATTGTTTATATTGATGATGTGTTGATATTTTCAAATTCGATTGATCAACATTTCAAACATTTAAAGACTTTTTATTTTGCCACCAGAAAGGCGGGATTGGCAATTTCAAATTCTAAAGTGTCTTTATTTCAAACAAAAATCCGGTTCCTAGGTCATCATATTTCTAAAGGAACCATTACTCCTATTGAGCGATCACTCGCTTTTGCGGATAAATTTCCCGATAAAATTTTGGATAAAACCCAATTACAAAGATTTTTAGGCAGTTTAAATTATGTTCTTGACTTCTGTCCAAATATTAGTAGGTTGTCTAAACCTTTGCATGATAGACTAAGAAAGAAACCTGCTGCATGGACTGATGAGCATACGAAGACTGTTAAATTAATAAAGAATTCTGTTAAGAGCATTCCATGTTTATATCTTGCAAATCCTGCATTACCTAAGATAGTTGAAACTGATGCATCTGATTTAGGTTATGGAGGTATTTTAAAGCAAAAAGAAAATGATAAAGAACAAATTGTCCAATATGTTTCTGCACATTGGAATGATTGTCAAAAGAATTATTCTACAATTAAAAAAGAAATTCTTTCCATAGTTTTATGCATATCAAAATTTCAAAGTGATTTGTTAAATCAAAAATTCTTACTTCGAATTGATTGCAAAGCTGCAAAATATGTTTTAGAAAAGGATGTTCAAAACATTGCATCAAAACAAATTTTTGTACGATGGCAAGCTATTTTAAGTGTTTTTGATTTTGATATTGAATTTATTAAAGGCGATACAAATTCTGTTCCTGATTTTCTAACACGTGAATTTCTTCAAAACAGATAATGCCGCCAAAGCGACGAGACAAAGGAAAAGGCATAGCCAAAGACACTGATTCCCAAAAGCCCTCTAAAGAATCCCAATCAACTCCTTCTAAAGACAAATTACTATCCTCCGCCATGCCAATCAAATCTTGGATTGAAATGGTTGAAGATGAAGAACAAAAAGCCCTTTCAAAATCCATCTCTTCTGATCAACAGGTCAAAGAATGGATGGAATCCATTACAAAGTCCCATGAACTAATGCTTGCCTTACAAGGCATTTCCAAATCTAAAGCCCTTTCTCAGATCCCTGAGGAAGAAAAACCCATTTCTAAAGAAATTACAAAACTATCTTCTCAAAGCCAAAATGTTGTCATTTCTGGTGAAAATTCATCTTCTCAGATTGTTCTTTCCCAGCCAACACCTTCAAAGAAAACTTCTGATTGGTTTGATAAATCCCATTTTCAAAATGTTTTAACTATGGAACATGGGTTTTACCATTCTGATCCATTTCAAGCAATTTCAAAGTTTTTTCCACAAAGTTGGTTTTTCAAACCATGGGATTTAACAAAACCCCAATCTTATTATCAAGCCATTCTTGAAGCCACTGAGTCAGTAAAATTTAAACACTTCTTTCTAAGTGAATCCCATTCTGAGCCGGCCTATTCCACGGCCACAATTTTAAAAGTTTTAAGTCCAAATCAGTGGGGTGACCAACTCCATAAATACAAAGCTTTCTCTCCAAATTTTCAAATGCGTTTACCACACTGTTTGGTATATACCTATTGGGATTACCAACAGGCTTGGTTTAATACCTTTTTTATACAAAACCCTAAAAAGTCTCATTCTTGGTTATTCTTTTTTAATTCAAAGATAACTGTCCAAAGCCTTCCAAACTGGTTCCAACAATGGTGGAATTATTTTGGTTCAACACCACAAATCCTCACCCCCAATGCCACCCATTGTTTCAACCTTTTTAAAACCCATTATACTCCATCTGATTCAGAAAAAAGATTTTCTCCATTTTTCTGTTTCTGTACAAATTTCTTCCTCCCATGGGTATGGATGTGGAATTTCCGATATCATACCCAAGAAAAACAACTACTTATCCAAAGAACCTTTAAAATCAAATGGTGGTCGAAATTTGATGAACAAGCCAAACTCACAGAAACCCTTGTCCAAAACTGGCTTGGCTCCAAAGGTTTCCTACCTCCAACCATCAAAGAAACTAAAGCCCAACAGACTTTCCTTAGCCAAAAATCCAAAGCCCAATCTCTTTTAGCCAGTGCTAAAACAGAAGAAGAATATTTCAAAGTCATGCAACAACTTCTCGCCACAAGATCCGAGACGTCAGTTGCCAGTTCCAGCTCAAGCACCTCGGCAGATGAAGAACCATTCATTTCCCTCGGTGATGAAAATGAAGATGACTGCTTCGGTATATTCTCTCCAATAAAGCATTAAAGCAGTATTACCATAGAATCTTAATTTTCTCTATTTTTATGTATGTACATTTTTGTACTTAAAAAAAAAAAAAAAAAAAAAAACATTTTCATTTTTCGGGTGGTCCACTGGACACAAGTGAGAGCGCACATGTCTCTTCACCCGTTTCCTGTATTTTGTACATTGTATTTCGTATTTTCCTGTACAAAGCCTCCTGTTCAAAGATACGATCCAAAGCTTACTGTGCACTTGAAGACCTGCTACAGTGAACAGTGCCAAAATCTACTGTGCACTTACAAGTCCGCTACAGTATGTTTGTATATAAACCGGGAGGAAGACTTAGACTCCTCAGGTTTTTCATTTTCGGCATTCAGAGCTTCTCTCTCTTCTTCTTCTTCTCCTCCTTCTCTCTACAAATCTCTCTCTCTCCCCGGGAATAGGAAATCAGGAATCAAAAGACATCTTGTCTTGCGATTAATTTTCCCATCATTTCCCTTTCTTAAAGAAGAACACGAACAATGTAAGTGTTCAATCAAATTTCAATTCCAAAGCATTGTAATTTAAATTTAAAGCAATTTACATTTACGCAATTTACATTCAAAGCATGCACGTTTACATTTCTGCAATTTAAATTTCCGCAATTTAATTTCAGTTATTTAAATTTAAAGCAATTTAATTTTATGTCTGCACGTTTAAATTCTGCATGCATCGGAGACTGATTTCTATCAGATCTCCCATAAAACCTGTACGTTCCTCTAAGGCAAAGAGACCGGATCTCTGTCCTTAGTTGTATCTTCTCTCTCCCCCCTTCTTCAGAGCACCACTTCCGGGATCCGGATTTGGTACTGTGTATGTGAGCTCAGCCTAAATAAATTTAATCATAATTTGGTAAAGCACCTAAAATCTGACTAACCGCGCTCCAATCCAAATCCAATAAAGAATTAATAACTTAAAGTTGGCTTAATCACTATTTTGACAAAGCCGTTTAAAATCTGGTTATCGTATTACGCTTCTAATTAATCCAAAGCAACCATTTGCAATTCAAAGCATCGCAATCATTTTCGCTCCAAAGCATCGCAATCATTAGTATTCCATTGCAAGTATAATTCAAAGCAATCTTAATTTAATTAGGTAAAT
Organism: Citrus trifoliata; assembly: GCA_018350135.1. NCBI lineage: Eukaryota > Viridiplantae > Streptophyta > Magnoliopsida > Sapindales > Rutaceae > Citrus > Citrus trifoliata. The sequence continues at coordinate 12,856,799 of CM031387.1, read as the reverse complement.
TTAGTTATTAAAATCAATCAACCACGATACAATTTGTTTTATTTAATTTTTCAATAAAAACTTCATTTTGAAAACACTCCCTGTTTTCGGTCCTATCTCCTTCTGGTATATATATATATATATATATATGACAACATGTCGTAAATTTTTTGAGGCCATTTAAACTTTTAGATGAAATTATTAAGGTTTTGTTTGGTTTTGTAATTTAACAGCTGTAGTTTAAAAATTATATTGTTAAAGTGGTTAGTACATATTTACTATTACTTTAGAAGTTAAATTGATTTTATTTTAGATAAAAAAGTATATAATTTTTTTATTATTTTTTTGTCAAATTTATTACTTACAAATCATATTTACCACACTTTATTAACTTTTATTTAATAATTACAAAACTTTTGAAATCTAGGGGTGTTTGCAGAGAGGATTTTGTGGATTGGACATTAATTCATACCTGATTCATGATTTTGCGAATAATAAATTTTTAATCCAATTTGTTTGGTGAAATTAAATCTAAATCTAATTCATACATCTGCGAATCGAATGCAGATTTAACTCAATCCATATCCAATCCACCATTTTGCGGATTGATTTGTGGGCTAAAAATTTTTAATCATGTCATATCCACGAACTAACTAAATAAAAAAATTAATATAAAAATATTTTTTTACTACCGATCAAATTCAAAAATAAATAAGATTTAAATAAATTAATTGTTTAAATAAAGTTAGAAAATATATTCAAAGTTTCAAAATATAATACACCAAAAAGAAAAAAAATCATTTGTTTAGATCAAGACATGAAAGTTAATTGCTAAGAAAGCTATATTTTTTATTTAATTATTTTTATTTTATATTATTTTTCAAATAAGATATAATATAGTGTTGTAACTATATTTTAACTTTCTTTTTGGTTTAAACCACCCATTTTCTGGCAACCGTATTGGGCTCCGACTAATCTGGATTCGGGGTGTAGTGACAGTTAAGGCTTCTTACCCCTCCCAAATAGTGTGTTTAGTGGGGATCGAACTCGAGAGCTCGTCCCACTTACCTAGCCTGCGTCACCAACTGAGTCACAACCGCTTAGTTTTTAACTTATTTATTTATTAATAAGTATAACATCATATTTACAAGTTTTTTTAAATCGGTAAAAGCTCATTTAGTCCTTATATTTTAATATTAGTATCCATTTAGTCCCTATATTTTAAAAAATATCTCGAAACATCCATGCCGTTAAAAATATTGATACCCCTACCATTACTTTTTTATTTCTTTTGGCTTACTTTTATAATATTATCCTTTTATAAAATTTTTTATTTGGACATTAATAAAAAGAAAATAATTATATTACCAATTTAACCATAAAAAATAAAAATAAAAACTATATTAATTTTTAATTGTCAAAAATTGTATGCAAACTACCAAGTATGCAAATGGTTCTTGCAAAAAAATTAATATAATTTTTTAATGATTAAATTAGTAATTTAATTATTATTATTTTTATTAATGTCCAAAAAAATATTATAAAAGGGTAATATCGTAAAAGTAAACCTAATGAAATAAAAAGTAACGATAGAGATATCAATACTTTAATGACATAGATGTTTTGAGGTATTTTTAAAAATAAAGAGACTAAATAGACACTAATCTTAAAATAAAGGGACTAAATGAGCTTTTACCTTTTTAAAATTAAATAATTTTTTTTTGTAGATTCGCAGTTTTTTACAGATTTATAGAAGTAAATTCATATCCAATCCACCAACTACAGATTTTTAAATTTTCAATCCAATCCAATCTACTAATACACAGATTAAATTTTTACAAATTAAATTTCTACAGATTAGACAAATTGAACGAATCGGATTAGATTTTAAACACTCCTATTTAAATCACACACATCCGTACCAAATAACCCTAAGTAGCTGGTATCAACTTTCACACCAAAATATTATTTCTCGAAATGAAGTGTCAATCTCCAATTGCTTTTTCGAGGATTTTATGGGACCGATGGGTAAACGCACAGAATGACCACAGCAACATCAATATAATGAAGGGTCTCTCTGCTGCCAATTGGCCTATACCCCAAATCTGAAGCCCAATATATGTCCACCGCAAAAGTTTTTTGGTAATCATTTTGCTTAGGGTTTTTACCATAACCTATTGATATTTTACAATCTCGAGCCTTCTAGAATTCAGAGATATATATTTTTATAGTACCCAAAGGTCTACCGAGAAATCATTTTGGTTAATTGCTTTTAGTTGTTTTTCTCCAGATAATTCATTTAATCTGCTTTTAACATTTCAAAAAAGTTAATTAATAGCAATGTAGGATCCTCAGTTGTTCTTGATTTCCATTTAGTGGCTCAATTGATCCCAACAATTAATCTACCAAGCCACGTGTATATATAAGAGAAAAAAGAAAAAAAAAACTTTGTTCTTTCACAACAACATTGCTACAAACTACCTGATATACTAACACATGCATCTTAAAACTTTTGTTCAGGTTTTACAAGCCGAAAGCTAGACATAAGAGTAATCATGTCTTGTTTGTGTTGATGGTTTTTGTCACGCATGGAGTAACTTAGCAGAAGATTAATACAAGATAGATTTTTTTTGCCTTTTACAAGTGATTTGCGGTCTAGAAACTTCAAAATTAAGAAGAAAAGGCAAAGTTATGTTAAGTTAATTTTTGGAGTGGGCATTAAGTTAGACAATCTCACATGGTGAAAGCAAAAAAACTCTGTTAACGGGCCTAAGCAAGTGAGCAATTGTTGAAAGCAGTAGGCCCCATTATGACTTATGAGAGCTATTGCCCATCTTCCTTGGCTACTAGAGCACGATGGATGTCGTTCTCTTGTTAGGGTTTGTAGCATATGCAGCTTGGGTTAATGGAGGAGCTTCGAGTCTTATATTTAGCACAAGATCTGTTCTCAACTGATGCGAGAGTTTCACTTAGCGTAAGATAGAATGAAAAGTGATTGATTGACCGCCTCCACTATGTTGTTGCTAAAAAATAAACCACTACTTTTTTTGTTTTGAAAGACCAATAGAGCTTGTTTAGGGAATGACTTCGAATTTTATATTTAGCGTAAGCGATGTGGGATTATCCACCTAACAAAACGTAGTACAAAAATGCGTAACGATAATCAGTTGGATCTTATAATAATTGTGATTACATTATCCCGTAAAGGACATGTTCTTATTTAGATGTTAGTTCAAATAATATAAGAGTAAATAAGTTATTTCTTGTTTAGCTAGATCGGTTTTAGATTCAAATTATAGCGCGAAGTGAAATTTTGGCTACAGACAATATCTATATGATATCGCAGCGTCTTAGCTGAAACAAGAAAGAGAGTGTGACAGCTTCAAAAAGCTGAACGATTCTGCCAATGATCGATCAACTGGGGGCTGCAAGCAGGGACCTCCATCTATCTTTGGTCCCTAGAAAATGATCTCAACTATTGAAGAAGCCAAACCAAGATGACACTTACATTTATTGTAAAGTCATTTACCCATATACTTGAAATTAGGTTAACAACCTCTTTCATGCATCGCCATCTAGAGCATTAGCCACCATTATTGAAAAGGCATTGCCAATCAATTATTTGCTTTATCGAACAAATTGACAGGCATGTCCATGCATATAGCTTCTTCTTATGCAAAGATCTTGTTGCCAGCTTTCACTCCCCAGTCATATTAAAATATGAAATGTTCGTTTATAGAGGTTGCATTATTTTTGCCTGATTACAACATGAATATGCTGTTAAGGAGTTTTTTCCACATTGGTTGAGACTGTTTTTGGTCTAAGAATATAGGACTTGGGTAACCCTGAACTCATGGAGCAGCATTACTATATTTTTAATGGAATAAGAACCAAGCAAAATAGACCTACACATGACACAAGTGTTTAAAAAATAATCAACATTAATTGACAATTAATCTTGGAAAAGTATCTAAACTTTAGACACTCATCAACTTATAAATTAACTTGTAGATATGGACTATGTTTCTATAAACAATAAAATGGCTGCTGCCACTAGTTCTGCTATTCATTAACGTAAATAAATTCAAGAATTTTTTTAAATAGAATTATATTGCCCTCTTAGTTTTGGTTTCAAATCTCAAAGCGCAATCGTGCAAACCTGAGGTCAACATGCACTAAATCAATATGGATACAAAAATCTTCCATATAATTAAAAGAATGAGAAGATAAATGATATCCCACCAATAAGCTCAAGACCTTCCCAATTTAACGATCATTATTGTACGAAAAAGTTTGAGATAAGAAATCTTATCACTAACGACTGTTCCTTGAAGATAATTCAGGACAGATTTTATTATGTTGGAAGAAATTCGGCACACATCATTTTAATTAATTATAAACAATCTCCTCTAGTAAAGTTAGAGCTTCATATATACGAATTATATCTAATACGTAATCAGGCTATTTAAATAATACTCCCACCACACAAACGATGAAATCAAAGTCGTGTCACATATTAGTAACTCAAATAAACCATTATTTTATCTTATGAATCAGAACCAACAATGTCTCTTCCATTTGTTGTCCCACTTAAGCACAATCAATTTTATGGACTTGGGAAGGAACATTATTGCAACCCTTTGAAAATTTTGGATGCCTGTTTGTCAATTATTACGTATTAGAGAACTTTTATAGGAAAATCCAATCAAGATTTTCGGATGCTTCTAACTTCTAAATCCCGAATTCTCTTTTTGACGTTCTAAAAGTATGTGACAAGAAAGAAATGAAAATACTTGATATTGAATTTAATTAGTCTCAATTAATTTTGATCAAGTTTATCGGCTCATCGTTAAGTGTTATTCAAGAACTTAGTAGAGCCCTCCTCTGAAAATTTTTGTATGTCTTTTTTTTCTTTTTTAGTTTTTTGTTTTAATAACCTTGAGGAACAAGGGATTTTTATTAAAATGAAAAAGGAAAGACATCAGGGCTCAAGTTTTGAATGTCTATTACTCTATATATTAGATATTAGAAATTTAATTAACAAGTTCAATCAATTAGATGAGATAACTCTAGTTGTCAAAATTTCTATTCGATTCTCAACAAACACAAAAACAAAAAACAAAAAATTGAAGAATTTTCAAATTTTGAATAATTGGCTATTTTGATGTTGAATACCAAATATCAATATTACCAGGAGTGGCTCCAGTGCTAGACAACAGAAAAAGTTGCTGAAGCCCTGTCCCAATCTAAGGCCCTCAACTATATTAATTATCATTTTGTGCCCCTATGTAGGAATAATTAAATATTTATTAATAACTTTTTAAATGTTTGAAAATATTTACTTTTGATTAATCGTTTATTGGCTTGTCGTAAGTATTATTCAAGGACTTAGTAGGACCCCTTATTTGAAAATTTTTGAATGTCTATTACTCTATATATTAAATATTAGAGAACAATTTTATAAATAAGTCCAATCAATTACATGGAATGATTCTAGTTCTTGAATTCTTGATTCGACTCTAAAACAAAAAAAAATGAAATAAAATAAAACAATCAGAAAGAATGAAGAATTTTTAAACTTTTAAACTATTAGCAATATTAATTGATGTAACACCAAGGATTAATAGAACTGGGGGCGGCTCAAGGCCCAGAGGCAGCCGCTAAAGCCCCACCTCCAATTAAGAGGGAACTTCTATTTATTTAAGTATACACTATTCTAATGAAATTAAATTAAATTTATGTAATAAAATCCTCTAATTTGTCTTTTAGCAATACAAGCTTCTAAACGAAAGTTTCCCATAATCTACAAACTAATTCTAAGTTTTTTTTTTTTTCATTTAGCTCTTTTCTTATATTCATATAAATGTATGTGACTAGTTTTATTAGCATTTTAATAACCTACACAGCATTTGCTGTGGATGAGAAAAACTTTTCCATTCTGATTATGGAAGAAAAGCTTAAATAAAAATTATTGACTTAAATTTAACTAGTAAAAGGCCAAAAAAAAATGTTCACCTACGGCCTTAAATCTTGAAAAAATCCCTAAGTTCAACCTATATAGTCAGAATTGATCAAATCAAAACACACATTCGAAATTCAATTTTTTTTTTAAAATGGTACTTCGTAGAGGAAAGAAGAATGGAGTCCTCAAATATAAATTCTACATTTCACAATTCTAAACTTGAGCTTTTCCTCACAATTTTGTAAAACTTTAACGCATAATTATAGAAATAGCGTAAACTTCATAAAAACCACCTATTAGAATGGTGAATTTATGAAAAAAATTAAAAAATCTCTTCATCTTTTAAATATTTTAAAATAAATTCGGCCCATTCTAGTCTAAATGATTGGGCTGCATTTTAAACAATTTTAATGCATTTCTTATTGTAATATTAATATTACTAGATCATTAAATAATATTTCAAAGTAATAACATTAATAATCATATCATAGTTAACTTCACCTTTTAGTACACGCTCCCTTACTTTTCACAACTTTTTATTCATCTACTTTTGTATCCTACATGTTTTTATTACCGAACACGATCAGAACAACATGATCATAATCCCAATTCCCAAAACCTAACACTGGGAGGAATTTTATATTACATCATAGATAATACAATATAATTTATTAATGCATATATGATGTGCAATTGAATTTTATATAACCACCAATTGCATGTTGATTCTTAAAAATAAATGCACACACATTATAATATCATTTGTTTATCATTTACCTTTTACAGTTATGGGCAGACCTAGTTAAGATCTAAGAAGAGCTTTAGCCTCTTCTGGGCCATTATTTTTCCTTTCAAATGTGTCATTAACCACTTGTAAAAGAGTTAAATAAAAAGAATTTGGCCACATTTTATATATAACAAAAAATACTTGTAATTTAGTTGTAGGAGTGCTATTTAGTGGTTTTGAAAATTTGGTTTAAATAACAATAGCCGTATAATTAATTTATTACTATTATTTTTTAAAATTTAAAAGAAAAGAATAGAATTTGAATTTTTAAGGTTTTAAATTCATTTAAGTGAACAGTAAAAAAAAAGAAAAAGTACTTCAAACTAAATTAAAATTTGTTTGAACTAAACTCTCCCAAATTTAAGTGTCTAAATCTGCCATTGGACATGTTACTTTTAAGATATTCTAAAATATCTCCTAAAGAATTGAAAATATATTAACAAAATGGTAAAGTTCACCAACTTCATCTGCCATGGATTTTTTGCGTGTTCATTTATTTATTTATTAATTTTGGGTTGTTAATTCATGCTCATATTGCCAAAGAGGCCGTTCTCTTATTAGGTTATAGGTCGGTATGAGTCACAATAATTGCAACTTCAGTGATTCAAATGCTGAACAGACTAGAAACAATTAAGAGAACAGAAAACTCCCATTAGGACTTTGTCATAATGACCAATAACTGAAATCCTTAGCTTTTTGTCTGCTAATTGTGTTAATTAAAGGTTAATTTATGGTAGCTTTTTTACCAAAACTTTGCCTTTTCAATTAAATAACAAATTTCACACATGGCCCTACCAAACTTATATATATATATATATATATTAGCAAACTTTGCCTTAATTTTAACCTTTAAAAATCTAATTTTTATTTTTTTTATTAAAAAGATAGAGTAGTAGATAAAACTCAAATTAAATTTTTATTTTTCATTTTTTTTAAGATTCGAACTCAAATGATCTGTCAATTAAAACTAAATAAAATGATTCAATTGGAGCTCTACAGGCCAAAAAAATCTAATAATTTAGAGAGGACACACCATTCTAATAAAATCAGATTTGAAAAATTATAAACCATGTGATTTGAGCAGCTTATACTGTAATAAAATTCTAAGCACATGATAAGCCTAGAAAGTTGGTAGAGAAATTGCATTACAACTATCTATACATATATTAAAGCTATAAAATTATTTGTAATATTTTATTTTAATTAAAGTTTGTGTATATCCTACGGCTCTGATTAATTGCATAATTAACGTTGATTACTCTAAATTATCAAAAAAAAATGGAATGATTAACCAAAAATATTAAATTTAGCAACCCTGGGTGGGTTAATGCATTTATGTGAGTGCATCATTGATATATATCACATTAATTCCTGATATTAAATAAGTTTCCTAACTTTGCAGTAACAGACCTGCAGATTGATGATGATGATGATGACGACGACCACGATCACGACGCCGTTGAAAATTTAAGTCTCACGGCATTGACTGTCAAAGATTTTATGTTACAGTTGGGTGACAGAATCACAACCTTGCACAGAGTCTAGTAGTGGCAGGCACCCACCGTTCTGTTTTGGTCTAGTTGGCTGTTCCGTTCGTGTATGCCACGTGGCTTAGGAATGAATCAGACGGCTGTGATGCCATTGGCAGCTGCTGACGGGACTCACATGGTGGGCCCCACTCCCCTCAACGGAACGTTATGTCTCTACATATTTCTCATCAACCTTGGTAACAACATGAATATATGCATGTCGAGTTACGAGAATGCCCCTTGAATGTATGTATGGAGGGTAATGTCTTTTAACATTTCCATTACGTTCAGGCCGATTAGTTATTTTGATTTTTGCCATTTGATGAGATAGTGTAAGTCCACTTATACATAAATTTACAGGGTTATATGTTTTTCTTAAGCTTCTAATATTAGTTCAGTAACTGTAAAACATAAATGTATGTGGAGTTACCAAAATGCCCCTCGAGAAAGGCCAAAAAGTAGCATGAAAGCTCCGGGCACCATTTGTCTCGAGCACATCCTTCGTTGATTGCACGTGCCCCTTATAAAAAGCCACGTCATGTGAACGACGACGATGATGATAAATTAGACCTTATAGTGAAGTGTTTTTCTTTTAACTTCAGATCTGATGGTCCAGAAACCACAGTAGTAGGGAAAAAAGAAAAAGAAAAAACCTCAAAAGAAATATAAAATAAGAGAAGCCTGCCTCTTCACAGAAAAAGAGAGAGAGAGTTCAATCTCAAAGCTTATCTCAACAACAAAAAAATTCTCTGTACACTAATGGGGGAGGTATTGCAAAAACTCCATAATCTTATTTACGTTTTCTTTATGAACCCATTAATCATCTTGATTGGTTTTTAATCTTTTTTTTTCTTTTTTTGGTTGCATGTGTTCGTTATACAGGAAGAAAAGAAGCCACCGGCAGCGGAGGAGAAGAAGCCGGAAGAAGCAAAGAAAGAAGAAGCAGCTGAGAAACCGCAAGAAAAACCAGCAGCAGCTGAGGAGAAGAAACCGGCACCGGAAGAATCAAAGGACGCCAAAGCGGCCAAGGAAGAACAATCTCCACCTCCACCAAAAGAAATTGTTCTTAAAGTTTACATGCATTGTGAGGGTTGTGCTCGCAAGGTTCGCCGCTGCCTCAAAGGCTTTGAAGGTATAAATATTTATATACAAGCATAAGAGTAGCGATATTCAGACCCAAAAATAATAGACATAACGCTTGCAGAATAGCTGTTTTTATCATGTTCTGTCAGCTAAATTTCGATTTAGTAGCCGTCATTTGTTATAACTTGGGTGTTTGGCAGGAGTTGAAGATGTAATAACTGATTGCAAGACTCACAAGGTGATTGTGAAGGGAGAAAAAGCCGATCCATTGAAGGTTTTGGACAGAGTTCAAAGGAAGAGCCATAGACAAGTTGAGCTCCTGTCTCCGATTCCGAAACCACCGGCGCCAGAGGAGGAGAAAAAGGCTGAAGAGAAAGCGGCCGCCGAAGCCTGAAGAGAAGAAAGAAGAAGTAATCTTTAATCTTTTTACTCTCTCTCTTTTGTGTCTCTAGTACTTTGAATTTTAACTATTCTTTGATATTCATTTTTTGTTTGATTAATTGTGCTGCAGCCTCAGGTGATCATCGTGGTGTTAAAAGTCTACATGCATTGTGAGGGTTGTTCACTAGAGATCAAGAAAAGGATACTCAGAATGGAAGGTGTTTTTTTTTTTTTATTTCCTCAAAAACTCTTTCGTTTTTTCTATTTCTTTTGTGTGGTCTATTTTTTCTTTTCCGGATCATGCAATTTTGTTCGTGTATTCTTTTTAATTATCTTTTGCTGCCACAATTTAATTGTGATTTAACAGCTTATCCTCTTACTTTAGTTTGGCAATTTGGGACCAATAAAATGCCATAACTTTTGAATTATTTTTTGAGAAAAACAGAGTTTTTTTTTTAATTTTTTTCTCTCACCAATCTTTCAAAAATGACCCAGGTTTTTCTTTATTTTTTTAACTTTATTATATAATTAAACTGTTCAATTCATTAAGATTCTATAGTACTTGGTCCAGTTGAAGTCAATAAATATTTACTTCAATTCTAAATCAAATCCCACCAACCCCAGTCCCCAGATCAGAATATTATTGTAATTATCATCATAATTCCTTTTGTAACTTTCTAGGGGTGGAATCAGCGGAGCCAGATCTAAAGAACTCACAGGTTACAGTGAAAGGTGTATTTGATCCACCAAAGCTGGTGGATTACGTGTACAAGAGAACCGGAAAACATGCAGTGATTGTGAAGCAAGAGCCGGAGAATAAAGAAGAGAAAGGCGGCGGTGGCGACGGTGGTGGTAGTGATGGTGCTGCCAATAAAGAAGAGAAGAAAGGAGGAGGAGGAAGTGAAAACAAAGAGAACAAAGCAGCAGCTGGAGAGCAAGAAAACCAAGAGAAGAAAGAAGGTGACAACAAGAAGAGTAATGATGATGAAGCTAAAGCAGCTGCAGCAGATGCAACAGCAGCAACAGAAGAGACAACAGTGGTGGAGCTCAAGAAAAATATTAATGAATATTATTATTACCCACAAAGGTATGCAATGGAGATGTATGCTTACCCTCCTCAGATCTTCAGTGATGAAAACCCTAATGCCTGTTCTGTAATGTAAAAAAATAAAAAAATAAAATTGGGGAGATGAAGGGGCAAAATGGGGAAAAAAAGAAGATCAACTGGGTGATCTATCAAAATTTAACCCTGTCCTGCTCTCCATGTGATGTGCTCAGTTGTACTGTGTAGTTTTTGTTGCTACAAAAAGTATAATCTACACATATGCTGTAGAGTTTTGAGGCTTTGTAGTACTTTTTTTTAACTGTTATAAATATGAATATATATAATAACATTATGACAAATTTTAGTTGTTAACATTATGACAAATTGTAGTTCTTAGGATGCTTTGTTTATTATATTTGTTAAAATTCTGTATGGTGGAAGGTCATCAATCTCACTGTTTGAGTAAGTGGGTTGGTTATATTGTTGAATGAAGGGGACATTGACCTGAAGTTTCGCTGTTCATTAGCACAATAGCACTTCCATTGGTTCTGGATCATGCAATAGGATGTGTTATTATACTATTTTTTTTTTCTCCTTTTGTGCAGTTGATTCAGTTTTTGGTGGGACACACCTGTTGGTTCAAGTATCTTTCAATAACTTCACAAATAAATTTGGTGTGTTCCTATTAATTAAATTAAGGTGAATTTATGATTAGATTATGACATTCTATTTAAAGGTCCTCTAATTACTGCTTTTGGATTAATTTGAAAATCAAATGGTTTAAAAATGGTCTAATATTAAAATGAAAGAGCAGTACAATCAACAATCTAATTAACACTGAAATTGGGATTTCATTAACACTCTAGTCTCTATCTGGGTGGAGAAATTATTTATTGCTTTTTCCAATGATACTCTCACGGACTCACTGCACCCACCAAATAAGTTACCCTTTTTTTCTGTACCTTTGGTAAATTTGCATCAAATAGACTCATTTTTCTTTCTATTTTTCTTTGTGATCAACTACTCTACAGTCTAGATATTATCAAACTCTGCTTTTCAATTTTATCTTGGAAACTTCACCTATCGAAATTCGATTTATTATGAGTGTTTTCCGGGGAAACTTTTTCTGTTATCCAGATGGTTTAGATAAATCATTGAATTTTGAGGCACGCAAAATTAAATTTTTTTTAACCTAAATTTTGAAATAATAAGGGCTTTCGTTTGATTTTCTCTCTAGACGCTAGTTCCAATTATTTCTGTGGCTTTTGAGTACTGACAAGATTGATAGTAAAAGTGAAGTGGGCACAATGATATTATTATAGAGATTCTTTTAAGTACCCTGCCGCTGGCCAGGATTTTAAGCACATGCAAATGCCTTTAGTCATAGTGTATGTTGAAAGTAGAATGTCGAGAGTTGAGCCAACAGTCTCAATACAAATTAATCATGGCTTCATATAAGATTATATATACGAATTAGGAAGACCACTCAAAACCCTTTTTCAAAAGTTTATACGACTGTTTCTGCATGAGATTCGACCATCACATGCTAATTCCATTAATCCAGCTTGAGTTTTTGTTTTTGTTTCAAATGTTGGCTTCAATTATCACAAAGCAATTAGGCTTTGTGATTTTAGTGCCGTTTTCAAGTATGTACAAAACTAATGTAAAGGTAGACAAACTTTTATTTGAATGGATTTTATTAATGTGATGCCCATATAATAATATCCTATAAGGTGCATATTTTAAGATTCTTTAAAGAGAAATTAATGCGAAATTCTCTTTTTGGCATTTCATTTGCAAATTCGGATTTTGCAAGACTACACAAAGCTTGCATCAACTAATCTTAGTCGGTGTGAGAGATTTTTCCTATCACTCCGGTGGAGGCTAATCTATTTTAACTAATCGTGAGCTTGGGTCTGATTTTCTATAAAAGTCAATGGTCCTAATGCATACTCAAACTAAAACTATCAAAAAAGTTAAGAATTGACCAATTGTCTTATACTTGTAAACTATATGATTTATTCTCAGTCGATTTGAAATATTTTTACCATCGTCACATTCAAATATGTAAATTAGTTTTGAATTGCAAAGTAAAATAACAAAACCACGATGTCTATACTGAAAGAAGACAAAAATTTACTTGGTTGTTATAACTTGTAACCCAACTCTTATATAAGAATAGTCTTTTTCAGCGCACACCATGCTGATTACGCAATACAAATGAACTCTTACATGTTGACAATCCGATGTGCTTGCAGTTCCTTGGAGAAGCTTCCGGCTTGATTTATGAGCAGACATATAATAAAAATCAAAACGTCTTTGTCACCAATCCCTTTACATTTGCTGACGATGACGAAACCGTAAGTAGATTACTTAGATATAGAATAAAACTAATTCTTGCTAGCCAATCTTTGGAAAAAAAATAATAAATCAATCTTTTTTATTTTCTTGATGTATGCCAACACTATCACATTATCTCCTCATCCTTTCCCACTCTTTCTTTAACCCTTTCTTTGAGTTGTTAAACAACAATGTGAATCCATATTTCTAATTCAAAAATATACTCCATAAAGTTGAGTTTATCTATCTATGGACCCATCATAGATACGTGAATTTAAAAATCCATATTTCTAGCTAATTATTAATACTCCATAAGGTGATTTTATTTATATGTGGACCCATTAAATTTACCTGAAAATATAGACTAAATTTAATTTAATGATATAATGTTGGAATGCAATCATAGACAGTGACAAATACCTCCTTATCTCATTATTAAGATTAGGGGGTCTGAGTCTCTCCATATTTATAATAACAGTAAATTTTTCCTTCACGTGAAGCACAAATTTTCGAAACTAAATTTCAATTATGACATTTGTTAGGTATTAAGGGTCCTTTTGGGATTATTTTTATGAGACTTAAAAATAATTTTAAAGTTAAAAGATAATTTCGGTGTTTTTTAATTTTTTTAAAATATTTTTTTTTGTAAAATCATCCTATCCTAAACTAAATTTTAAAAATATGGAAGGAGTAGCTTTTCAAAATTTGATTTTAAGAATCAGTTTTATACTTAATATAATCTCATATATACTATAAAAATTCAAACTTATCCTTATTAATTAGGAACTAAAGTCATTAACTTTAAAGAGATATAAATTATTATTATTAGCCATTATATTGAGATAAAAATAAAATAAAATTAACAACATAAAAATATTTGTGTTAGTTATTAATTATTACATACACATACAATTAAAAAAATTATAAATAGGTTTATAGATGTCTAAATAAATTTTATTTAATATTATGACCAATTCAATCATTTTTATTTTTACAGCGATTTAATATACTAAGATTTAACAAACATATACGATAGTTTTAAAACTCACAACACTTTTAAAATAAATTTTACTAAATGTTTACTAATTTTTCTACACAATTGATTATTTTTACAGTATAATTAACAACAATTATTTTAAAAAAATTACTAAATTAATCCTAAGTTGGGTTTCATAAACCATAGGACTTATGATGCAGTGGTACATTTATCAATAAGTTTCTATTGTACACAGGTAACGTATTTTTTTTTTCTTTGGATGGAATGTACCATGTAAATAATATTAAAATAAAAAAATATAGTTTTCTATTTAAACTTTATTATCTCGCATTAAAAGTCTCTCCAACTTTAGTTATTCCGCCCACCCACAATGTATAATGCGTATTTTGTTGAAAAGTTTTTAAGATATATATACGACGTCGTAGATAAAAAGACAAACGTATCAGCATACTTATCTAGCACGGATCAAATTTCCTTTTTAAAGATATGGCATCGTGACTTGGACCATATTGGCATATTTAATTAAAATAATTTAATTCAATGTAATTTTAGCAATGTGGGTACATGAACAGCCACCGATTATTTACTCCAAACTTAAAAACTTTTCCATTTTCCTCTAATTTTTCCATCAGTGAATATGGTTTGTTACACCATACGTTATTTTTGTTTAATTTAGTTTTTTTTTTTTTGGGCCTTGGAGAGCAATGTCTATAAATATATAATATAACCCTAGTTTTTGTTTTCAATGGAAAAAAAGATTATTATATAATCAATCTGATTAGATCGTGATTAGGTTGTTTGAACTGAAATCAAAGTGATTAAAATTAAGATTTAAGAATGTAGAAACTTGTTGACGATGTGGTCTTTGATTCTTGAACTACCAAAACTCTCATTCCAAAGAACTGATAATATTGTACCTTCCGCAAATATTATATAATATATATAGCACTTGGTGCATAAATAACAACATAATTGCATAATATTAATAATACAAAGGATTCTCGGAAGTGTCGAGAACGGTCTTTAATTAAAAAAAATAAAAAATAAATAAACTGAAGCTGTACGTAAAACTCTTTAAAAAAAATGGTATTAAATTAATTCATTGTACTTGTAATTAAACCGGGGGCTTAGCAATTACTGCTATGTTTAAAGCAATTACTGCTCATTACCTACCTACCATGCAATTCAAGGAAGGTGGTCCACCAAAAAAGTTATCAATTATTCACTGCAACCGCTAAAAACATACAAAGATAATTTACCTGCCATGATCTTTCAGTGGCCGTGCATGCAAGTGGCTCTGAGAGGTCATGCGTGCCCTCCTTTTCCTGTCTTCTCATCAATAAGGTTTATTAACTTTATTTATTTTTTGTTTGAAACTAAAGTTTTTAATTAATTAATGTAATTTTTATTTGACATAAATATAAGATACATTCTCTCATATGAATAGTATATGTATGGGGCTCACACATTATTCATGTAAGAAAAATATATCTTACATACATGTAAGATAAAGAAATTTTTTATTAAATACGCAATTGATTTTTTATGTTTCTTTTAATGTTTGATCGGATGGGTGTTGTCCTAACCTTATTTTTAGTAATACTTTAAAAACAAGGTATGAGATGAGTAAAGTTTAAATAAATATTTTGACCCTACTTCACTTAGATGGCCAATCAATTATAAAGTTAATTTAAAACCACTACTAACTCACGAAACAACGTATTTGTAGTAACATATATCCTATATATAATCCTTCTTGATATTACCCAAATATAATTTGAATCTCTTCCATTCTAACCGAACGTTAGTATGATTCGAATACCCTATCAATTAAACAAATTAGTACTATACTACTCAGGTTCTCTTATTAGGATAAAAATCTAGGTTTTACCACAATAAAACTCATTTAGGTCGTCCTAATAAATAATAATAATAAGAGAACCTGAGTAGTATAGTACTAATTTGTTTAATTGATAGGGTATTCGAATCATACTAACATTCGGTTAGAATGGGAGAGATTCAAATTTTATTATTATTATTATTATTATTATTATTATTATTATTATTATTATTATTACACACACCCCCTCCCCCCCCCCCCCCCCCCCCACATATTGTATCGGTGTTAAGAAAAACTAATTAGTATCCAAATAATTACAAACAAGCTATGTGATTTCTTATTGCTATTAGTACCCAGATGTTTCCTTTTTGAGATGCTAATAGTTTTCTAAAGTATAGATTCAGTTAGATATGCTGTGTGGCCTCTCTATCTTTTATTTTTTGTGGCTCTATTTGTAAGCTTTTTGTGCTATGGTTCTTTTAAGGGGTAAGGCTCATTATGTCCCAAATTTCTCTAGCTTTGTCTTGCTTTCTTTTTATTATTAATACATGTCTTCTTTGTAAATTCATAATTATCTACGAGGGATATATCCGGTATGGATGTGGATTTGATTTTACCAGTATGGCTATGAATATCGATCGATATTTAATTTTTGTTATATGAAAAATAATGTAGAAAATATGAAATAAATAATAATAAACCAATGTCAGATTCTAATATCAAATTAGATATAATAAACGTCCCCAAATTAAAACAATTAAAGCATTAAACAACTAAATAATTTATATTATTTATAATTATGATCATTCATAATTGAGCACTATAATGAGCATCAAACACAAAGTAGAAAAGTAAAAATAAACACTATTCAGAACAAGGTTGTGTCTCTTATTCATCGAGAAGATTAAGATGGCACAAATCTCTCTGAAAGCTTGACCTATCAATAAATATGTTTTTATCGTTTAGCGTTATCTTTTATAAGAAGCTATCACTAAATAGTCTAATGTTATTTAATGTTGCTAATCAACTTTCATGAATCTTTCCTTTTTGATATAGGTCACCTTCTCCATTTATTACCTCATCTTTAGGAATTCCACCTATTTCTTTACAAAATAAAAATAGTAATAAAATAGAAAGACAACAAATATTATTAAAATTAAATAAAGCATAAAAGTAAGATGAATTTAATACCTTTTAATTAAGATTATATCCAATTCTAGTATACATTAAAGCCTCTAATTTACTTGCATGAAGTATACTACAATGTGGGTTTAAAAATCAACCGCCCCCACTAAAAGTCTACCGCATGTGTTAGCTTGACATCAAAGCATACACTCAGAATTATTGACCAAAGTCATGTTTACGAAATATTTCAAAGCTAATATTCATCAAATTGTGAGCTAACAAATAAAAGCAATTGAATCAATAACCATTTTTACCCACTAAATATTAATTTATACGAAATGGCTCGTGTTTGGAATGAATTTTTTAGCACATAAAATTTATTCAGTCTCTAAATTTCAAAATTAATTTCTACACGCGAATTACACTAAACCACCCATAAATTAACATGTGAACACTGAATTACCAATAAATGTCAAATGGGTTCATTTAGTTCAGGGGAAAAAAAAAGACAACTTCAACAGTTCACACAACATTTGGACCATCAATTGATATTAAAATACATACATAAAGTAAAAGCTATCACATGTATGTAATAAGAGATAAAAAGAAAGATACCTTAAATAAGAAGAAGAAGAAGCTGCAATGCTAAAGAGGAGAGAGCAGGGTCGTAAATAAACTAATATCAATAGCCTGGGAACAAGCAACGATTGGCAATATCAATGGTCGACAAGTAACGACCGACAGACTGATATCAATGAGCCGTGAGCGAGGATCAACTGGTATGTGTGAAGAGAGATAATCTAGGGTTTGTTAAACTGAAAATATGAAAGGAAAAATGACATTCGGGTAAACGGATATTATGCTAAATATTATTTTTCACTTCATTTTAATTTTATAAAATATAAATTTTTAATATAATTGGATAACTAGATTGAATATTATTTAACATACCTATCAATCCAATATTTAATTGGATATTTTAAAAAAATATTTTTATACTCATATTTAAAAAATTTAAAAAGATATTATCTATTCTAATTAGACTTGGATGTATAGATATCTAACTTAAACGAAACAATGTATCATCCCAAGCTGGCTTTTAGTTGTTTTATGTGTTATCTTTGACATAATTAAAATCATATTACATTTTTCATAACTAAGAAATAAAACAAATAACAGTTTTCTAATTACGTGTTAATTGATTGATATAGTACACAAACAAACGATATGTTTGAATACTATTTAAAAATTAAAGTTTTGGGTCCATCGACGGCTTGAGACTTGGGAGTAAAAAAAATGGAGCTGGAGCCCAGCAGTTTGATAAGACTGATAAATCCTATCCTAAATTCGCCTGACAACAAATTGGCCCCTTGTTTTCGGGGAATCAAGTGATGGATTTGTGATGCAATGGCTCTCATTTTTATGTCATTTGTACATTTTCGTCCTTTTGTTTTCTTCTTCACCTGCTGATGCGTGATGATGAATGACATCTAAATCCAATTACTATTCCAGGATAACGCCGAAACTTTTCAGAATCATTTTCTATTCTTTTCACTCGCCTGCCTTGATTACTTTTACCACTTTGTTTTGCATTATCGGCCACCGGCTTCACAATCTTATCACATCAACTACGTCATAACTTTAACAGTTTTTCTTGGATCATGTCCCCACGCCAAATCCAGAGTCAGAGAAATGGGCGCTACTACAGTACATGCATGTATCTCATACATGCATGAAAAATAGTCATCGGATTCGATTGGAGTAAATCGAATTGCTAAAATTTTTATTATTATTATTAAATATGAAAGAAATGTAAACTTAAAACACCGATAAATATGAACATGAGATTAATAAATATGAAACATATACTATTAAATTTAAAATTGAAAATAATGAATATGGAACTTGGGATCATTAACTTACAACCCCAAAAATCGTGCAATTAATGAATTAATAAACGTGAAGCACCTACCATTAACTTGAAATTGAGACCATTAAACTTGAAACCAAATGAACTTGAAACTGAAACCAATGAACATGAAACTTGATATCATTAACTTGTAACCATGATTAATAGACCAATAAACATGAAACACCTATCATTAACTTAAAACTGGACCATTAAAATAGAAATCAAAAGAACTTAAAACTTAGAGTAATGAACATGGAACTTGGGATCATTAGCTTGCAACCCTGAAAATCATGCAATTAATAGACCAATAAACATGAAACACCTACCATTAAACTTGAAACCAAATGAACTTGAAATTGATAGCAATGAACATAAAACTTGGGATCATTAACTTGAAATCTCGATTAATGGACCAATAAACATGAAACACCTACCATTAACTTAAAACTGGGACCATTAAAATAAAAATTAAAAGAACTTGAAACTTAGAGCAATGAACATGGAATTTGAGATCATTGATTTGCAACCTCGAAAATCATGCAATTAATGGACCAATAAACATGAAACATCTACTGTTAACTTAATTATGTGACCATTAAACTTGAAACTAATTTTTAAGTATTATAAAACTAATTTTTTTTATTATTATGTTGCCTTTATTATTAAAATAATAATAATTTTATTTATTATATTTATTTATTACATTATTTCATAATAAAATATTCATTTAAGGAGCAACCAGCTGCTTTTTACCGGTTGCTCCAAGTTTTTTTCTTTTTCTTTTTATTTTTGTACTTGGCAACCAAACAATCGCCATATTTTTTTATTTTTCATTACCCGCATGTATGTAATACATGCGGTGGCCTAAGAAATGCATGGATGCCAAATTTGTTGTGTGTTTTAATTTTAATTTCTAGTTCACTAATTTCCAAGTTCTCTCTCATCTCTCCCTCTCAATTGCGGTCTCATTCATGCCCACTATAAGTTTAGCAAACTCATTTTCAAGTAATTTCATTTTAGAGTACTATGGGATCCACAGTTCCAAATAATCTATTCTCAACTAGAGTCTTAATTAATATGTTATTAATTTATTAAATGATAGAGATTAATTTTATTTTTATCAATTATAAAATGCATTATTTCATAAGAAAATGATACAGAACAAAACAGATAGGATTCCTGACATTCTTGATTAATGCCCGAGTTTGAATATTATGGGGAAGTAAAGGGTTAAAATATAGATTTGTGCTTTGTCTACTCTGTTATCTTTTAAAATAAAAAATAATAGTATAATAAATTTTTAGAATTGTATAATTGAAAATTACACAAATCCAATATTGATATAATTTGCATTAATTTTTAAAAAACTTCTACTACGCATGCATTTATAGTAGTGTACGGTGAAATTTAATTATATACATATTATTACTAATCTAAACTACTAATTACTATATTATACATTCCTTGTTGAAAATTGATTAAAAAAAAGTGTCAAAATGGTGGGTGGTTGAGCAACCATCTTTAAATTCAAAGATGGTGGGTGGCTAGCCATTGAACAAGAAAAATGGGTAGGTGTCGCCCATGGAAAGAAGAAAAAAAAAGGAAGAAAAGGAAGTCATAATTTGGCTATAAATAGAGGAGTGCTCCTCCTTATTTTTGTATCCCAAATCCCAAAGGAGGAATCCAAGTTTTGGTGAGAAATTGAGAGTGAGAAATGTTCTTAAGTATGTAGTTATATTGAAGAAGAAGTTGACTCCTCAATATGGGTATTACGGGTTTGCTTTGTTAAGAGATATTTCTCGGGATTATGTATTTGAGGCTTGGGTGAGAGAAAATTTATTTCTGAAAGTGATTGTAATAATTTTCCACATAGTGAATATTTTTCTCTGGTTGTCTTGTGACAACGGATTTTTTGTTGGCTTGTGGAGAATTCAAGTAAAAAGTGTATCCAATCTGGTATGCACAAGGATTAGAAGGTGTGGATAATTTTGGCACCTCAAGAAAATTGTCAAGAAGGCGGAGTGGGCTCACCAAATTACTCCAGAATCAGTAAAAGAGATATTGATATTCTCACAGATGGTGAGTTTCCTTTTGACAGGAGACTGGGTTAGTTCTTTTGGCATGTAGATCTCCAAGTTGCCATGAAAGAGAACATGTTATGATCAGCGGAGTCCACAAGTTTGCACGCGGGCATTGGCTTGATATAAATGCAAGGTGTGTGGTGGAAAAATTATGTCATAGCTGAAGAATTCTTAGGGAAACCAAGCATGAGAATTGCACCATAATTTTCAACGGATATGTTCGACATGTGCCGGGAAAAAAATCTTAGAATGGTTGATTCTAAGTGATATACTCTTTATGGTGGAATATGATAATTCTCTATATTGAGAATTATGACTATTGGTGAAAACAATGTTTTTTAGCAGTGGTTATGAATTTTTTTTTTTAACCATGGTGGAGATTGTTGAAAATTGATTTAAAAAAAAGTGTCAAAATGGTGGGTGGTTGAGCAACCATCTTTAAATTCAAAGATGGTGGGTGGCTAGCCATTGAACAAGAAAAATGGGTAGGTGCCGCCCATGAAAAAAAAAGGAAGAAAAGGAAGCCATAATTTGGCTATAAATAGATGAGTGCTCCTCCTTATTTTTGTATCCCAAATTCTAGAGGAGGAATCCAAGTTTTGGTGAGAAATTGAGAGAGAGAAATGTTCCTAAGTATATAGTTATATTGAAGGAGAAGTTGGCTCCTCAATATGAGTATTACGGGTTTGTTTTGTTAATGGATATTTCTCGGGATTATGTATTTAGGGCTTGAGTGAGAGAAAATTTATTTCTGAAAGTGATTGTAATAATTTTTCACATAATGAATATTTTTCTCTGGTTGTCTTGTGACAACGGCTGTGATTTTTCTTTGGATTTGGAGTTTTCTACGTAAATCTTGTATTGTGTGATTGGTGTATTCTCCATTTAATTTTTTCTATTAATTTGTTACTTGATAAATTGGTTGGAGTGATCTTAGGAGGAAGCTCAATTTTCTAACATTCCTCAGTGCAAAGCTTGGATCAGCAGTGATTCTAAGCGAAAATATTGAGATATTATTTGGAGTATGCAATATTACTCAATGAACTAGAAGGGTACTAACTGAACATGTAACTCATTATGGTTAATGACCTATATATATGAGGTTAATCAATAAGAACTTTTATTTATTTTTATATTAAATAAAAAATACATTACATAATGCTCTTGTCACTCAAAAGAACCTGAGCTAAAATGGAATACGACTTTTAATTAGATATTTTTCTTCTCCAAATATATATAACAATTTCACAGTTTATAAAGTTAATTCCATTTTTTTAAAATATTTCTCTGAAATACGAAATTAAGAATTTGTCTCATTTTAAGTTATAGATTAGAAAATTTAAAATAAAAATAGTAATGTTAAAAAACAATTGTAAAGACTCGCACTAATTGCTCAATGTCAGTCAACATTTGTATTAGAAGTCAATTTAGTCAACGTTGATTAATAATGTGGTCAATTGTAGTCAATACCGGTCAACACATATCAATATTAGTTGAAAAAAATTGTTAAAATAATTTAAATTAAAATTCCCATTACTTTTAAAAACATGACGGACGAATCCCAAATCGATACCTCCATAGGATTTGGAATACGGTCAGTGGCCAGCAGCCTCCAAATAACAAAAAATAATTAATAATTAAAATTTGTATAGTAGAAATTTCAATATTTGTATTTCAATTATATATATTATGATAAATTTCATAATTAGTAAAATTTTATTATATGATCTATTGATAAATATCATAGTAATTAAAATACAAATTGAGATTTAAATTTTAAAATCTATAGTATTAATGATAAAATTAATATAAAATTAGAACTAATCTTATTGCGAGGATAATTTTGCAGGTTAACAAATAGTTTGAGCGATTGGAATTAGGATTCCTTACCGTAGAAGAATTAGGGTTTCTTCCATCTTCAATTATCAAACAAAACAAATAAATTCTCCTAGGAAAAAATAAATAAATTTCTGTACCCATCCACTACACCCAACCAAACAAACCCGCCCATAATAGGGAGTGCCCGTCCTAGGTCGAGTCAGGAAATATTCATAGGTTGCGTGCCTTTCTATTCTCAAGTTTTATATTGGTTCATAAGTATGAAATGGTATTTTTCTTTCCAAAAAAATGATATTCACTCGATCAATAAACTCCACTTTAACCTTATTGAGGTAAATACCCCAATAAGGAATGACACTTCAATGATATCATTGTTCTTTCTTCCCACAAAAAGGGGATGCATCTCTCTTATAACATTATCAAATCTCATAAAAAATTCTCGCTAAGGCACTTTTTTATAGCATTCCACATCACTAATAAGAGAGGATTTTACTTTATTTATAAGTTTTGAGCTTTTCTTAACTAAATGAATTTTATTTTAGGTTAAAAGACTCAATAACAAAAATATGAAAAACAAAGGGCGAAAATAGAAAAGTGAGTCATGATAAAAAAATATTATTTTAATTGTATTAAGGGAAAAA
The DNA here is from genome assembly GCA_018350135.1 of Citrus trifoliata. NCBI lineage: Eukaryota > Viridiplantae > Streptophyta > Magnoliopsida > Sapindales > Rutaceae > Citrus > Citrus trifoliata. Next base: position 12,833,258 of record CM031387.1, on the reverse strand, counting down.
AACTCTTCCTCACTAAAAAAATAATTCATAAAATAAACCTTCTACAATTTTTTTTTAAAATTAACCCCACTAAAAAATAAGTTTCCCATAAATTAATATGAAATTGAAGGGAATTCATTATTATTATTTTTTAGTGCGGTCAATTGCTCACTCTTAGCTGCAAGTAAATCCACTATTGGTGACAGACTGATAGGTTATGTGTAGCAATAATATGTCCTTTTTTTTTTTTTAATAATAGTGTAGTAACAACATCTCGGTTGGTAGCTCTAACTTATGTATATTGGTTTAACATAAGGATCCCGCTACGTGATGTATATTCACATACAGCAACAGTTTTTATGGTGGGATTCACTATTATTGATGTGTGTGGCGTACGTTACGATTAACGTAACGTAGCATTGGTCTTAATATAAATCTTTGTTTAAAAACTTTCTTTTAGAAAATTGATAACAAAAAATCAAAGAAAATCAACTCTTTTTATTTAAGCATGTACAGTTTCCGCAGACAACATTTTGAAGATTCTTGATGTGTTTTGTTTAGCATCTTTTTTTGGTTACCCAGCAGGGGATGAAAGCTAATAGGATTTGCAGTTGCGTAAATTGAAGTTTCCAATCTAATGTTTTTAAGATGAGTAATATTACATCTTTTTCTTTCTTTCTTTCATTCATTTTTTTTAATAGATAGTAATATTACATCTACAAACTATTGTACAAGCACTATTGAACATGATCCTCAAACAGAATAGTAGCAATTTATTGAATATTTACAAGTACTTTATTAAATATTCATAAGTACGCTTTACCCGTGGTCCAAACACACTCTAGTCTCTGCCCATAAAGGATGACTTGCATAACGAAAATAGCCATTCAAAATCCTGAATCCAGTAAACAATTATATGGCATCGGATATTTAGGATCTTGAATCCTCCAAATCTAACCACTGTCCACTCTCTTGACTCATGGTGCATTTACTTACGGGATTGAGAAATGAAAATGGGGAATAAAAATTATTAGTAGTATTTATTTACTAAAAATATGGAAGAGCATAATTTAAATTAGAGTGAATCCCACAAATTTAGAAATGATGACCGAGAATCTCATTCTGATGGGAGAGGTGAAAATGATAATGGAGAACAAAAATAAGAAGTTAATTAATTTTCATACCCTATTAAAATTAAATTTTTCTTACCCCTTTTAAAATAATAATAATAATAATAATAAATTAAATTCATTCTTATAATTTATATTAATTTATCACGATTTTAATAGAAAATAAACAAATCAATAATTATATAACTCATTTTAATTTTCAATTTATGTAATTAAAATAAATAACTTATTTTGATTCTAAACTATTCTAATTCTAACTCATTTTAATTATTGATTAATTTAAACTGCATTAATTCAAAGGTCCATGGAATATTCATTTTCAACTCCCACTCTCTGATTTATCGCGGGACCACATGCCATTCTCTTAAAATGGGCAGCGGTGAAACATTAGGCCTTTGTAAAGTGGGCCCACGTGATGGGTCCATATCCGGGCTATAGCCCACGTGATCCTCGTCCATACTACTGTTATTTCCATACTGTAATTTTTTTTTCCACAGTTTACGTACGGTGGCGTTTGTTTTTTCTGAATTATTAATTGATCCGAATCTGGATAGATTTTTTTGTTTTGAATGGCGAATCTGGGTAGATTTAAATGTGTAAGTTCAAATAATATATTTATTTTTTTATTTAAATATCTCAAAATAAGTATTAAAATATTTTTTAATTTAAAAACTTAAAATGGCGTGCTTTCACATTTGTGTGTGTGCATATATATAAAAAAAACCATAATATTTTAACATATATTAACAAAATCACATCCAAATGAATATATAGTAATTTTGGAAAATAAATTATAAAAAAGAAATATTTTTAATTAGAATTAATTAGTTCATTTAGATTTGTTTATTTTTAAAAAATAAAATAATTTATTTTATTAAATTAAAATTATCTAAAAAATTTATTACACTATAAAAATAAACACCTATAATATACTTAATTAATTTATTTAAATCACTTTAATTTATTAAATTAAAAATCAAACCCCTCTACAGTGTATTATTTATACGAGGTTTTTTAAAAATCTTACAAACTGTACCATCAAAACATCCTCTAAAAGAATTTAATCAATACCCTACAGAACGGACAAATTAAAACAGCAGTCGTACAATTGCTGTGCAGCCCGAATACCAGCAGATTAACTTTAATTAGTGCCTTTTCCCATCAATCCTCAAAAGAAAAATATTAGTTTTTCCAATTCACATGATTGCACGTAGCACTCTACAGAATTTACAGGTGGCCCTATGCACTTTTGGGTGGTCTATTATAATCAGCTCCCTTTTAGAGAGAGATTGTAGGCTTCTAGCATAATTCGTTTTGCTACCTTTATTTTATATTCTTATTTTAACAAAATAAAATATTACTAATAAATTAAAAAAATTAATTTTAATATATTAATAATATTTTCACTTTATTAAAATGAGATCATTCTTCTCAGAGAATTATTATATATATATATATATATATATATGTAAGTATTAAGAATTTCTTTATTTCAAGACTTAAAAAAATAAGAATTAAATGTTGAATTGAATCAACCATCACAAACTTAGTAGTTCATATTAAATAAATTCAGAGAATAAAATTGGTGTTAGATACATTCGGATTATTGATTCAAGGCAGTTGCTTATAACAACTTAAAAGTAATCACTTTGATACGAGGGAATAGTAATATATAAAAGTTATAAGTAATTATATTTAGGTTTATTGTAATTTATATTATCTAAGACTCTGGATTCAATGATCAGTGCGAACCCAATTGACCATCGAATCCTTATCCGACAGTAAGGTCTTCAACGATTGGAACAGTCATAATGATGATAATCAAAGAAAATTGGGGACCTCGTGCTGAGGCTATGCATAATGCAGTGAGGTTAAAATGGGAACAAAACAAAATACGATTGTGGGGGCGGCGTAGTTTTTTATTCAGAATTACATGTCAGATTCAATTACATATATAGGTATGTATGTATAAATAGGGAAAATAGTAGTGGTGATTGACAGTGACTAAAGTGAAGGATTGTGGTGATCACGTGACGACAGTAATTGGTTCTTTGTCCTGTCCACTTAATCAGCTCTACGGACGTTCTGTGGACCATCTTACATCACTATGGTCGACAGCTTATTCAAGTGCATGCATTATTCAATTAAAAATTAATGGACCATCACTTTCTTAAATGATTGTATATTACGACATATGTTTTTAACAATCATGGAGGTGCTGCTTGGTTTTGTAGAGCCGTGTAGGACAGTACAAAACAAAGCTTTGATTGCCCTAGGAGATAACTAGATAAGTTCAACTTAGTCAAGGAATTATACAACGGCTTTCATGTCGATTCACTTGAAGCAGCAGCTCTTTGATGTCATCATCATATGGGTTTAATCTTATAGAATTTCCTTATATATATACAGATATATACATACATACGTACGTACATTTAGGTATATATATATAGTATTTTTATTATTTTGTTTTCAATAAATTAATTTTTTTTCTTCATAATTTAGACTCCTGCACTAACTTGAACCATGAGTCTATCCTGAGCAAAGCCCTAATATGGGGGAGTAGTCGAGTGGCGACCCTATTTAATGGCCCATGAGATAATAAATAGTGGAATTTGTAAGTTTATCAGAAGGATCAAACCTGAGACCCTGATACAATCAAGTACTAGATCTCAAGCCCTCAATCATCTAGACTCTCTCTCAGGATGGTTATGTTTTCATTTTGACCATCAGACCATTATGTTTTTATTTTGACCTCAACCTTTTTAAAATTTGTCAATGCCTAGTTTTGTTTATGTCGTTGTAAATATAGATATGAGGATGAAAACTCTTAAATTAAGAGTGTTACCATATTATAATATCTGTAAATAACTATTGTTGTACGTTAATTATAATAACTTTTTATTGTTGCCTATAACATTTTTTTATTGATGTACGACATTTTTTTTTTTTACTAGTGACAGCAAATTGTAACCAATCTTACTTACTGATGCTGCATTAATTGTAGTAGGACCCAAATATTTTCTCATCTTTAATAATTTGAAAGTTGTTGCAAGTGACTTTAGACCTTACTTGTCATATACTTCATCTGTTCAAAATTAATCAGTATTATATGGTACTGAGTTATTGCCTCTTTGTCGATCTTTTTAGTGGGATCTAGTGGAACAAGTGTAATAGACAAGAAGGATTGCAGTACATATGCCAGTTGCATAATATTCAAATGGGTGTTCTTTTTTTTTTTTTTTAAAGTAAAAGGAAGAATATTTTGGTAAAATAATGTGGAATCAGTTAAAAAAGGGAATGGAATAATGCTTTGATTCAGCATTGCTAGGTGTTATAAAATAATGCTTAGTATATCATAGCTAGTATATGAGGTTCAGGGTAAGAGGAGATGCAAAATCTCAATCATTTCGGGTCACATGTCATCTCAAAGTATAGTTAAATCGGAATGGCAGAGATGAGTTTAGGTATCATGATTATGGAATATAATTTATAAAAGCATTATCTTGTGATTGCTGCATTCTTGTTTTCTTATAAATTTTCAACACTGAAATTGATCAATCTCTTTGACGGGATATGTATATTATTGTCAAATTCTATTCAAACTTCATTTATTTAAAAAGGAAGAAAAGAGTCAATGATGTGCATATCAACGGCAATGGCAATTGCACAAAAAGTTTTATCAATTATAAGGTTTTGGTCACTTATAGTTGGACCAAGAAGACATAAAACAATGGCTCAAGATGGCTCTTCACTCCTAAATGTCTGTAGATTTGCTTTCTTTCGAGAGTAGCTCTAAAGCAACTTGCACAAATGGAGATGAGTAGTAATCAAAAGAATTTTACCCATAACGAGAACCCTAAGTAGTGAGGTAACCTTCATTAGTCAAAAAGTGCTGAGACTTTAGGGCTCAAAAATTGGAGCTGCTTTGGGCCAGAATTTTTTCTGATTATGATAGTGACTAGAGTTGGACTATTGGCACCCTCCAAAATCCTTTTAAAACCCCTTTTATGTTACAATTACATTTAAAAATAAATATTCTAATATATATCATATTTATTTTCTCTCTTAACAAAAGAATTTGTATTTTTTCTATTATCAAACTCACACATGTAATTTTTTCTCAAATTCTCTATAATTTTTTTTTCAATTACTAAAATAATTTATTGATAATAAACAAAACACATTCTAACAAAATTATCTGTCTTTTTTTAAGATTCATAATAAAAATTTTTACATCATAATCTTATAGATATTTTATTTAATTAATTAATTTTTATCAAGAAGTTTATCACGCATAAAAGTTTGTTTGTGAGGAGTGAGAAAATAATAGAAAATTAAAAAATTCACAAATTAAATGTGTTCATTTAAAAATAAGGATATTTTTGACATTAAACTTAACATTATTAAAAAGAGGTTTAAAAAGAATTTTGAAGGAGTGCCAATAGTCCAACTCTAGTGACTAATGCATGTGGAGTCGCATGTGGAGTCAAATAAAAGCTAGGCCACATCCAAAGATTTGCATGTGCACAAGTTTGCAACTGTATTTTCTCTTGTCCAAAAGTAAAACCGACAGACAGTAAAATCCAAGAATGCCCACCAATTCAAAAAACACATTAATTGTTTTAGTATTTTATATGTTTTCCATGTAAGGACTGAGGACCAAGACGTGGTTCTTGTACTGACGAAGAACATATGCATCATGCATGTTACTTGTATGTATCATATGAGGATGAATTTTAGGGCTATTGAAGTTCTAATGTTTTTAGGGCATGCATGTTTGGTTGAAATCTTTTCCGCTCTTCTCTACAAGTTGGTTGTAAAAATGACGAAAAATGATGCATTTGTATTCATCACCAAATCATACTCATCATAACAGAAAAAGTTACAAAGCTATCCACCTAATAACATTAGGTTTTAATTAAAGTAAAGTAGAATATTCTGCTAATTGGAAATGAATTAATTCAATTTATTTTATTTAACTAATTTAAATAATTATACAAAAAAGAGATGAAAAGCTAACAATGTCACTACTAATTAGACAACTCAAGGTGGGCTTACAGAATTTAAAACTATAAATATATGACTTGGGTGGGTTAAATATTAGGGTGGGAAAAAAGCCCGGGTTGGCCCAAGCCCAGTCCAAGCCTGCCGGTTTTTGCCCGGCCCTCACTCATGAGAGCCTGGACAAGGGCCCAAGAAAAAAAAAACTCGGGCCTCCCAGGCTAGGCCTAGGCCCATTATTTTTTAAAAAATAAATTTATAAATTAGAATAATATAATTAAAATTGAAAAGTAATTTAAAGAAAATTTAAATTCTTAACTTATAAATCAATGATGATTTAAAAAAACTAAATTTATCATACTAAACTTTCTCTTTTGTGTTAATTAAATAAAATAGCGTTTGAATTAGAGAATCCAGTATTAAAGAAATTTAAAGTTATGAGCTTTTATTTACTTGATTTATTATTTACTTTGAAATATTCATTTTCTTTAATTTATTTATGATTATAATAACTTGTTGATCATTAATTTATTTCAAATTTACAATAATTTAAAAATATTTTAAAAAATAAATAAAGCCCGAGCCTAGCCAGGCCCGCAATGGGCCCGACCCGACTCAAGCCCGCACACTAAACTTGAAGTGGGCTTGGGCCTAGGCTTGAAAAAGCCCAGCCCAAGCCCAATGTTTGCCATCCCTATTAAATATATGTAAAAATGTGTATTTTAATTAAAATAATATATATTTTAATTTTTTAAGATTTCTCAGACTTTTTGATTATGCTTGGACCTTTAGCTGAAACACAAATTTAAACCGAGCTTTTATAAAACATGCTCGGATTAGAGTAAGCCCAGCTCGAAACACCTAGACTCGAGCTACACTTAGGTATGACGAACTTTTTCTGCCATCTCTAAAAATTACACTTTCCTATCGTTTTGATATGCCTTATTGACACAAGAGTGTTTAGAGATTTATCATGTGTGGAGGTTAGCAATGAAAATGAATGTGAACATTTGGAAAGGATAGTCAAAGTGGGAAGCAAAAGTCAAAATTAACAGTCCATTTGTTCGAATTAACGGTAATGTTCTAGAAATAGGTAAATTAAGTATAATATATGGTTGAAAATATACTTTTGTCTAGTTTTTAAGGAATTTTACAGAATCAAATTTGGACTTCTCGTCTTAAAGAAATTCAAGATTTAGGTGGCGTTTGTTTCTTTATCTGAAATCTGAATATATCTGAATTAGTCTGAATTCTGAATAGATCTGAATGTATAAATGTAAATAATATGTTTATTTTTTCGTCTGAATCTCGGAAAATAAGTATTAAGTTGTTTTTTTTCAACTTAAAAAGATGAAAATATGTACTTTTACATTTATATCCTTATTAAATTTGAATGTCAAATAAATAATATATTAAATACCATAATCTTTTAACATTTATAAGTAAAACTATATTCAAGTGAATACATAATTATTTTAGAATTTTAATATATAAAATACCATAAATTTCAAATTTTATCGTATATAATATAAGAAAAAAATGGATATTTTTATGTGGGGTAAATATCTATGGGTAAGTTTTGGGATAGACATAAAAAATAAATTATAAAGAAGGGATATTTTTGACATTAGTAAGTAATTGACTTAATTCAGATTTCTCCATTAAGTAAAAAGCCAAAAAAATTGGCTTATTTTATTAAGTCAAAATTATATAAAAAGTCTCATTAAGTTATAAAAACAAATACATCTAATTAATTTAATTAATTAAGTTAAGTCACTTTAAGTTATTAAGTTAAAAAACAAACACCACCTTAGTCAGTAAATATCACAGTTGTCAGAATTCTGCACAAGGCCGTAAGTTCTGAATTTATTGGCATCAATGCATCAAGTTCTATCCAACAAGCTTTATATCTCTGAAATTTTCTTTGCATCAGGAGTTTAATAAAATTTACGGTGTTCGATTTGGAGTTTTCTACATCAAAATATGATTAAATGAGTGTTGACTGCTCACATTTGCTGAGCAAACCAACCTAATAGTCAATTTGAGATTTGCTTTGTTCTCTTCCATCTCATGACAGTTAAGACTTTTAATTCATATTTGATTCGAATTCTATATAATATAAATCTTATCCTAAACTTGGAGGGATATTCCAAGTTACCTATATAAATGTATTAGGTTGTAACTTTTAAAGAGGAGTTAGTGATTTGAGAATATAGCCTAGAAGAGTTCTCTTTTTTGAGTTCATTCTTTAAACTTTGTATCTCTTGGGTGAGTTCCTTCGAGTGTTGAGTTGAGAAACCTTGTATCTCTTATAGGATATCATGAGTTGAGAAGCTTTATATCTCTTGTAGGATATCATTGAGCGGCGAATCTCTATATCCCTTTGTAACACTCTTGAGTGGTGAGCTTTGTTAGATAATAATAAAAGTTTATTTTAAAATTATGCCGATATCAGTTTTGGTATCAGATCTTTAGGTTTCGTAATCCATGGCTTCGCAATTCATGGCAAATCGTCGTCAACGTGGTCCAAATGTTGAAGAAACTCCTCGTCATGAGAGAGAGGCTTGGATGGTATTGAAAAAGAAGATTTAAGAAGACAAGTGCAATAACTTCAACAGCGTCTACAACAATTTGAAGCAACTCAAGGAGCTGTTTCTCATCAAAGCTCAAATGACGAAGCTTCAAATAATGTCGAAGATAGCTTAAATCCTTTCCATAATGATCGAGACTCCAGCAATGGCTCCACTCCTCATTTGAGGAGTGCGTGAGTGTATATAAAAAAATTACTTTGAGCAACCATCTTAATTTTCTTTTTCTTTTTAACAAAGATCAAGGCCCACTGATCAGCTGGCCTATCACAACTCCCAGTCCACGCATGTCATGCTAGGTCATTTCCCTATCAAACGTGCTTAGGACAATAAGACTTGCTTTTTCAAACAAACAGTGTTGTGCCAACCCTGAGTACAAAAATTCAACATACACAAGGTTGAGAACATAATAAAGGAAATTATAATTAATGAATTTGATTGATTGGCAACGATTGAAATTAATCTTCTGAGTTGATTAACAATTAATTTTTGAATTGATTAATAAAGGTAGAAATAATTAATCATTTGATTAGTTTTTTTTCATAATTATTTGATCTTTTTGAGAAATCAAAGAGAGATTTATTTGGCTTACTATAATGCCCCGTCAATTTTGAATAAAATCTTCTTTAATTCCATCTTAAGAAAGAATCTCTCAGTAGAGGTAATCCATTTTGTACAATATGTAAGTGAAGTAGTAGACGTAATAGGAGTGGCATAAATTGCACTTGCAAACAAGGAGTAGACATAAATTTTATTTAAAAAAATAAAAATAAAATATATACATACATATATATATATATATGTGTATGTATGTATATATATATATATATATAGGAAAGCACATGCACGAATATGAAATGACTAGTGCTCGTCTTTGGATTGCCATTCTGATCTTGCTCGAATTATCTCAGCCTTATCTGCCTGCATGCGAAGTAGATGCGTATATTCCAAGTCTGCTTTCCGATTATTACTTGAATTATGATTATGGCTATTCTTATTCTTATTATTATTATTGGAGTCCTCAGTAACGCTGGCTGTTGTACTTGTCAAAGACTCCAGCAAATTTGATTGCCGACACTCTCGTCGATACTCTAGTGTCATGCTTGTCATATTGTAATCTTCCAATACATGTATTGGCACACTCTGCAGATGCAATGCATGCCAAAAGTTAAATAAATGGATTATGATATTCAGACGGAAAATTTTGACAGAAAGCTACTGACATAAACAGTGAAAAATCGGTACCGATTTAGTCTATTAAGGTAAACCAACAGAAGTTAACTTATTACTATCTCTCTTATCTCTTTAGCATTTTGGTAAATAATAAATTAACAATCGTTCAGATATGTGTGTTTTGAAGAGTAGTTAATTACCTCCAAAATCCATCCTATGTATTTGACATTGTTTACGTGCTGGTTGGCATCCATGTCACTCCATCTTGGCTGGACAGTAGTAAGCAAAGCAAGAACACAAATTCAGTATCGAGAACGAATCAAAGACACGAGAACAGGTTCATTAGATTACTTACAGCTAAACCAGATCGAATTCTCCCAGCGGTTTGATCAGTTAACTTGTCGATTTTTCCAACATCGGTCTTCTCTTTGTCAATTGCAAAAGTGTTTAGGTAAAATGGTAGCACCTCTTGCCTCACTTGTTCAGGAATCTTGGATAACCTTCTTGTTTCTCTGTTCATGATTACCCAGGTGCTACACAGTGATGATAATAGGAGTTAACTAGTTAAGCCTCTTTACAGCTAACTAAGAATAGTACATAGTTTCATTTCTCAATTACACACACACATGTATATAGTTTCAAAATTTGAATCTACTGCTGAACTAGTTTTGTTGATCTTTTCAAAGATCTTGTGTAACTTGGGCATTGATAATAGAATGAGACTGAGGTATAATTTAATGAATTTTGATTGTGTAAAGAGCTGAACTCTTTATAATTTTTTCTTTATAATTTTTTTACCACATGTGCATGTATAATAATATATGATTAAGATTTAATTATTATATTTTAATTTAATAATTACTAATTATATATTTTTAAAGAATCAATAAAAAGTCCGCTCAATTTAATATATATATATATATATATATATATATATTTTCGTATTCAATATCTATCAATAACGATTTTGTAAAAAATCGGCACTTTATTGGAACTAGAATTTTTGATGGGGATAGTGCACCTTGTTGCTCTTGTTATTATATCTTGGGTGCGGTAGTCTCGAATGATCCAGTCTCTACGCATTGCATTCTTTCCAGAAGCATCAACCCACGTATCGATCTCAACAGCATCTCCCCTGTCAAATTTAATCATTCACCATAATCAAAATCGATATAGTGGGGTCATTTATTATATATCCATGCTGATGCAAATGCTGAAATACGTACTTCGTGCGCAAATTAATTATTACACCATATGGCATAATATGCCATAATTAATTGAACAAAAATATTATAACGTCATATGGTGTAATTGCGAATCCGCACAAAATCCGCACATCTGGCTAGCTCTATATTCATGCTAGTGTTATGTATAAGGAAATGATCCTTCAATATTTATCAAAAAAATCCAATTATTACTTGTCAGATTTCTCTGAGGAGAATGTGAGAAAAACATACCAGCTGCTATATCTCTGTACTTGAATGTGGATGCGGGTGACAACCCAAATGAGTTTCCTGAGGCTCATTTCACGTGTAGCACCGAATCCATTTCCAGCAAGTCCAGAGCTTGTCACATGATTCAAAGCAGTCTCCTATAATCATCAATCATTACTTTTATATTGATGGACTAAATCTAATTTTTGGTAAAATGGATTTTTCATCTGCGCACACATCTATTTTTTCTTTTGCTTTTCGCACTTACGAGTTGTTATGAGGCCGTTAATTTTGCAACTTTTGTACGTGTGGTTTTTCAGTTGACAATCAGAGGAACTTTTTTAGGCGAATATAAGAGTGAGATTCAAATCATATTCTTCTACATATTTTTCTAGACTTTGTAAAGTGTGAACAAAGGCACCTAGGCTATTGTTTAGACTTTAGATGGCCAAAGTTCGAGTTTCCATAACAATTATTTTATTTTATTGAGAATATGTAAATCGAATTTTATTAAGTGTGAATTTTTAGTTATACTTGACTTATCCATAATTATATGATTATATGAATTTAATAGTTCGAAAGTAGACATTAACTTGTAATGTTTGACAATGCTAAATTAAATGGATTTAGATGTTTGATATATTTCTGCTTATAATATCAGTAGAATGTGATCTAACATTAAAATATGTGAATTAACATAACCACCATCATTATAAATATTACAATTATTATTATTACTGAATGAATATTATGAGCCAATAAAAAAGGAGGGAAAGATCTTGGGTGCTTTATGAGTATTGCTTTCTTTTCATTTGTGTGTTGCCTATGTTTTCCTACCAATCATAAGAATGTTCATACACATATGAAAAAAAAATGAATTAAAAAAATAAATAATTAATGCTCACGGAATACCTAAAACTCTTGAAAAAGGATAAAATTTTGTGTAAACTTCTATATGAAACACGCACAATGAGGATTTCCATAGAATCAAGTGCACAAAGATCCTGTAACTCGGGAGAGCAAAATTCTTATTATGTAGCTTTATATAATGATATTAAAATGCAATATTTTTGTACAAATACGTATGATACTATTGCTTAGGACTAAATCTCCTGACATAAATCTTAAGATAGTACTATGATTGTTATCACATGCATGCATGACTCATATTATTTATTTATTTTTAATTCATTCAATATTTTCACGCCACATAAATTTTTACAAAGAGCTTATATTAGTAGCGAGAGTTAGGCTTATTTAACTAGTGAAAGTATATAAAAAAAAAGATTAATAAAAAAGAAAGATACCAACCTGGAGGAGATTCATGAGGGTCTCCATGGTAGCAGTTTTGTCAGGTCCAATTTCATATGACCTGATACTGAAAGTCTGCCGATATACAAACCTATCCTCCACAAACCTTCCCAGCAAACATGCGCGAAGAGGAGAATTATCAGGCTGCCGGCTTTGTTTAACAACCAGCTCATCATCATGGCTATTAATCTTTGTTCGTATATTCGGTGCTTCATGAACGTGGCGAATTCCATTCACTTTCTTTCCACTTATCATCTCCAAGCTCCCTTGATTACTTGCACTTGCAATCACTGAAAAGCTTCTACATCGTTTCGGTTTGATTGAAGGCCATGAAGCATTAAACCACCCTGCCTTCGCAGCATAGCATAATGTTACATCATTGGTGGCTGCCATGGACGTTTTTGCTAAGTGATCATTCAATATGTTTGCAATAATGAAGCTGGTGCATGGTACGTATCAGTATTTTTCTAAACTTATTACGTTGCCTTGTTGAATAGAAAAACTTTTAAAGTATATTAGTTGGTGTAACAACTTATATTTCACAAAAGAATATGATAAGACAATGAGTGGAAGAAAGGACAACTTTTCTCTTTTAATAACGTGGGGTTTGAAAAATAATTTGCAGTTCAACAACTTTGATGGGTGGGGGAGAATTATTAGAGGGCATCTCTATGATAGCTTGCACCGTCACGAATATTGGAGGAATTTGGAAAGGTGCTTTGTAGTTTCATTGTAAGGGAATATGCCACAACCACAAGTACATTAACTTAGTCTTTTGTGCTTGATATTTTGTTAGTAGTGGTTTAGAATTTGAAGAAAAGATGATTTGTTCTCTAGATGTTTCTTTGTTAAGTCATCTGCTTTCCCTACGCCATCGATTCATTTATGTTATACACATTGAGTCATTGATTAGGTGGGTGTATTTAGCAGCGCTGTCATTTGCCGAGCTAATTATACCCATTTATTTCGTTTATGATCAGACAAATGATACCTGAAAACCTAAATTATATCCATGTATTTCGTTTATAAATGGGCCGGCCGTATCCAGAATGGACCCATGATGCTTACTCAGCCCAACTGGCCGAAGAAGAGAAAGTGAAAAATCGGAAGGTACCACGCTTTCAAGTTAATAATTCATAAGATCAATATCTCTTTATTCAAAAGGTTGGACGTTATATTTTATCAAGTTATTTAATGTTGGTCGAACAAATTATATGAAATCAACGTATAATAATAAAATGACAGGTTCATAATCTTAAGTGCTAAACCCATTCCCATCTCATTCAACTTTTGGAAAGTTAAATTTCTAACCACCATCTCACTTTTTTTTTTAAATAAAGAAAATGGTGTTTGAAAAGCAATTAATACAAAACACAAAATCACTCTTTTTGAAGTTATTCCTTTCCCCTTCCTGTTTTTCAAAATTTACTATAAAATGGGATGACTTTGAACAAAATAATTTTTAATTTATCAATTATTAAAATTAATTTTTAGTTTTTTTTAAGAGAGTGTTTATTTTTTAACTTAATAACTTAAAATGAATTAATTAATTTAATTAGAGATGTTTGCTTTTATAACTTAACGGGACTTTTTAGATAATTTTGACATAATAAAATCAACTTTTTTTATTTTTTATTGAATGAAGAAATATAAATTAGCTAACTAATTTCTAATCTAAAACATATCTCTATTTTTTTATTTATTTTTCATGTCTATCCCAAAACCTATCCATAAACGTTTACTTGCTAATAATCTCATCTTTTTTTTTCAACCATCATGGAATCCCTTCTCACTTTACTTCCCTCATCAAGCTCTTGAATCTCCCATTATCGGTCATCAAAAGTATTTATTCTTATATTTTTTATGTAACTATATAATTTGTTTTTATTAAATTTTTTAATATATTCTAATTCTAAAATTATTACGTATTCACTTGAACGTGGTTTTACTTGTATATGATAAAATATTATAGCATTTATGCTCTTTAAGATACACATGCACATTATTTGACGTTCAAATTTAATAAGGATACAAATGTGAAAGTATATATTCTTACATCTTAAAGTTGAAAAAATAAACAACTTAATATTTATTTTTAGAGATAAAAAATATTATTCAGATTCAAACATTCATGTTTATTCAGATTTCAGACCAATTTTGACCTACTCAGGTTTTAGATTAAAAAAAAAAGAAATTATCATTTTCTCACCAAAGTTATTCTCACATATCAAGTCAGTACCATGATTTGTTGAAAATGTATTTTACCACAAAATGTTTGTTTTTTTTAGTGTTTTACCACCATTTTGTTAGACCAGTTAAATACTTGCTAATGGTTTGTTGATATTATAGGGGCATTTAAGGCATTTTCCTTTGAAGTCAAAACACTGCATTTGCAATGATAAAATAATAATAAACAAATTATTAGATAAATAATTTTAAAAAATAAGAAATTTGCAACCCTAAAAATTTGGCCCCTCTCTCTCTCTCGCTCCATCTACGATCCGTCTCTCTCTCACTCATTGCTCTATCCACCACAGTGTCGTCACTGACTTGTTGCCATCTCCACTGTCATCTACTCTCTCCACTATGGGCTATTGACTTTTTTTTTTTTGGCTTATTGTCCATTGCATTTTTTCCTTAATTAAATTATTTTGAGTTGTGATTAATACTTAAATTTAGTATATTATGATTTTATGCTCCACAAGCAAAATTAACTTTTAACTCATTTTTTGTTAAATATTAACGCATTTTTAACTGGTATAATGGTAAAATAATAAAAAAATAAATATTTAATGATAAAATATACTTTCCAACAAATCTGACTTGAATATATTAAAATAATTTTGGTGGAAAAACTTTATTTTCACAGAAAAATACCACCTAAATTACTTTCGAGCTTCTGAAGGCTCTATGTGAATTAGTTTTTCAGTCGTAATCATAAAAGTGTGCCGGCTCAATCTAGAGACGGACCAACTAGAGAAGCTTTGAATTAAAGTATTCAGTGTCAATTTCTCTTTGATTTATCCATCCCATCACTATTGCATATTTGGATCGTTTGATTTAATGACAAGTGTCACCGACTTTTATCCTGGAACCACACTGAATACGTGGCTTCTGTCGGGAGGAAAGAACAAAAGCCACTAGATTTTCACCGTCCCCGCATTGATTTAAGCAAAGCAAACATCATGGGATTAAAAAATATGAAGGAAAAAAAAAATTTGCAGGACCAGCGTGCTCTTAGTATACTTTACTTCTTCTGATCATAATGCTGATCACAATCTGGACGGGGCTAAATCTAGTTGGACACGTTGAAGGCAGAATCCGATACTGTCTCCCATCCTGCCACGTGTCTTAATCTCTGCAATATAAATAGCTAACCCTTATAACAGGTCCACACAACTTTTGTCTTAATCCTAGAAACCATTTTCTCACTTGGCAATCACAGTCTTCTTCGATTCATCACTTTATTCATCAGTTAGTTTTTCTCAGTGTTTATTTACTACAGTATCCAAAAAAAAGAAAAATAAAAAATGAGTCGTTTCTGGAATTTGATCTATGGTGTTCATTCACTTGCAGGGTATTTTTTTTTTTTTGTTTTTTTCATATTTTTAATCATGTAAAAATCTTTTTGTTATAATTTCTCTAATATCTGATCATAAAATATGTATGCAGGCCGGTTCTGATGCTACTGTATCCCTTGTAAGTGATTGATTAATTTCTTTTCATTTTCTGTATTAATCCTGATTAGTAATTAATTAATTATCTAATTAATTGAGTGATCTGATAATAAAAGTGGGGTTCTGATACATATGCCAGATATGCATCAGTTGTGGCAATAGAGAGCCCATCAAAAGTGGATGATGAGCAGTGGCTTGCTTATTGGATTTTGTATTCATTTCTAACTCTTACTGAGATGGTACTCCAACCGGTTTTAGAGTGGTAAGTGAAACTAATAGATCATTTAATTTTTTTTTTGGGGATTAATGATTTTTTATTTGTGACATGTCATGTTATGAATAATTAAATTTTAGGATACCAATTTGGTACACGGTGAAGCTAGTACTAGCGGCATGGCTGGTTCTGCCACAGTTCAGAGGTGCGGCTTTTATATATGAAAGGTTTGTCAGACAGCAAATTAGGCAGTACAGAGGAGGTAAAGATCATCATCAGCAACATCATCGCAAGTCTTCTCCTACTGGCACTGGCAAGGGCAAGAACAAGTTTGTGGACTTTATTATGCCCAAGAAAGTAAGCTAATTAATTGGATTTTTTTTAAAGATTTTTTAGTAATGTTTCAGCTCCGGACTCTTAAATTTTATTAAATCGAATTTAAAATTAAAATTAGAGTTGCTGTAAAATTTAGACGTCTGAACCTGAGCACGATTTAACTCTTAATGGATGTTACTGTTCTATATTGAAAGAGTGAAGTAAAGTGTGAGTGAACAGAAGGAACTAAGATTTGTGTTGAATTTTCTAATGAGATGTATTATTCAATTGGTTGTGTGCGGACAGGGAGAGCACGAGGCATACTAACCAACTACAAGAAAAGAAGAGACGAATCTCCGTTGGCTTGTGTTCGTGTGTCGAGCTTCTGTTGCTTTGTGCTTTGCTTTGCTTTTAGGTTAATCTTCTCTCTTGGTGATTGTTGTATAAATGAAAGCTTTAACTTTTAACCCGTGTACAAGTTTACAAGTTTGCGACTTTCAAAGCTTCTGTGACGCTTTAATGAAGAAATTAGTGATCATTTGAGGCCGCTCACTCTTTTTCGGCTAAGCAGTTTCTCACGTCAGTCGTATAATAATAAATCAATAGTATTATGATGTGTAAATATTGATTTTTAAAAATTATTGTGGTTATATTAATTTTAATTATATGTATTATGTATGTACTGATTGTGTATTATTTCTTACGCATTCTGAAATTCTTAAATCAGTGTTTTAGGTGAGGTTTTTGTGGGCCACGATGATGTTGAAATTAAAACTTAAGTCATTCTAATGCGTTTGTTTTCAAGCCGAAGGCGGCCGCGATGCTTCGGTCAAGCTGGAAAGTAATTTCTTTTGCGTGAAGCAACATTTGAACAAACTTTTTGGGTTCATATTTTGTTGATCGTGTAATTTATTTGACAGAAATCAAGATTCTTGAGCTATTTGTTAATTTGGCACATATATTTCTATAAAGAATGTTTATTCCAGCGGTTTATTAATTTGACACAGAAATTTATATAAAGAATTTTGTGTCCTTTAGGAAAATTATTGTGATGGATCTTTGAGGAATTTAAAGGGTAAAATTTTAGGAAGGATCCGTCGTGTCTCTTTATTTTCTATATCTTAACCATTAATTGCTGGAGCTCGAAATGTCGGTTCTAATTATGTCTCTCTCTATTCATTGTTGGGAGCTGCAAATGTTGGTTTCTAAGTGCATGTTTATAATTGTGGCGGATTTTTAAATAAACAAATAACTGTTTTGATCCATACAGAAGCAATTATTAATTTGGTGTTATCAAACCTCAAAAGTGCCGGCAAGTGATTTAGTTATTGAGTAGAGCATCACAATTGAGTTGGCTTTAATTGAGGATTTACGTTTTCATAAATATAGATTAAATTATAAATTTACTACAAATATGGGGTCTAAGTACATAAGTGCGGCTGTAGAGAACCGCTTAAATTGCCAAGGTTGAACCGTTTCTGTGGCTTAACAAAAATATTTTTACTAGCTTAAAATGCATTGCGAACCTGAACTAAAAATAATGTTTTCGACTTGTAAATATGCTTTTACCTGTGATAACAACTAGACGAGCCGTCGATTCTTGCATCGTATGTATCTACTGATACTGTGTTGGCTATCTAGCTTCTATAAATATATAAGTCTTTTCTTTTAACTCACTACATAAGAACAAGCTAAGGCATCTCTAGTCTACCAATTTCTTAGAATATATTAAAATATGCGTCAGACATTCATCTGTAAACATACTTCTAGTCCAATTAAATTCCTCAGAAAAATATCATTAAAACTTAACATTGATAAATTAGAATCATCCAATTCAAAATTGGTTATTTCCCCTTAAATCTCAAGCTCTACTAGCAGAAACAAAATTCACAAAATTATATTTGATAGGGCTTGTTTGTTAAACGTCTCTGAAGTCTAAACTTTAAAGAATTTTAATTTTCTTTTTACTTGTTTGTTTTTTTATAACTTGTGTATGATTTTTTAGACATTTATATCTAAATAGAGAAGATAAATTTTTGTGACTTTTATTTAAATGATAAAATATCTGAATGAGAAGTAAATATTATATCCGATAAATATTTCTATTAGATATACTCATTTCTTCAACTATAAAGTGTCATCCCTTTTTCTGTTTTGACTTGGAAGGATGTAAATGCGGAATAATCATATTCAAGATGTTTTTTATTGTAAGGGGAATTGCCAATTTTCTGTTTATTAAAATCAATATTTATCACTTACCGTCCTACAATTTTTATAATAGCAAGTAACCTTTTTGACAATATAATTTCAAAGTATTATTCTTTTTTTAAATATTTTTTATATTTATTATAAATAAAATGCATCATATTAATATTAATTAAAATAAAAAATTTAAGTACTAAACATAAGAAAATATATTTTTTGGAGTGAATAAAAAATTAATATTATGATTTTTTTTTAGATTTTGTTATTTCTTAAACTTTTTTTTAATAAATATATATTTTGTATTTCTAAGTTAAATTATCACACAAATGATCCATTTATCCCTCTTCTCCTTTAAAGTTTTTGGTCCGAGAGGTTATTAGCTATTATGAAAATTGTAGGGGATAAGTAGCATATATTGATTTTAGTAAGAAGAAATTAACAACCTTTCTATTTATAAAAGCAAATAAAATGTCATTCATATTTAGATATTAGAAAAATAAATAAATATATCATCCAGTCATTCATATTTATCCAAAATTCCATCATCATAATCACAAATCCTCTACTAATGGCAACTGCGAGGGCAAGAATAAGTTTGTAGACTTTATTATGCCTCATTTTTTTTTAATTTTTAAGTCATGTTTTGGTCCGATAATTTTTTAAAATCAAATTTAATTTAGAATCAAAGTTATCGTAAAATTTAGACGTCTAGACCTGAGCACCGTTTAACTCTAATATACATTAGGTTTAATGTTGTGAAGCCATTGAAAATGCTATTATAGGTCCGGAGAGAAAATCTGAGACAATGTTGGATTCTCCTTTTATGTGCTTCACTTCGAATTTGAATCTCGAGAGGGATTTAGACTTTGCCAATTGTATGTCTGGAGTTTCTTCTTATTTTCTCCTGCGTAGGCCTGAAAGCAATTACAAATGGAGTGAGAGAACGAAAGAACTAGAATTTTTTAATGCCTTTGAGGACTGCTAGAACTTCTTTCTTTGATGATAGGTAGTAATGCTGAGCTTCACTGAATTGTCATGATTTATAGCCACAAATTCTCTTGGTTCCCTCGGACTCTTGAAGTAATATGGCTCCCCCCAATAATTCTCACTTGTATCTGTTTGCAGGATGATATGTCCTTTGTTAGGAATTAAAGGTGGAAGTGATTGACACTTCTGCTTTAACAACTTTAGGGCTTTTGTCGTTTCTCTAGAGCATGGAGAGGACTATTTCTTTAAATGCTTGGAAATCTAACTCATCATCTTTGATAGATTCTAGATGTGATCTGCTGCATAATTGATGATTCCAAAACATTATTGGATTTGCTTTCTGCTTAACAGCTCATTAGGAAATTGAGATATTTTTTCTGCAATATGTGGTTGAGGAATGATGCATCCATCGTTGATGTGAAACTCCTAAGAAATTAATTTCTTCAAGGCCAATCTTCATCTTGGATTGAGATGATGCCAAACCATGCTTATAGGTTAAGTCTTTCATTTCCATTGCGTATTTCATCCTTATCAAAGAGGTTTGGAGTTGCCTGCACATTTGGAGAAAGAGGGCTATGTGTATTGTACCCGCTTTCTATTCCATATACTTTTGCTAAAGCTCTTTTGCCATGTAGACATCCCTACACTTACTCTATGTATCATCGTGAATATTAAAATACTAACTAGGCAACCTAAGAGGGGGGGGGGTGAATTGGGTTTTTAAAAATTAAGTTAAGCAAACCACACAACAATCCAATCTAATGTCTTAATAAATTCGAAAACAATAAATTCAATGAAAGCAGAATAATAAATGAGTAAGGGAAGAGAAAGTAAACTCAAGGATTTTTACGTGGTTCTGCAATCCCCACTTACGTCCACACCTCCAAGCACACCAAGCTTGAAGATTTCACTATCTGAGCCTTTCCAAGGTTTCAAACGTCTACAATTGACTTCAAGGTGTCAATGAGCCTTTACAACAAGAGATTATCTCTCTAATCTCTTCACCCTAAGTGTTTCTCACACTTATACACTCATAATTTGATGAGAAATGTAAATTACAACAATGAAACTCTATTTAAGAGTGGATATACAAATTGAAGAATAAAGATGATTTAATAAATGATGATTTACGAAATTGAAGCTCAATATATGTTGTGTGCACTTATTTTTGCTTGCCAAGATTACCAAAAATGAATTGGTTTTGAGTTTATATAGTTTGAGCTAAAAAACTAGCCGTTATGCACATTTTGGTCATAACCGGCTTGCCGTTTAGGAAATCGGTAAGCTGCTTTTATGTTACCGTTAAGGCAAAAATTTAAATTTCAGAATATCCGGTATGCCGCTTTTCATATCCGGTAATGCCGCTTTTGATATCTGGATTACCGCTTGCAAAATCTGGATAGCTGTTTATGCTCTAGAGGCTTACTGCCCAAAATTCGGTTTGCCGTTTATCATATCCGGTAAGCCGCTTGCTACAGTGACTACTACAGTGAACTATTTTTTAAAATTACCGTTTAACCCCAAAACTTTTCAAAACTATATTATGACCCAAAACATTATGAAATTTTATAAATAGGTCCAATTTCAGAATTTCTAAGTAATGCTTTGTTAATCCCAAAACTTTCTAAAATTACGGTATAACCCAAAATGTTATGACACTTTTCAAATAAGTCATTCTCCAAAATTTCAAGCAATACTTATTGATTTCAAAGTTTTCAAAACTTTTTCAATTAAATCATAAACTTGAAAAACAACCAATTTCATAAAATTATTTTTCCATTAAATATAAAACCTTTATAATGTAAAAATAATGATTTATTTAAAATGTATAAAAAATAATTTGAGATTAAAAGATTAATCATTCTTAATCTTTTTTGTTATCATCAAAATCAGTATTATGGAAACATATATGTTAACAAATATGATCATGCTCTATCACTTTGAGCAGCGGTGGCTTGTCTCTTCTCTATATATCTCTTAGCTGCACAATGGCAATAGTGTTGTGGGTTATATGGTATCCATTGATCAATTTGAGTGTGAGGATGTCTTCAAAAAGAGGAGAAAAGAGCTTGTTGAACCAATATCCTTTAGCATATCGGCAGCTTTTATAAATAAGATGTGGTTCAAAAACTATGGCAATAGGGTACAGATTTATCCATAACTAGAAGACATCATATGATAGTGGTGATGCCTCACATATCACATAATATCCCCAGTTGGCGTCTTCATCAATAACATGGTGAAATATTGTGGATACTCTGTATGCCAGTTCATTAATTTGGTCAATTTTAGGAAATGGATCATCAGAACTATCGGGATATTCATGGTAGTCAATTACCTTATTAAAGATCTTCTCTTTGATCTCTTCAAGTAACACTGAGATAAATTCTAGGATGTTGTGGATAAGAAAACTTCTTCCGTATTCCATTCTTGAGGAAGATTCCATATTTCGCCTTTTGTTTTTAGAATTTTGAGTCAAGTTGAAGTTTGGACTTCTCAATTTTATTAAATCAAATTTTAATTAGAATCGAGATATCTTAAAATTTAGACATCTGTATCTAAGAGCCATTGCACCATTTAACATAAATATATGTTATTTTTTATGTTGAAAGAATACAAAAAAGTGTGAGAGAGCACAAGTTATAGTATGTTCGGTTTGAAAAAATATAAAAAGAAAGAGGAGAGGAGAGAAGGGAGAGAAAATAAATAAGGAGAAAAATTAATTTTATATCCAACCAAACAATAAAAATATTATTGAACCTCTTTTTCACTTATTTTCTCTTACCCTCTTTTTTTTTTTTTCATTCACTTCCTCTTCCGTCATTTCTTCCAACCACATCATAAGCTAAGATTTGTGTGGAATTTTTCTCAAGGGACGTTATTATTTAATTGATTGTGTGTGGACAGTGGGAGCACGAGGCATACTAAACAACTACAAGAAAAGAAGAGAAGAGCAGAGAAGAATCTTCACTGGCTTCTGCTGCTTCGCGCTTTTTGCTTTGCTTTTAGATTAGTTTGCTTTCTTGGTGAATGGCGATTGTATAAAATTATAAGTGAATCTTTTTAACTTTTAACCCGTGTACAACAAGTTTGCTAGTTTGCGGCATTTAAGGCTTTTATGACGAGTCTAATGAAGAAATTAATGGTCTTGAAATTAAATCTTTCTTTGGTCAAGTTTTTTGTGGGCCATGATGTTGATGATATCGTTGAAATTGAAATTAATTAATCCTAATGCTTTTGTTTTCAACCGAAAGATATCTGTGATGCTTTCAAGTGGGCAAGTAATCTGTCTGAAGCAACGTTTGAACAAACTTTTTGGAGGCATAATTTTGCTATGAACACAACTGAATCTGTTGTATTCACATATGATCAATTTTGCAATAAGTCGGCAATTGATCCCGTGGAGATTATAACCCTTGTAAAACTCAATGAAAGTATATGAAAAATATTTGACAAGTATAAAATATTAATCATACAAGTCATTGGACAAGTATCAAATCAATATAAATAGTTGAATTGGGGATTCTTAATCATATTACAATTAAAAATAAGTTAAAATATAAAAAAATATAAATTTTAATGCAGTGTATTTTATTTTATAGTGTACTGAAATTTGTATTTTTTTTAATTTTTTACCTTACTTCTGATTTTAATACGATCAAAATCCTTCATTAGAAATTTACTTATCTAATCAATACTTAATAGAATATGTTGTATTCACATATGATTAGGTTATTCATTTATATGAGTTGTTTGTCGCTCAACTTGTATTCGAATGATTATTATTAATTTGACACATAAATTTATGTAAATGATTATTAATTTGACGCAAAATTAGTGTGATCGATGGTTCTTCACTTCTTTGTACTAGAAAAACTAATAATAATAATTAATAGGACAAGATTTTACGAAGGAAACTTCGCGCCTCTTCATATCCAAGATCTTAGCCATTCATTGTTGGAGGTCAAAGGTCGGTTTCCAGCAACGATATACGTTTTGATTTGACTAATTAGTTTAACCATAGTTGGATTATCTTTTGGATCAAATGCACCAACAATTATAAAATTAGCGATTATCGATCTTCAAACAAAAAATGGGGAGTAAAATAAGTGATTAATTTGCTGGATAGTAGTACATCCACAAAGGCACAAACTCATACAGGTGATATTATTATCTTATCACTTTTAACTTTTTTTCGTATTTCACTTCATTATCAAAATTTTCTGAAAATTATTTTTAACCTAATATTTCAGTTTCTATTATTTTACTATTAAATCATTAATTCCATTAATAAATTACTAATGTCACAAGAGTATTTTAAGAATTTTTAGTATATGTATTTTAAGAATTTCACAAGGTATAGTATTTATAATTTTATCAATTAATTGTTTTGAATATATAAAATAATCAATTGATAATAATATCTGTTTGAGGAAGAAATGGAAGGTCAATAATGGAGCGCTATGTGTCAATGAAAAATTGCATGACTAACCACAGGGTACCCAACCTACATCGGATGCACCTAATAGTCAAGCTGGTACGCAAGGTACCCCATGTCAGAAGTGAAAAGGGTAGAGAAATAATTCGGAATATTTGTTGGATACAATATCTCCATTGCCTAAAAGTTAATATTTGATTTGTCAGAATCAAATAAGAAATATTTTGCTGGAAAAGAAGGGACAACTAGCTGTCATGCCTACCAAAAAGTAAAAGACAGCACACCAAGAATAGTGGTCCTCTAGATAACCTCTACTGAGGTATCTAGGACCACCATGCATAATGCGCCACATGCAAAAAAAAATAAACCCAATAAATAACGCATTACTTGTTCTCCAAGCATGCTCACAATGCTCTAAATGAATATACAAGCCAAAGGAATGACATATTCTTAAGGGTTGACCAATAAAATTTCTCCAAGTGGCAGGCGACCAGGGCACTCTATATGAAGGCGCTCAGGTTCTGTCTTTCTCACTCATGAATGCTCACAACAATACACACACAAAAAAGGGTTGAGGCTTCCTTCAACTTCCAGCCACCATTGTTAAGGACTTGCAACCTCTTAACATCTAAAATATTGCTCATAAATTGACTTGAGCGTCGGAGTGTGGTAGCCGGCCACCGGCGGCTTCACCTCAATCCTCTCTTCTCTATTTTGCAAGTTAAAAACAACTCATAAGCCAACCCTCATTCCAGACCCTAGTCTCCCAAAGTTCACTTACTTCCTCTCTTCACTTTCGACTTCCGTTCAAAATCATCTCAAATAATGCACCCTGGGTTAGGCGAGACACCCTTGTTACCCTTAATACAAATTTTATTGTGTTTAACTGGGTTTTAGTTTATTTTTCCTTCACACCAAAATCTAGTTAAAACAATATCACAATTATTCTATTAAAAATACAATTTATTTTAATGGTTTTGGTGACAAAATTATAAAAAATATAATTTTAAGTGGGAAAAAATAACTGGAGGATGGTTTGCTGATAGTCAGCTCAAATTTAAATTTTTTTTGCTGATTTGGAGAATTGTTGAAAAGTCAAGCATGTAATTGTTGAGTAGTTGCATGAAACAACTAGCATGCAATTGCTGAGCTAGCATGTAGACTTTGACTACAATCACATGACAAAGTTGGCACTGATTGCCAAATTTGTCAATTTGGCAAATTGAAGCCAAATTAAATGTTGGGTTAGTTAAGCATTGTTTGCCTATAAATAGAGATGAGAGGAAGAGCTTTATATCATCCTAATTGAGAGAGTTGAGAGCAATTACAAGTGAAGCAATTTGAGAGATTTGAGAAAGCTTCCACTTGAGTGTTCTAGTGAGAATTCAATTGGGTGTATTGGGGTTGTAGGTTTTGAGAGTTTTTTTTTCCCAAATTTGTAAATTTTCATTCATTAGTAAAATTATCTTATAGTTTTTGTATGTGGATGTAGGCATTACACCGAATCACATAAATTATTGTGTCATATTTTTTTTTATATTTGTTTATCACCACATTTATATTTCTCCAGAAATCACAGTCACCATAATATTAGTAATTGCTCAACCCGCGCTTCCGCGACAGTAATATCATATGCTTTAAAACTTTTGGTATAAACTTGAGAAGAGAAGAAACATTGCCAATTAATTCTTAATTCTTTTAAGAACTTTTGTCATGGAATTAGATTAAAACTGAATGCATTATTTTTATTAGACATTAGTAGTGTGCAATAACGTTGAAGACACTTGAAGTAGACAATTTCGATCGAAGACTATTTCTACTGCAATCGTCTGCAATTTATTTAACTTTAGTTTACGTATATAAAATTGTTCCATCTTTCTCATTCTCCATTTAATTTTGGTCCCTATAAATACAATTAAAAAAACAAGGAAGGAAAAGAAAAACATCTAACCTGCTTAATTGATTATCACAATTTGTTGGTGAAAACGAAATAGGAGAAAAAGCAATAGAAAAGGGAAATCGAAAAAAAGCATTAAATTAAAGAATTAGAAAATGTAGTTAATGCTGGTTAGACATCCGTTACTTTTAGAGGCTTAATTAGGTAAGAAACTAATGTGTTTTGATTTTAATAAAGAAAGTCTAAAATAAATTTAATCCTAGCCTTTAGAAAGATTTAAATGAAATTTGTTATAATTAGGAGTGGTAAAACAACTAAATGAATTGAATTTGAATTAAATTGTAAATGATTAGCTAAGAAACGAATAAATTTAATTAGGTAAAATGGGTCACTCGGTCATGTTCGCGTCGTGTCAATTACATGTTGTGTCAAATTTATGACGACACAAACACGACTCATTTAATAATAGTGTCAAAATATTGAGATCTTGACCCAAAATGAAAAATAAATAGTTTACCCAACAACCCTTTGTTTACAACAAACATTTTCACAATATATATATATACTATTCAAATTCTAAATATATGTAAAATTTATAAATAAAAAACTATGTATATGTTCATTCTTTCAAAAACAGAGGGAGAATTATGTCTAGTATTTGAGTTTTGATAATAAAATCTAGAAATTAAATTAGAATAGAAAATATAATTGTCTCATTATTCGAGTAAATGGGTCAAGAATTTTAATTCTAACCCGACACGAAAAATAATTGTGTCAACCTGATCTGAATAATTTAATAATCATGTCAAATTTGATAACTCATACCCATTTATTCATATCGTGATCATGTTGGATAATTGGGTTATGTTTGATTCTTTTAGTTCTACTTACAAAAAAATATTTCTTTCTTTTTTGGAAATTAACAAAAAAGAACTAAATTATCAATTTAACCACAAAAATGAAATAAAAATAAAAAGAATATATATTAATTTTTGTGGAAGCTCACATATGTCAAAATAAATTAACATTGTAAAAACATTGAATTACCAATTTGTTTGGACATCAATAAAAAAAAATATTAACTCTCAGCAGAGTATTGCACAAAAATTAATTCAAATTCTTTATGTTTCTATTTTATTTTTTGAGGGGTTAAATTGGTAATTTTTTTAATGTTCAAGAAAAGAAACATTATTGTAAGAGAATAATATTATAAAAATAAGATAAAAGGAATAAAAAGTAATGATAGAGATGTCAATAATTTAATTAGAATGAATATTTTGAGGTATTTTAAAAATATAAAAATTAAGCGGACACTAATATCAAAATAGATAGATTAAACGAGCATTGATTACTCTTTTGAGAATTCTCAAATCTCAAATTAATAATTATGTCCGCTAAACCTTATATGTAAATATATTATAACGTTCATCATAAGTTCCTCCGTAAAAGAAAAATCCCATTCAACTACTTTGTTCAAGTTTTAACTCAAATAAGTTTTACAACATTGATTAAGTAGAGTTGCCGAATCCAAAATTCATTACTTCGCTTTCTTATTTTCTCCTATAGTCAACTAAAGGTTGTGAATTCTTTATTACAGTCCCGTATTAAAGATTATTGGTCATCTAGCTTTCCCTATTTTATGTTATTACCCGCTTAAGTTTATGAGCATTTTGGCCCTCTAGAACCAAAATCCGACTCTCGGCCCTACAGATGTGTGTTAACGAAAGAGTTTTTCAACAAAATATTTTTGTTGAGGCTTTTATTATGTTACATAAAGATGGAACATACCTGATTATGTAGTAATCGTTGGATTTAAATCGAACGGTTGTGGAAATAATATGATTTTATTATCTTATATTTCCATAACCATTGGATTTTTATCAAATGACTGTTATATAATCATGTATGTTACATCATAATGTAACATAACAATCTCCTTTTGTTGATACATATCTATATATATGTATAGTGTTGATCTAATTTACAATCGTCCACTTTATTAAAGTATGAAAAAACATAAAATTATGTGATTTAACACGAGAGATGTAGCCGTCAACCTTCAAATTATTTCTCATTATTAAGAAAATGTAACAAAGATACTACGAACTTGTTTTATAGCAATAGTAATCATTGTTCTTTTAAGGTGAATATGTTCACCCATCTAGATATAATACTATTAAACCACACAGTTGAATAATTTTTTGAACTTTAACACTATATATATATATATATATATATATAGAGAGAGAGAGAGAGAGAGAGAGAGAGAGAGAGAGAGAGGATCTGCATTGTTGGAAAGGGACTACCAAGTAGTTGCAAATTAAGCATAAACAAACTATTTCCCTCTTTGTATGATTAAAATAGGATGTGTATCCCAAACAAATAAACAAAAAAATAAACCAATAAAATTCAAAGCAAAAACAACCACAGAAGAGGCAGATTTTTATGACCGTAGTTGAAATAATCTTTTACTATATTTATGAGATTACAACACGAATTCTTCTTCAGATAATATTAGAGGCCACCAACATCAAGAATCTCAATATTCTTGGCTTATAATAACAGCCTAATAACGTCTATCTAATAAGTGGGTATCTCAAATAATAGCCAGTGAGATGATAAAATAAAAATCAAGACCAGTAGGATTGTAAAGGGTGATGTCAGGAACTTACCCTCAAAATTTAAAAGAAAACAGAATTAATTTCGCCTTCGCCTTCCGATCGTCTAATCAAAAATTAAAAATCTTGCCCCCAAGTTATAATAGACAGCCACTATCTTTTTCTCTTTTCCCACTCGTCTTTTTGCGATAGTGAAACTAGTGTTGCCGCCTACGGATGACAAAAAAACTCAGGTCGGCCTGTCCATTCCTACGGACTTTGGCCCGGGCCTCTGCATGAGGGCTTAGAAAAGGGCTTAGGAAAAAAAGCCCGAGCCAAGCCCAAACTCTCTATTTTTTAAAAAATAAATTTACAAATTAGAATAATAAATTCAAATTTGAAAAATAATGGAAAAAGAGAAAGCTTGAATCCTTAATTTATATATCAATAATGAATCAAAATACTTAAAATTATAATACTAAACTTTCTTTTAAGTATTAATTAATTAAGAGAGTTTATAAATTAGAGAATTCAGTATAAAAAATTAAATGTATAAACTTTTATTTGCTTCATTTTCTTTAGTTACTATTTTATTTTTGAAATATTTATTTTTTAATTTATTGTTGATTATAACAACTTAATTTTATTTTAAATTTACAACAATTTAAAAAAATTTAAAAATAAATAAAAATCCAAGCCTGGCTCAGGCCCATAGTGAGCCTAGTCTAAGGCCAGTTGAGCCTGACCCTTACATTTTTACTCTAATGAGCTTGAACTTGAGCTTGAAAAAGCCCCGCCTAAGTTCTTAAATTGGTAACCCTACTCTGCCTGCTTTTTATTGCTAAATTTCATAACAAATTTCATCCAAATTCAAATCTTAACGTTAATTGAATATCAAGCAAGTCTTTTTACACTTTAGGCTTTTGGGCCCTCAATGTACCCAACATGCACTGTTATATAAACTCTCATGTGCAAAAAGTTAACGAGATTGACATCTCTTACGTACCTTTGAATCAACAATAATGGCTTTCAGCCTGTAAATTTGGTCACTTCCTTTGCATCCTTTTATCTTTAGCTCTCTTTTCTCAAAGATGCAAGTACACAAAACGTATCCAGTTTGCCTGTTTATATACTAAACATAGTTTATGCTCTTAAAAGGAGAGTTGGGTCAAATTCTTGAGAAGCAAAAGAATTTAGAGCACGCGATTAAATTAATTAAAGTTCACACTATATATTCCTTAGCTAGGCTCCTTTTTTTGTTCAAGCATGAGCGATTAACGCAATTATTTTATTAGGTTCACTGGACCAGAATATCTGCTATTTACTTTATCAAGCTTTTTCTTTTGGTATGCTGCTAAGAAGTTTCATTTTATGTTCAAAAATCCTTACCGCATGATGCATAGTTGTTCAAATAACGAATTAGAATTGGAAAGGAAAGGAAAGGAGAGGAAAAAAAGAGAAAGAAGTAGATTCGATTTCATTGTTAATTTGATTGGTATATGAAATTAAAATAAAATTTAATATTAAAATTTCAACATTTATTATAAATATAATTAAATTTTAAATTATCTGTTAATTTCTTTTGACCGCTTGATGTTCATAATTAATTAAAAGAAAATATTAAAGCTACAACTTCACACCCTATGTGTTTCTTTTGACCACTTGGGGTTCATAATTAATTAAAAGAAATCGCTTCTTTTGTACAAATTTTAAAAGAAGAAGCGATTAAATATAGCGTTTAGAGCTCAAATGCAAAGTCTTCATTGACATATAGCCAACTAATATTGCAAATTTATTTACAATTTTTTTCGACAACAGAAAAAAAGGAGCTAGCGTTTCGAATTATTGCAATAGGAAATATCTCCTAGAAAACAAGAAATTTTCGCCGAAGGTGTGTTCAGCTTTTCGGTTTGCAGTCGCATAGAAAAAGTTAGAATAAGAGTGGGATCGAAAACTTGAAGCAATTGCATGATCACTTTTAGGCAGTGCACTCGCAATCAAAATAATTAGAAATATTGCTTGATTACTTCACCAGGCTCAACAAGTGAGTGACATTTTAACTACCTCATAATGATACAAAAGTGACTCAAATGAGAAAGTTAAATATACATAAGTCACAAATTTGCATTAATAAATATACCCATGACAAAAAAATTATAAAAACATCAGTATAGCTCATCTCGGTATTTGATTCGAATTCAGACAGACATATAATATTATGAAATTAAACGTCAAATAAGCATCCATTAATTAGTCGCACTTATTATCAGAATTCAGAAAGTATGTTCATCGTGCGGCAAAATAACAATATACAAGTCTTATAGTGAACTAGCAAAAGCAGTAATGATCCCCCTGTACATTAAAACTTTTTGTGGATGAAGGAAAATAAATAAATCGTATTAGAGCAAAAAATTACAGAACATGCTCAAGATTATTCAATTGAATTATTTGATATACATCAATATGCTGGATAAGGCATAGCAGATTTATGCCGGTTAGTAGATGACTACTATCGATGTTGTTGAATTTAATCAAAACGTTATAAGTTGGCAGAAATTTACACCATAGGCTGAACTTGAAACCAATTTTTTTTTTTTTTTTGGCAGATATATTGAAGATCCAAACATGCTTCTATTCTGACTATAATACCCCACTTCCCATGTATTATTACTAGCTTTGAGCTTTCCCCTCACTATTCCACTCAATAATGTTTGTTCCGTTTTGCCAGCAGAACCATAGACGAAAGGTAAAGGCAAAGCAACTTCTTTATCCAGCAGACTGTCATTTCTCTTTCAATGTAAGCATCTCAAAATGAAAAAAAAAAAAATGAAAAAAAAAGAAAAAAACAATTCACATATGCTTTTTTATATATAAGTGGAGTCCTCTTTTATCACGTAAGCTACGAGCCTCAGAAAAACTTAAAAATATAAATTTCAATAAAGAAAATATGACCCAACAACGGTGGTAGTGGCACCCCCCACTATAAGTAGAATTATATTAAGTTAAAATTTTAACTGATATGTAGTACTACTCTGTTAGAAAGAGTAAAAATAGATATTTCAAATTTTTATCTTAAATTTTATTCTAATATCATTAATTAAGTGATAGGTAGTTTATTATAAAATTTAAATGAATTGATTGAATAATCTCACTAATTGATTAATGAATGTCACATCATTTGTGATAATTTTTAAAATAAAAATTTAAAATAATTTATCAAAATATTATTAAAAAATATATTAAATATTAAATTAACTTTTAACATTTCAAAATTAATTTCGAACTTTAATTTTATTACCTTAGACAAATGCATTGGCACAATCAATAAAGCAATGAGATATGTCTACTCGCGGTGAAACAACTTTTGACGATATATGTGAAAAATTAACTTCATTATAGCTTCTCGGATATAGGAGATTCGTGTAATTGGAACAATATTTTCACCCTTCAAGGAAATTGTCGGCAAAATTACCACATCTATAGTTATTGTAATAAGATTTAATTGCTATGAAAAAAAAATTCAAAACCATCAAATAGTATTGGAAACCAGAAGTGAAAATTAAAAAAAAAAAAAAAGGCATCCAATAAGCACCAATCAATATCCCCTGTAGCTTTTCAAAAGTCACCCGCGCATAAAATTAAAAAGGAAAAAAAAGTGTAGCATGTGATGAATAATTTTACCAAAACCACCCACTTTTCTTTACTATATAACCTTGTTTCTTCATTGCTTTTATGTTCAGTCAGATGGCGATTCTCCTTTACATGCCCCTTGATGAGATTTGCCTCTGAACTTAGCCTTCTCCAATACAGCCTAAATGACTCAAGCCATGAAAAAGTTCAAGAGCTATCAAATTGTTGACAATTTCTTCATTTACTCTATAACAGCGTTAACTTGTAGTGTGTTCTGTTTCAGCCCTTTCTGGTTTCCCTATTTATTAGCTTCCATCAAGGCCTTTCTCTTTGTTTCTCTCCCAAAAGTTGGCGTGGTCTTACTCAGCCCCAAGGTTTTGTTTTTTGTGGGCAATCTTATCATTATTATTCTAATTGGAGAATCCAAGTTCTTTGCTTCAGAATCCTCTCCCGCTAGCGATGTGTGCTATGATGATTATGTTAGCAAGAGTACTAGAAGTGTTAAAAATCCATCTACAGATAAATGTTTGACGGAAAATGTAAAGAAGACTGGTGAAGATATTGGAGAGAATGTTGTTATGAGAAAATGGGTTGATGAGGAAGAAGCAGAAGTAGGGGCAGAGAATGGAAATAATGAAGAAGATGATGAGGTTGGTTTCCCAGCTGAGGAATTGAGCAAAAGAGCTGATGATTTCATTGCAAGGGTCAACTGGCAAAGGAGGCTTGAAGCTAGATTGCTGCTTTCTTGCAGTGAATGAAGGGAAAGAATATTTCCCATATAATTAGAGAGGCAACTAATTACTACAATATTCCAAGTGGATGAATATCAAGCTGTAATTAATAATTTTATGTTGCTGCAGCTTTATTTAACAAACACTCAAGAGTGTATCTTTATATCAAGAGTTTCTCATGCGTGAATGTTTGCACTTTATAAAGTGAAAATCTACGTTTTACAATATTATAAAATTTTACGGAAATTTAAAGATCATTTACAATATTGTAAAAGCGGATAAAAGACCCTTTATGGCCCTTTAAGAGCGCGGGCTGTACTTCATAAAATGCAGAATTTTGCTTATGAGAATGATTTTTTATATCGATAGCATTAAACTTACAACATAATTTCTATTGCAAGTTAGGCATCGCTTTATCATTTAGTTAACACGAATATGGTATTAGTAGATGGATGGCAACTATTTCCACCCCCACTATTTGAATAATAAGCCTCAAAAATTAAAATACATGTACTTAATATTCACATTATTTCTGATGTAGGATGTTATTTTAGAATTCTAGAATTTTTATTATTTTAGAATTTTTATTTTAATTAGAGTTCATTATGATATGTGTATTAATCTTTTATTTATGTTATAATTGTGATTTAATTTCCTTTTTTAAGGTAACTTAGAAAAGTAGATTTCCTCTTCTATAGAGAGGTTTTGTTATTATTTTCATAACTTCAATTTGAAATATTCAATAAAACTCATTTTTTTATAATTTCTTTTGGGACTATCTATCAAAATATTTATTGTAAAGTTGTTTGGATTAGAGTATTATCTAATTTCGCTTATTGCATTATTAAAAAAACTCATTGAGTCGTTTGAATTAGAATTAGATCTAATCTTGCTTCGATAGCGTGAGCCAATCGCATTAGTTTGGACTGATACTACAATGATATCTAGTGTTATCTATCTTATCAATTTCGCTTCTACTACGTCGCCCGTCAGCTGGTACCATAAAGGCTTTGTGCTAATCGCATAGTTTTCTTAGATACCCTATATCCATCCCTACCAAATCCAATGTTTAAAAAAAAAAAAAATCCCAATCAAAACCTAGCAGCCTCTGTCGCGATCTTAGCTGCTACCGTCCTTTCAACCACTGTCACCGTTCAACCCACTACCAGAATCACAATCATCTACCAACCATAATCCCTCGCCAAACTCACGTAGTCTCCACTGCTATAAATCGCCACAATAGCCACCCAATCCTGCAAGCTCCACCACTCAATTTACCACCATTCAACGACCTTTTACCGTCGACCGACACCATCATAAAACTTACCCAGCCTTTGTCCTAGATTAAACACCCAACCACTATGTGAACTACCTAAAACTAGCGACCTTCTATCTTTAAATTCTCCATCGTTGGACCTTATCACCATCCTACCGCTACAAGAATCTCCAGCCTTCATGGAAAAACCTAACCATCATTGTGAGCAATCATTGCTGAAATCTCCACAGCAAAATGCCACTTTACCCCCATAAGCAGCCGCAGCTTCTAGTTGATTTTCTGAGCAAACTTTTGTGAATATGATGGAACTAGAAAGATCTTTAGGTGGAACTTGGAAGCTGTATTGTTTCAGGTCGAGTTTGTTTGCAACAGCATGGTGAATTGATCTACTAGTAGGACCCTGTTTGAGATTTTCTACACTTGTTCCCTACATCATATTTGTGATCTGGCTATTATACCACTTGTAGCTGGAGAAAGCAGCAAAACAACAAATAATATAGCGGCGAAGGTTCTTCAGATTCATGCTGAAGTACGAGCTCACTTGGAGACTGCCAATGCTAAGTACAAGGCTGGTGTAGACAAGTATCGACACAAGAAGGTGTTTTCAGAAATGTGATTTGGTGATAGTTCATCTGTGGCGAAGTCGTTTTCCTAGTATTCATGCAATTGAATTATCTCTCGTACATTCAATGTGGTTGAACTGTTTGAATATCATCCAGATGATGAGGTGTTGTATGAGCTAAACTTGAGGATGAGTTCTTTTCCAAGTGAGGACTGATGTAGCATGGTTGTGTGGGACAAGTAGGGTGCATTCTTGAGGGCATAATTTGGACTATACGTATCCATTTTGGGCATATAATACATTATTTCGAAGCTTGCAATAAGACTAATCAAATCTAAAAACATTTGTGCCGTTTGTCCTAGGGCCAAGTGTTGAGTACTGGAGAATATATAGGGTAAAATTGGCATTTTATTCTTCAAGTCTCACTAATATTTTCACTTTTACATGTTTAAATCCATTAAGCTTTTATTATAATTTAAGTATTTTATGTATTTCAATGATATTTTGCCCATTTCACAACTAACAAGAATGTGAATAGTGAAACATATGGTATTTTTAAACTCACAACGGTCGAAAACCTTAGGAGGAGTATAAAAGGATATTTGACATTGTTCACGTATACTGTACTGTTCACAAGTGCGACACTGTTCATATATACAGTACGATGATGTCGCATTGACTGATGACATGACAACATCCTATTAGAGTAATAATGTGGCATTGACTGATAATATGGTGTTGACTAATGATGTGGTGTTGACTAATGATGTGGTAGCATCCTATTTAACAAAAATATTGATGTGGTGTTGACCGATGACATGGCAACATCTTATTAGACCGAAATATTAATATGGTGTTGATTGATGATGTGTTCCAACCAATTAAAGCTTGCCACATGGCACAATCCTGAGCGCCCAATTGTTTTTATCTGATGACCATGATTTACCCATTGTATCTATAAATAAAGGGCTTCCCCCTTAATTTAAGACCCCTGAATCTATTTTTTAGCTCCATTTTTTGTAATTTTATCTTCATCTTGTATTTTCTATGCATTTTAATAAAATTATCATTTTACCTCTAGTTCAATTATGAGTGACTAATTTAGTTTCAAACTTGGGTTGAAGATGAAGTCTCAACATGATCCATGAGCTTAATTAGGTAAGTTTATTTTCTTTTCCTCTTTGATTTATATGGTTATTTTGACTGATTGTCGATTGACAATGTATCTTGTTTAAATTTTACACGGCATACCAGCTCCCTAGTGAAGGATTATTGTTGTCTGGCACAATGAGCACTTAACACCATATTAATTAGAGAGAAAATTTTCCACTAGTATTTTGTGGGTCGTTTTGACTCTATGTCGATAGACAGTGTATTTAAGCTATTTAGTAGATGGTTTTCCACGTTGTCGAAAGAAGAATTATTATTGTCTGGCACAGCGTATTCTTTATACCACACTTAGTGGAAGAATATTACCTCTGACACACTGAGCGCTTAGTGCCATATTTATTACAGTGAAGATTATGAAGAGTGGAAATATTACTCTCATGAATTAATCAAAACTAAAAAGGAAATATTAAGCCCATGGGGAATGTTGAGTATGAATCTATAGACTCAAGTATTTCATTTGCATTGGTTTCATCTTTAATTTATTTCTGACATTTTATTTTAAATCTTAAGATAAAAAAAATTCACTTCCAACCAATTCACATTTACACTTAAAAAATTAACCTTAAGCATAGTTAAATCTACCTCATCGTGGGATCGACACTCGTCACCATAAAATCTATTCTATAATAGATTCGTGTACAATAAATTTGTGCGCTTACGAGTACAATAAAATTCGTACAACAAGGTTTTTGGCGCTGTTGCTGAGGAGGTAAGTTATTTTAATTTGTAGAGTTAATTTTCATTGTAAATAATTTTGTGAGCAGCTTTTAAGTGTGTTTTCATAGTAAGTGTGCAGCAACGTGATAAGGTTAGTAGTTAATTTTCATTGTAAATAATTTTGTGAGCAGCTTTTAAGTGTGTTTTCATAGTAAGTGTGCAGCAGCGTGATAAGGTTAGTATTGTAACTTCTCTCATCTCTCTTTATTTTTATATGTTCTTTTCATGCATGGTCAAAGGTCACAGTAACCTAATCTATAACCTCTAGACCTTAAATTGGAAAAAAAACACTCACACATTAAGACACGTTGCACAAATGTTAAAATTGAGGATAAATTTGAAATGGCTTTGCAATAACAAGCACAAGCACCACAAGAAATGTCATTTAAAGATTATTTCAGTCTATTAGTTACTTTAAGCACATCATGCATAAGATACCCAAATGTACCTGTTAGGAGTTTCGAGTTAAAATCTAGCATGCTAAACCGTCTCACATCATTCTATGGTTTGGAAAACGAAGACTTATACAATCATTTGAATGATTTTCATGTCATTTGCCAAACTTTTAAATATACAAATTTTTAGATGAAGATGTTAACCTTAGACTATTTCTATTTTCTCTAAAAGATAGACCTCGTTCATGATTCAATACATTGCCTACTAATAGTATCACGTCATGGGAGCATCTAGTAACTAAATTTTTAAATAAACACTTCCTAGTACATAAAACCAATGTTATTCGTATGGAATTTAAAAGTTTACTCAGAGAGAAGACGAACAATTCTTTAAATTATAGGAGCTATTCAACAAACTACTTTTGAAGTGTCCACACAATGAGTACGAGAAATGACACTTATGTCAATATTTCTTAGAGGGGCTATTGCCACATATGCAATAATGACTAATGGCAACAAGTGGAGATGAGCTTATATCTAAAAGCGCATAAGAGATTTGGGATTTCTTCCAAAGATAAGCAAATAATTCTCAACAACGGAGTTGATAATTTAGGAATGTGAGAAAAATGAAGGGAGTAAATGAAATTTATGTTGGCGAGTCAAGAATAGAAAGCAAGGAAGTGAAAGAGATATTTGAAGGACTTTCTCATTAAATAGCATCATTGACGACTGTCAAATCAATAGAGCCACAAGCATACAATTAATTTGACTATGATTCATACCTAGATCAAGCTAATACTATAAATATAATAGGAAAGCAACCGAATTAAAACCCTTACTCCAATACCTATAATCTTCGATGGAGAGACCATCCCAACTTTTCATAGTCTCAAGGATCCTAACAAAATAGAACAACAGCTCCAGCTCCACCAATGCAATCAGCGCTTCAAGCTTTTCAAGTCTTTCAACCATCATTCAGACCATACAATCAGAATTAGAGCTATTCACAGCTAAAACCATAGGAAGACGCATTCTAGAAATTCTCGATCCATCACATCGTTGACGAGTTACACAATGAGATGAGGGCTAGCTTCAATTCACAAGCCTAATTAATCTTAAACCTTGAGAAGATGATAGGCCAACTTGTCTCTTCAGTTTAAACCTTGGTAATGACTGTTGAGAAAAGTAAATTTTCAAGTCAGCCAATACCCAATCCTAAAGGGGTGTATGAAGTGAGTACAAGTTCATCGTAGTATCATGAAGAGGTTAAAGTTGTCATGACTTTACGAAAAAGAAAAGAAGTAGATGATAAAGTGGAGATGCAGATGACAGAGACAACTCAAATTATACCCTTAGACTATGAAGATTCATTACCAAAAGAAAAAAAGAAAACAACCACAAGAATACATCCCAAAGCTCTTTTTACTCAGAGATTAGCTAAAGCAAATAAGAGAAGTACCACAGGTGAGATTATGAAGATTTTCAAACAAGTAAGTATTAACATCCATTTGCTTGATGCGATTAAATAAATGTCTTCTTATAACAAGTTTCTCAAAGACCTTTACACCAAAAAGAAAAGTATTCATGTCTAGAAAAAAAGCATTTTTAATAGAAAATATTATTTTCATACTCTAACATAAAATTCCTCCAAAATACAAAGACTTTGACTGCCCTATCTTTTTATGTAGCATAGGGAACCACACATTTGAAAATGCTTTGTAAATATTCAACCTTATTCAGTATTTGTGAAACTTAACTCTAGTTGTGTTGCAACTTGCAGATTGATCCATAAAAATACCTCGCAATATTGTAGATGATGTGCTCATTCAAGTAGATAAGTTTTATTTTTCTGTTGATTTCATTGTGATTGACACTCAACTAGGGCAAAATTAAAAAAAAGCATATCCCAATTATACTAGGCCAACCTTTCTTGGCAACTGCTGATTCTCACATTCAATGCAGGATTGGAAATATGCAATTGTCCTTTGGCAACATGACCATGGAATTGAATATCTTTAACATTTCCAAGCAACCCCTAATAAAAATGAATGAATTGTAGATGTGGATTTAATTAACGAGCTAGTTGATCATACTTTTCATTCTAGCCTTAGTGATGACATTGTACAAATATGTTTAACTCACTTTGGTTTGAATTTTAATATCAACAGATCAATTGATGAGGTTAATGTCTTACTGCATTCATCATCATGTATGGATATTGACAAATAGAAGTCAAGGATAGAGCAATTGGCGCAATCAGGGGAAAATCTCGTTCCATCGTCAGAATTGTTGAGTGTTAGAAAATGCATATTTATAAAGGAGAAAACCGTCATTTTACATTTCAAGTCTTACTAACAACCCTTATTTTTATGTATTTAATCTTCTTGTGATTTAATTACATGTGTTTTATTTTAATTAAGTAATTTATGTATTTTAGGGGCATTATAGTCATTTCACAATAAAGGAGAGATCAGACGGCAAAACGGACATCACTTTTGAACTCAGGACGGTCGAAAACCTTAGGAGGAGTATAGAAGGAAAAATGATACTATTCACATATACGGCACTATTCACGAGTACGGTACTGTCTACGTTACTGTTCACGACACTGTTCACATAGACGGACCAATGACGTGGCATTGACCGATGATGTGGCATTGACTGATGAGATGTCACGATCCTGTTGGACTAAAATTCTTATATATTGTTGATGGTGACGTGGCAGCATATCAGTGGACGAAAAATCTCGCGTACGGTGCATGCATCACACAGGATTATTTTCAACCAAACCGCGTTACTGTTCATCCGGGTCAAACCGTGTTACTGTTCATCCGCGTGGTCAAACCGTGGACTGTTGACTGATGACGTGGCGCAATCCTGAGCGTCCAAATTGTTTTTAATCTGATGGCCATGATTTACTCCATATATCTATAAAAATGGGGTCTCCCCCCCTAATTTGATATATTTGAATCCATTTTTGGGATCCATTTTCTGTAATTCCCTCTCTATCTTGTATTTTCTTCGTATTTTAATAAAGTCTCATTTTGCCCCTAATTCAATTATGAGTAGCTAATTTCCTTTCAAGCTTGGGTTGAAGGTGAAGTCTCAACATGTGTCATGGGCTTTATTTGGTAAATTTATTTTCTCTTCCCCTCTAGTTTTTGTGGATGTTTTGACTTCTCGTCGACAAATAATACTAATCTTGTCTAGTACCGCATTGGTTTCACCGGCCCTCTAGTACAAGGTTATTATTATTTGGCACGATAAGCCCTTAGCACCATATTGATTAGAGCGTGGTTCATGAGATGTGGATTCCCCTCTCATGATTTAATTGGTATTAATACGGATTATTTAGCCCATGATGCATGTTGATACGGATCCAGATACCCAAGTACGTCAATTTAATAGATTTTATCTTCAATTCATTCTCGCCATTTCAATTCCAGTTTTAGAATTTATTCTCGCCATTTTAATTTAAGTTTTAGCATATTCCAAATCATTTCCACCACAAATCCAACCACCCATTTACAAAATTAATTCTATACACAATTAAAATCCACCTCCTCGTGGGATCGACACTCGTCACCATTGATCTACACTACAATAAATTCGTGCGCTTGCGAGTACATTAAAATTTGCACAACAAGTTTTTGGCGCCGTTGCCGGGGAGGTAAGTAATTTTAATTCTTAGAATAAATTTTTGTGAATAATTTCTTTTAATTGTTTTCTTGTAATTTTTTTATTTTATTAAAAAAAAGAAAAAAAAAGTGAATATACATTTAAAGGTTAGTATTTCTTTTCTTTTCTTTAAAATTCTGTAATTTAATTTTCAATTTATTATTTTTTTTTCTCTTTGTAATTTTTTGTTTATTTTTTTAATTTAATTTTTAGTTAATTTATTTCACGTATTTGTTTTTGTGTATTCTTATAGTAAGGTTGTAATAGCGCGATAAGGTTAGTATCGTAATCTCTCCCTCTTCTTTATTTTTATTTGTTTTGTTTCCATCTTTATTTTTATTTTATTTGTTTTGCATGCATGGTCGTAGGTCATTATTACCTAACCTTGAACCTATAGACCTTGAACTTGAGAAAACACTTCGTACACACAAACAAGTTAAAAACAAAATGGATTTGCAACCACAGGAGAGGCCATTTAAGGACTATTTTAGTCCCTTAGCTAATTTGAGCACATCATGCATAAGATACCCAAATGTAGCTGCTAGGAGTTTTGAGTTAAAACCTAGTGTGCTAAATTGTCTCCCCACATTTTATGGCCTAGAAAATGAGGACCCTTATAATCATTTGAATGATTTTCATGCCATTTGTCAAACATTTAAATATGAGAATTTTTCAGATGATGATGTTAAACTTAGACTATTCCCATTTTCTTTAAAAGATAGAGCTCGTTCATGGTTAAATACTTTGCCTGCTAATAGCATCTCATCATGGGAACAAATGGTAACAAAATTTTTGAATAAATATTTCCCAGTGCATAAAACCAATGCTATTCGCAGGGAAATCTCGGAGTTCACCCAGAGAGAAGACGAGCAATTTTTCGAAACATGGGAGAGATTCAATGGGTTACTCTTGAAGTGTCCACATCATGGGTACGAGAAATGGCACCAATGCCAATACTTTTTGGAAGGATTATTGCCGAATGTGCAAGAATGGCTAATGGCAACAAGTGGAGGAGAGCTAATGTCAAAAAGTGCATCAGAAATTTGGGAATTCTTCCAGCGACAAGCGGATAATTCCCAACAACGGAGTCGATCACTCAGGAATACTAGAAGAATTAAGGGAGTAAATGAGGTTCAAATTGGCGAATCAACTTCGGGAATCAAAGAAGTCAAGGAGATGGTTGAAGGTCTTGCTCGACAAATAGCATCGTTATCGACTGCTAAATCAACAGAGGCACATGACCCTGACTCATACTCTGATCAAGCCAATGCCATAGGTGTAATGAGAAAGCCATCAAATTACAACCCATACTCCAACACATATAACCCTGGATGGAGAGACCACCCCAATTTTTCATGGTCTCAAGGATTCCAACAGAATGGACCAACAGCTCCAGCTCCACCAATGCAACAAATTCCTCAAGTTCCTCAAGCCTCTCAGCCCCCATTCAGACCATACAATCAAAACCAGAACTACACTCAACCCAGACCATGGGAAGATTCATTCCAGAATCTCAAGAATCTTACTCACTCCACGATTGAGCAACAGAACCGCACCATTGATAGACTACGAAATGAGTTGAGAGCGGGCTTCAACTCACAAGCTCAATCAGTTTCAAGTCTCGAGAAGATAGTGGGACAACTTGCTTCTTCAGTT
Organism: Citrus trifoliata; assembly: GCA_018350135.1. Classification (NCBI taxonomy): domain Eukaryota; kingdom Viridiplantae; phylum Streptophyta; class Magnoliopsida; order Sapindales; family Rutaceae; genus Citrus; species Citrus trifoliata. The sequence continues at coordinate 12,790,495 of CM031387.1, read as the reverse complement.
CAGACCTTGGCAATGACTGTTGAGAAGGGTAAATTTCCAAGTCAACCAGTGCCTAATCCTAAAGGAGTATATGAAGCAAGTACCAGTTCACTACAGCAGCATAGAGAGGTCAAAGCAGTCATGACCTTGCGAAAAGGAAAAGAAGTTGACAACAAAGTGGAGATGCCGGTGACCAAAGAAAATCAAATTGTACCTGTGAATGTTGAGGACTCATCACCGGAGGAGAAAGAAGAAACTAACCCACAAGAATACGTTCCCAAAGCTCCATTCCCCCAGAGGTTAGCTAAAGGCAAGAAGGGAAAATCCACAGGTGAGATTCTCGAAATCTTCAAACAGGTAAGTGTTAATATCTCTTTACTTGATGCTATTAAACAAGTTTCATCTTATGCCAAGTTTCTTAAAGACCTTTGTACTAAAAAGAGAAATATGCATGTTCAAAAGAAGGCATTTTTAACTGAAAACGTTAGCTCTATACTCCAATATAAAATTCCTTTAAAATGCAAAGACCCAAGCTCCCCCACTATCTCTTGTAGAATAGGGAACCACACAATTGAGAATGCTTTGTTGGATTTAGGAGCTAATGTAAATTTGTTGCCTTATTCAGTGTTTGTGAAACTTGGACTTGGCGAATTACACCCAACTCCAGTGGTGTTACAACTTGCAGATCGGTCCACGAAAATACCTCGTGGTATTATGGAGGACGTGCTTATCTAGGTAGACAAATTTTATTTTCCTGTTGATTTCATTGTAATTGACACTCAACCAATACAGGATTTAAGAAAGCACATCCCCATTATCTTAGGCCGACCATTCTTGGCAACTGCGGATGCTCACATTCAATGCAGAACTGAAAATATGCAGTTGTCTTTCGGCAATATGACTATGGAACTAAACATTTTCAACATTGCCAAACAACCTCACAGTGCAGATGATGGAATTGTTGATGTGGATTTAATTGAAGCATTAGTTGATGACACTTTTATTTCAAACCTCAGTGATGATCCTTTACAAACATGTTTAACTCACTTTGATTTGGATTTTGATATTGACAGATCGGTTGAAGAGGTCAACGCTCTACTTGACTCAGCACCATCTATGGACACTAATCAATGGAAGTCAAGAGTTGAACAACTAGCACCATCAAAGAAGAAACTCATCCCATCATCAGAATCACCACCAAAACTTGAGCTCAAACCATTGCCCAATACATTGGAATATGCATTTTTGGGGGAAGAAAGTGCTCTACCGGTAATCATCTCTTCATCCCTCAATGACGAACAAAAAGGTAAGTTGTTGGATGTTTTAAAAGAGCATAAAAGAGCATTAGGATGGACCATAGCAGACATAAAAGGTATAAACCCTGCAGATTGCATGCATTACATTCACCTTGATGAAAATGCTAAATCTACTAGGGAAATGCAACGTCGGTTAAATCCTAACATGAAAGAAGTTGTAAGAACTGAAGTCCTTAAGCTATTAGACGCAGGTATCATTTACCCAATTTCTGATAGTTCATGGGTCAGTCCTGTACAAGTTGTCCCCAAAAAGTCAGGAGTCACAGTAGTTACCAATGCTGATAATGAATTGATACCCACTAGAGTGACTACAGGATGGCGTGTATGCATTGATTATAAAAAGTTAAATTCTGTCACACGTAAAGACCATTTTCCTTTACCATTTATCGATCAAATGCTTGATAGATTAGCAGGCCATGAATTTTATTGCTTTCTAGATGGCTACTCAGGATATAATCAGATTCCCATAGCACCAAAAGATCAAGAGAAAACCACTTTCACTTGCCCTTTTGGCACTTTTGCATATAGGAGGATGCCATTTGGATTATGTAATGCACCTGCTACATTTCAACGATGCATGTTGAGCATTTTTTCTGATATGGTTGAACGTTTCCTTGAAGTCTTTATGGATGATTTTTCTGTTTTTGGTGACTCGTTTGATCAATGTTTACATCATCTAACACTAGTTCTACAGAGATGTATCGAGAAGAACTTAGTCTTAAATTGGGAAAAGTGTCATTTTATGGTAAAACAAGGTATTGCTCTCGGTCACATCATTTCGAGCAAAGGTATTGAGGTTGACAAAGCCAAGGTGGATCTCATTTCTAATCTTCCTCCACCCAAAACAGTCAGAGAAGTAAGATCTTTCCTTGGGCATGCTGGTTTTTATAGACGTTTCATTAAAGATTTTAGCAAAGTTTCTAGACCCTTATGCAATTTACTTGCTAAGGATGTATCTTTTGTCTTTGATGATTCATGCCTTGTTGCGTTTGAAAAATTAAAGCATTTGTTGACATCATCACCCATCATTCAGCCCCCAAACTGGAGCTTACCATTTGAGCTCATGTGTGATGCATCTGATTATGCAGTAGGAGCAGTATTAGGACAAAGAGTTGATCGAATTCCTCACGTTATTTACTATGCTAGTATGACATTGAATGATGCACAGTTGAACTATTCAACTACTGAAAAAGAAATGCTAGCAGTAGTGTTTGCATTGAAAAAATTTCGATCTTATCTCATTGGTTGTAAAATAATTGTATTCACAGATCATGCTGCTCTGAAATATCTTCTCACAAAGAAAGATGCAAAAGCTAGACTAATTCGTTGGGTGTTACTTTTGGAGGAATTTGACTTGGAATTCAAAGATAAAAAAGGGACAGAAAATGTTGTGGCAGACCATCTCTCTCGTCTACATTTTGACACAATTACAGAGCCATTACCATTGAATGAGTCATTTCCAAATGAACAATTAATGAATGTGGAAGTATTACCTTGGTATGCTGATATAGTTAATTATCTTGTTACAGGTAAACTTCCAGAGCATTGGACCAAGCAAGACAAGGCTAAATTCTTTGCAGAGATAAAGAATTTCTTTTGGGATGGCCCATATTTGTTCAAGTATTGTGCAGACCAAATTGTTAGACGTTGTGTCCCAGAAAGTGAAATTCAGAATATCCTTTCATTCTGCCATGAACAAGCTTGTGGAGGCCATTTCAGTGCTAAGAAAACAGCGACTAAAATTTTACAATGTGGTTTTTATTGGCCAACTATATTTCGAGATGCTTACACTTTCTGTTCTTCATGTGATAGGTGTCAACGAATGGGGAGCATTACGCGAAGGAACATGATGCCACTAAATCCAATTTTAGTGGTTGAGATTTTTGACATATGGGGTATCGACTTCATGGGACCCTTTCCCTCTTCTTTTGGCCATCAATACATATTGGTTGCTGTTGACTATGTATCAAAATGGGTAGAAGCAATTGCATGTCGAACCAATGATCATAAGGTGGTGATAGGATTTTTGAAAAGCAACATTGTTTCACGCTTTGGATTCCCTCGAGCGATAATTAGTGATGGTGGTGCCCACTTTTGTAACAAAGCATTTAAATATCTTTTGACAAAGTATTCAATCACACACAAAGTGGCGACTCCGTATCATCCGCAAACCAGTGGCCAAGTTGAGATATCCAATCGAGAAATAAAGCACATACTAGAAAAGACGGTGAGGCCAGACAGGAAAGATTGGTCATTACGACTTGATGATACATTATGGGCATATAGAACGGCTTTCAAGACCTCGATTGGGATGTCACCCTACAGGCTAGTGTATGGAAAAGCTTGCCACCTACCTGTGGAACTCGAGTATCGTGCATATTGGGCCATCAAGAAATTCAACTTTGACATGCAGCAAGCCAGCTCAGAAAGAAGATTACAACTGGCAGAACTTGAGGAAATTCGCAATGATGCATACGAAAATGCCAAAATTTACAAGCAGCGAATGAAAGTCTTCCACGACAAGCACGTTATGAGAAAATCTTTCACTCCAGGTCAGAAAGTGCTTTTATTCAATTCTTGCTTGCACCTATTCCCAGGTAAGTTACGCTCTCGATGGTCTGGTCCCTTTATTGTTCATACTGTTTTTTCACATGGGGCAATTGAAATTAAGGACCCAAAGAACGGTGTCACGTTTAAAGTTAACGGTCAAAGATTAAAGCCATATCTAGAGTACCAACCACATGGAGAAGACACCGAAATAAATTTGAGTGACCCACCAGAGTTGAATTGATTTTTTTTTCTTTTCGTTGATTTGATTTTGTTTTCTTTCTTTATATTATTCTTTTGCTAATTGAAATTATTTTTGCATAAGCGTGTTTGTTTAACTATTACGTTTTCTCTTATCATTTTTAATCATGAGTACCTTACATAGATCGTTCCTCCTGAACATTCTTAAACCAGTTCAACGTGTCAAAACTCATCTCAAAAGGCAGATTCAATTTTGTAAAACACAACGCATTTGGGCTCTACAACCACCAGAGTTAGTAGCCTATGTTGAGGGTTTAGAACGCCAACTCAGAGACATTGAGAGAAGTGTCTACGACATCCAGTTCGAGCTTGAGGTAAATTCAATAAGAGGACGATTTTAATTTTTGTTGTGTGTTTTAATTTGTTTTTTCTGTTTGTGTGCTTTAGTTTGTTACCCCGGTGAAGTGGCGGATAACGGTGCTCCGTGACAATCAAGTCGGTTACTTCAGTTTCCCATAATAACTGACATTCTGAGGCGAAGGTATGGATAGAAACGAGATCTTAGCGAAGCTTCACAAGCGATTCCCTTCACTTCCTCATAATGCCCTCCTTACGATCTACAAAGCTCGGTCCGAACACATGCGATTACTCATGAAGAATAACATACCTGCTGACATCCGTTGGTTAATCGAGGCGAAAGTACGATTGGCAGGTGAGTTACCTCAAAACTTTATTGCATTCATGCCTGGTTGTGGTAAAGGAAATTATGCAAGAAAACGACGAGCTCGAAGAATTTCTGTTGCTTGTCATAAGTGTGCCAGAATGAGTTGCGGTAGAAACCCATGTTCTTTAGGAATGGTGTCTGATAACAGGGAAGATAAGATTCAATTCATTAGGGATGGCTTGAATAAGGAGTCATTACACGATATCCTTTTGTCTCTTGAAACGCATCCCAGTGGATATGTGCAAGGAGCGATTCTCCAGTTATGGCCATTATTCCAGAAAGAGCATGCACGATATAGTCTCGGGAATCTGACTATAAACGACCTTGTTTGCCAGTTTATAAGAAAACTAGATGGGAAGCCTATCCTCAACCCATAGAGGGCGTTCAAGCCGTTTCTGGACGTAAAACCAGAGGAATATGTGAGTCACAGTCGCAACTACCTGTAAATATCCTTTTACTTTATTGTTATTTTATTTCATTTCACTGTTGTTTTATTGTTTGCATTATTGTCTTTAATAATTTAATTACTGTTTGCTTTTTCCCTTTTACTGTTTCCTTTTTGACTCACGAGCTATGTGCTTTACGTGTTATTTGACATTGACATGCTACCTCATACACAGTTGTGACCTACTGTCACCAAGACTCTTAAATGTGATTTCTTTTGTCAAGCACTCACAAATTCTTTTTGAGAAGTATCACAATGGCAGCTACTCCCAATAGACAATTCAAGAACATTTGTGTGCTTTCTGGATTTACTTATGGCAAACATAAAGAGTTCGTAGAGGCAGCCATAGATCTTGGTCGAAGCATAGCATCGAGAAAATTACACTTGGTGTATGGAGGAGGTAATCGAGGGTTATCAAAAATGGTCTCAGAAGCAGCTTTTATCAGAGGAAGTCAAGTGTTAAGCATCATCCCAAGAGTCCTAAAACCATTGGGCAGTTCGTCTGACTCATCAACTGGAGAAGAGTTAGTCGTCTCAGGTATGCAAGAAAGAATAACTGAAATGCTTAATCTTGCTGATGCTTTTATTTTCCTTCCAGGAGATCTTGTAACACTCGAGGCACTTATCACACTAGCATCTTGGGCCCATCTGCATATCCACCAGAAACCCATCGGTTTGTTAAATGTCAATAACTTTTATGATGGCTTTATCGCATTTCTTAACCATGCAATAAAAAACTATTTCATTCCCTCTAATGCGAAAAAACTCTTTATTTGTTCTCACACTGCTAATGAGCTACTTGATATGTTACAAGCTTATAAACCGGAGCCGAACCCCTGGACCTTTGTGTTGGAGCGTCCAAATAATGATGGTAACAGTAGCGGCAGTAAGACGTACAAATTAGATTTAACTCTCCGCTTGTAAATATTTTCTTTTATGTTGCACCACCCAGGTGATGTCTTCTAAACTTTACTTCTTCCTTTCAAACATTGAGGACAATGTTTCGTTCTGGTTGGGGGGAGGGAATAGTCGACAAATGTGGAATCTTGGTTAAGTTTTTACTAATTTTTTGTTGTAGAAACTAATTGTTGCTAACTTTTTGTGTTGAAGATGGCTGAATATGGAGTGTAGTTACTCTAGAAACGCATCTTCATTGTTCAAAAAAAATAAAAAATAAAAAAATAAAAAAAACCAAAAAATCAAAATAAAAAAAAATAAATGAAAAACAAAAAAAAATTTCTTTTTCTTTATTAAGTTTTTATGTTCATTTTTCTTCTTCTTTTTATTTTCTCTTCTATAAATATACATTTTCCAACTTTTGAGTCGAAGATGGCTGAATATGGAGTGTAGTGCCTCTAGAAACGCATCTTCTTAAAATAAAAAAAAAATTTCTTTTTTCATCATTTTAAGTGTAACTTTTCTAATTAAACTTTCTGCATCATTTTCACATTTTTGCATGCATATTTTCATTTCATGTTTAGAATAGGTTGGGGGGTAGACTGTTGTTTAAAAAAAAAAAAATTTATGATTTGTTTTAACATTGGATGACATGATTAATTTCAAATTTTAGTATTTGTATTATTTTTGGTCTTAAGTGATGTTACGCTATGTTTGCTACTTTACATGTTGATGTCGGAGACGAATATGAGTTGCTTGAAGGAATGAACATGTCATAAATAAGTGCCAAGTGAGTTGTTGAGCCTATCATTTTCTTGGAGAGTAACCCTTTTGCCCATTCTCTAAACAGCTTAGCAGTTTATTATTTTATACACGATCTCTAGTTTTCTTTTGAGTTAACCCTTAAAAAAAAATATTGTTGTAAAATAAAAATAAAAAAAAGAAAAAAAATGTGTGTTGCTACATTTAGAGGCCTATCTAACTAGTAGATATGGACGATTATTTAGAACCCTAAAAGACGATGGAAAGGCCGTCTTTGATCCGTTTGAGCCTTTCTAGCCATCCCTTTTATTAAATATCCATTGTTAACCCTTTTGAGCCTTAAAAAAAAACAAAACAAAAAAAAAATTTCTTTGTCAACTTATCATCTTGACCCACTCCGATTTGGAGTATTACCCAATTTCTTATAAGTTCTATCACCTATTTATGTTTGAGAAAAATGTAAATAAGTATTTTATTTTTCAGTGAAGTTATACAAAAAAAAAACAACAAAACAAAAGTTGTTGTTTCAAAAGAAAAAAATAATAATAATAATAAAAGGTGAAATCCACCTTGCAACTTCAAAAAAAAAAAAATTCTCTGCATTTATTCTCAAACATACACTTTGTTTTCCTTATTTCCCTTCTTTGTTAGCCATGTCCTTAGTCCTACGTTACGTCCTAATAAAAGTTCTTCTTGATTTAGGGAACTATAGTCTGAAGTAGAAGCTAATTATATGGGCTAAAAAGATGTAGTAATGCATAAAAAAAAAGTTAAATAAATTGGGTCGACTAACATTTTTATTTGACTTAAGATCGTATTATTTCTAAGCTGAGGGCATATTTCTTTCATTTTGGTGAGAGCATGTGATATCACTTCTTTATTATTTTCACTCTCAAGTACCATTCATTGGAGTGACTATTTTTATTGGGTTTAATTTCTTTGTGAGAGTGTCACTACTTCCAGTGAGAATTTGGGGTTTAACATGTCATTCTTGAAAGTAGATATAACAAAGTTTACTGGGCTGATTCATGTGGATGGTTGATGTAGATGTGATGTTTCTTTAGACTGGAGATAATGCTTATACGTTTATTTGATTGCTATCATTAATCTGATTGAATAAACACGAGTGTTTCTAAAAAAAAAAAAAAATCATTTTGAATTTGAATTTTGTTTTCGCTTTATTTGCTAGAGACTAGCAATAAGCTGGTTGGGGGGTGTGTTGAGTGTTAGAAAATGCATATTTATAAAGGAGAAAACCGTCATTTTACATTTCAAGTCTTACTAACAACCCTTATTTTTATGTATTTAATCTTCTTGTGATTTAATTACATGTGTTTTATTTTAATTAAGTAATTTATGTATTTTAGGGGCATTATAGTTATTTCACAATAAAGAAGAGATCAGACGGCAAAACTGACATCACTTTTGAACTCAGGACGATCGAAAACCTTAGGAGAAGTATAAAAGGAAAAATGGCACTATTCACATGTACGGCACTATTCACGGGTACGGTACTGTCTACGTTACTGTTCACGACACTGTTCACATAGATGGACCGATGACGTGGCATTGACCGATGATGTGGCATTGACTGATGAGGTGTCACGATTCTGTTGGACTAAAATTCTTATATATTGTTGATGGTGACGTGGCAGCATATTAGTGGACGAAAAATCTCGCGTACGGTGCATGCATCACACAGGATTATTTTCAACCAAACTGCGTTACTGTTCATCCAGGTAAAACCGTGTTACTGTTCATCCGCGTGGTCAAACCGTGGACTGTTGACTGATGACGTGGCGCAATCCTGAGCGTCCAAACTGTTTTTAATCCGATGGCCATGATTTACTCCATGTATCTATAAAAAGGGGGCCTCCCCCCCTAATTTGATATCTCTGAATCCATTTTTGGGATCCATTTTCTGTAATTCACTCTCTATCTTGTATTTTCTTCGTATTTTAATAAATTCTCATTTTGCCCCTAATTCAATTATGAGTAGCTAATTTCCTTTCAAGCTTGGGTTGAAGGTGAAATCTCAACATGTGTCATGGGCTTTATTTGGTAAATTTATTTTCTCTTCCCCTCTAGTTTTTGTGGATGTTTTGACTTCTCGTCGACAAATAATACTAATCTTGTCTAGTACCGCCTTGGTTTCACCGGCCCTCTAGTACAAGGTTATTATTATTTGGCACGATAAGCCCTTAGCACTATATTGATTAGAGCGTGGTTCATGAGATGTGGATTCCCCTCTCATGATTTAATTGGTATTAATACGGATTATTTAGCCCATGATGCATGTTGATACGATCCAGATACCCAAGTACGTCAATTTAATAAATTTTATCTTCAATTCATTCTCGCCATTTCAATTCCAGTTTTAGAATTTATTCTCGCCATTTTAATTTAAGTTTTAGCATATTCCAAATCATTTCCACCATAAATCCAACCACCCATTTACAAAATTAATTCTATACACAATTAAAATCCACCTCCTCGTGGGATCGACACTCGTCACCATTGATCTACACTACAATAGATTCGTGCGCTTGCGAGTACATTAAAATTTGCACAACAAGAATCACCACCAAAACTCGAGCACAATCCATTACCCGACTATTTGAAGTATACACTCATAAGAGAAGAAAAAACATTGTTAAAAATCATCCCATCCTCCCTTGACGTCAAACAAAATAATGTAGACATCATTTGCCTCATTTATGGTTAAAAAAAAAATTACAATTGGAAAAACCTAAGGAAATTTGCAATGATAAAAATGCTAAAGACTACAAGAAGCAGATGAAAGCCTTTCATGACAAGAAAATTATGAGACAATCTTTCACACCAAGTTAGAAAGTGCTTTTATTCAATTCTCACTTGCACATCTCTCCAAGTAAATTACATTCTTGATGGTCTGGTCAATTTATTATTCACTGTTTTTCCACATGAAGTCATTAAACTTGAGAATCCAAAGAATGATGCAATTTTTAAAGTAAATTTTGAGAGATGTAAAGCCATATCACGAGTACCAACCACGTGGAGAAAACAACGCAATATATTTAGGTGACCTTACAGATCTGGACTGAGACTTTTTCCTATTTTTTCGGTGATTTAACTACTATTTTTTAAAAAATTAAATTTATTATTGCTTTCACATGTGTTTTGTTTTTGCTAGATTTATACTTTTCTTTGGTATTTTATCATTTTTCACCTCGATTAAGTGACGGATAATGGCACTCCATGACTATTAAAGTCGGTTTCTTCAGTTTCCCACAATAACTGATATTCCCCAGCAATGTTACAGAAAATCTTGTTCGTCATTGAGAATGATGTCTGACAATAGGGAGGATAAGATTAAATTTATTATAGATGGCTTGAATAGGGAGTCATTGGAGGATATCCTTTTGTCTCTTAAAACGCATCCTAGTGGATGCATACAACATGCAATTTCCCAATTATGGCCATCATTCCAAAAAGAATGTGCACGATACAGTCTCAAGAATCTTACTATAAATGACCCTATTTGTCAATTTATAAGAAAATTGAATGGGAATCATATCCTATATCCATAAAGGGCGTTTAAGCCGTTTCTGCCTTTCTAGACGTAAAACCAGAATAAAATGTGAGCCACAATCACAACTACTAGTATATATCCTTTTGATTTACTATTTGTTTTATTGCTTTTAGTGGTATGATTTCTATCTAATTATTATTTGTTTCTTATTACTGTTTGCTTTTGAGGACGTGACATTAACCGATGACATGGCAACATCCTATTGAAGTAATGATGTGGCAATGACTGATTATGTGGTGCTGACTGATGATGTGGCAGCATCTTAATGGACCGAAATGCTAATGTGGTGTTGACTGATGATGTGTTCCAACCAATCAAAGCTTGTCACGTGACACAATCCTAAGCGTCCGAATTGTTTTCATCCGATAACCATGATTTACCCATTATATCTATAAATAGAGGGCTCTTCCCCTTAATTTAAGAACCTAAATCTATTTTTGAGCTTAATTTTTTATAATTTCATCTTCATCTTATATTTTCTACGTATTTTAATAATTTAGTTTCAAACTTGAGTTGAAGGCGAGCCTTAAAATAATCCATAAGCTTAATTAGGTAAGTTTATTTTCTTTTCCTCTCTGATTTATGTGGTTTTTTTACTCATTTTTTATAGATAATGTTTCTTGTCTAGATTTTACATAGGATATGGGCTTTCTAGTGAAGAATCATTACTGTCTAGCACAATGAGCACTTAGCACCCTATTAATTAAAGAGAAAATACCCCTTTCATGAATTAATCGGAACTAAAAAGGAAATATTAAGCCCATGGGGAATTGATACATCAAGAACTAAGAGCATCTCCAAAACCCTCTATAAGTTTTACTCTTCAAATACTTATTTGCTTACTTATGTGACAAATAAAAAGGTGAAAAAATATGATATTCTCCAAAAAAACTCTTCAAATAGAAATAAGTTAATATTATTTTAATCAAATAATTATTTTTTTAAAGGAAAAGTCAATGGTAATTAAAACAATTCTCTTTCTTTCTTTAATGAAAAGTAATAAAATATAAATTGAAGAGGGAGAAATTAACTCTCCAAATTTGAAGAGAGAGAATTAATTCTTATTTGAAGAATCTTAATTGGAGTGTCTTTTGGAGCTTTAAATATTGTTGTGACTCTTCAAATAAGTAATAAAATCTTATTTGAAGAGCCTTTTGGTGATGCTCTAACACTATCGTAATCAATTTAGTTCCCAAAATCGAATCTAAACTAAAAATTAATGGAACTATGACCCAATGCTTAATGAAAGTAGGAACCGTGGTATGTGAGGACGCCATAATCAGCTATGGAAGGTATGATTGATAAGTCAAGAGTTTGAACGCCATGGAAATCCAATAAGTTCAAAGAGTTTGTATAAAAGCCAAAGAGAATTAACTCTCTCAACAATTACATCAAAATTGATCTTTGTTTATTGGATACGAGTACATTATATAGCGTTGGTTACAAGAATTTTTGGAAATAAATCATAAACCAAAATCAAATCGGAATCTAAATCTAAACAAATAAGAAAGAATCTAAATCAAATAAGAATCCTAATCTAAGCTAATATGAAAGAATTTAAATCAAATAAGAATCATAATCTAAGTAGATAGGAAAGAATCTAAACCAAATTAGAATCCTAATTGGCTTAAATGCCTTACATCAATTAAAATGGAAACTATGCTAAAATAGTAATAACTGATTTGTTTCTCTAATAGCCTCCTCAAGAAATGGCAAAGTATCCAAAAAAGGAAAATAATATATTTTCTCACCATAATGTGCAAGCAAGCTTCCTACTTCATGAAAGTGATTATTTGGAAACTTCAAGAGCCTGAATCATGCATTTATCATATGCGATTCCTTCAACGGGTCTCCACGAATTTGATTGAGCCCAAGTTGCTTGAATCAATCCATTAAGCGCTTCTTTAAATTTCTTTGTTCAAGCTCTTGTAACGGGTCTGACAGAAACTTGAATAGGATCTAAATATGTCTCATCCCACGTGCTTGTGATAGTTTTATCCTCAATCTCATCAGGAATGTTGAGTGTGAATCCAAAGACTCAAGCGTTTCATTTGTATTGGTTTCATCTTTAATTCATTCCAGCCATTTTATTTTAAATCTCAAGTCAAAAAAAAAATTCACTTCCAACCAACTCACATTTACACCTAGAAAATGAACCCTACGCCTAATTAAATCTACCTCCTCGTGAGACCGATACTATTCATCACAAAATCTATTCTACAATAGATTCATGCGCTTGTGAGTACAATAAAATTTGCACAACATCAAGCTAGAAATTCCACTTCTTTTCCGGATTTGTTTTAGTTTTTAAGATTTGTTTTCAATTTTTCATGTTTCTTTAAGAATTTTTATCTTTTTTTCTAGATGCATGATTTAAGTGCCGTTTATTTCGGATGTCTTATTTAGATTAAGAGAGAATTTTATTATCAAATAATATTTTGAATATGCCGATTTTGATAAATTCACGATATTTAAGGTTATTATATAAGGAGGCCTAAAACCCCAGCTTTGTTAATTCAAACTTTTCAATATAACTTTCATTATTCAAAAATGTAGTTTCTTCTATCGATCAACTTTATTATTTTCGCATCATCAGTTTCTTTGCAATTTTATTATTCAATACATCATGATTCCCAGCTCATGAAAGAGTAATATGCATTAAAAGAAAAAAGTTCATGAAAAAGAAAAGCATCATACGCAAAAAAGCTTTTCAAGATTCCCAAAGCTCTAATACATGAAAGAATGTCATGAAACTACTGCAACACAAGAAATAATATAAATAATTTAATTAGCGATATCTGCAAAGAAAATTTAAGGAAAAAGTATATTTACAGCAAAGTGGAATAGGAGAAATTGACTTTAGGAGTAAGATTGGTTCCTCAAACATTTAAACTTATTAACCAATTGAAAACTTGAAATTATTTAGGTCCCAATAGTGTTCTTTGTGTAGGTCACCGTACATTGGGAAAAACATATTGCCACTAGGCATAAGTCATAAATTTCAATTTTCTTTAGGTTTCAAATTCTAAATGTAATTGATTTTATGGATGAAATAGATGCCATTAGCGGATGCCAATTTATTTAAGACTAAAATTATAAAAAGAAGGGTAATTATCCACCGACCATCTATTTGTTCAGGCTTTTTTAAAAAAAAAATTGTTAAGGCTTATTTAAAAATACACAAACATTTTTTTTAAGCATGGCACCTGAAGTTAGCATTTTATTGCACTTGTCCACTTCCATCTTAATATTGTTAGAACAATGCTATCATCATAATGATAAAATGGTCATTTCATTCGAACAGCAAAAACTACGTCATATAACGCAATTTGTGAAAAAAAGAAAAAGAAAAAGAAAAATTGATGTTGTTTACCTCGATCAAAAAGAAAAAGAAAACAAACATGATATTGTTTATAACTTTAGCAAGCAACAAATGCCATTTTTATCTAATTTCCATTAACCGCCTTCGTGTTTTAGTCTGTTGACTGGTGACACTTAAATCTAGCCAATTTATCTCCAATTTTTGTTCATTTTCATCAATGAAATAGAATAAAAGTTAAGTCAATTTCTCACTGTCATCAAACTAGCCCATCCTCGGTGGGGCAGGAGGTGCCATCACTTGAGCGGTCCTCTGCCTTTCTTCTTGTCGCATGGCCTTGCGTTGCCGAAAGAGTGATCGAAGTATTTTCCCTTGTCGGTTTTCTTGTCGTTGCAGCCACAATATACATAAGGAACTGAAGGAGAGAGAGTAGGAGGGAGTGAAAGTGAGAAGTTAAGGATGAGTGGTGTACCCTTTGAGATTGAGAAGAGGAAATGAAACATTGTGCAATTATTGGTGAGGCTCCCATTGTGTCGTTGCTGATATTGCCTCTTTTTTCCCTATAATATTTTTCCTTATTTTGTGACTTTTTAAAATAAAGAAATAAATAAGTAATGGTTAAAATATGTATAAATTACCTTAAATTATGCCTCGTCTTCTAAAGTTGTAATATCTTTAATTAAAAAATTACAACCCCATTAGAAATTGCAATTACTATTTTTTGGCATTTATTTAAGGTAAAATAGTAATTTTATGTTTACTTATGGGGTAAAAAGGTCATTTGACTAATATTCTATTAAATCTATTGACTGAGATAAGACGGAAGTAGATGGGTGTAATAAAATGCTAACTTCAGGTGGCGCGTTGAAAAAAGTATTTGTATATTTTTGAAAAAACCCGAACAAATAGGCAGTCGGTAGATAATTGCCTTAAACAAAATGAAGCAAATGTTTGGGGATAAAATGATTAATGCAGCAAAAAAAACATAAGTAGGGTGTTAGTATGCAAAAAATGGACAGGAATATCATCACCCTCAATAGACTTTATCATCTCTTGTTATAATGTGATAATCACTCTTACCACTGCAAATAAATATTAAATCACAATGCCACGTATTTAAGATATACAAATAATATATCCCAAGTAATGTTGTTAAATTATAAATTATCTTATATATAGATCCATGGTATTGTTAAATGGTTTCATACAATTAACATAGTTTTATTAAAGATACTAAAAATATCTTAACATTTTATTGGCTTTTGGCAGTGACTTTGGAGGTTTCTTCTATTAAAAAATGACGGATATTTGCTGTGGTTATTGGTTAGTTTACTTGAAGTAGTAGTCCTTCAAATTTTATAATTTATAGGGAGAAAAGAATTGGTTTTGAGCGTGCTTCTCGACTTGGTGATCACTACTTTCACTATATGTCAAAATTATAATTCTGCCCTTGCACTTTTCTATACTAACTCTTCAAGTCAACTCAAGTAAAAAGATTGTATGTACCTTTTTCTAATTGAAACTCCTGAACTGTACTTTCTAAATGACCTAACTAATTGACGGCATATGTCCCACAATCAAATACAAAACAACTGGTTCTTAATAAGTCTTTGCTCTGACCAATTCCTTTGCCCAAGAAAAAATCACAAACCAAAACATCACGTTGCGATTTAACTATAGTCTCGCTTCCAAAGTCAAGTTCTTTTTCCTTTATACTTCTTCAATATCCCATTGTTTATTTATTTCCACTTAGTCTCAATTGTTATTGTCAATTATCTTGTCGGTTGATTCTTACCAGTATCCAGTCAGTGAGTTATTTGTTTGCTTGTTTGTATGTTTTTATATTTATTCAATGGAAGTTAATTATTTAAATTCGTTGAATTAATTAATTCTGTATTAGGTTTGCTGTACTTAGAGTAAAAACCTAATAGGTTTGTTGTACTTAAGAGTAAAAGCCTAGCCACTAAAGAGAGTAAATATTTATTAAATGTAAAACAATATTTTTAGAAGATGGGGGATGGGTATAATATGTGTATCTATTTGCAGGCACCAAATATGAAAATGTTCTTCGCAAAGCCCTAACTGATAAAGTATTTATGGCTCTGGGAAGAGTAAATCTCTCAGACTACCACAAGGGTTTTGAATGGCTGCTGATGAGGTGTCAAAAATTTAAATAGCAGAGCACGGAAGACAGATGGTCAAATAAAGGTGATTAATCAAACTTGGACAACATGTTGCACTATGTTTATGGTCACAAGTAATAGAAATGGGAAGTTGTCTTGCCTCAGGTCGAGTTTACTTAAAACAACATGGTGAATCTATCTATGAGCAAAACCCCTTTTGAGATTGTCCGCGCTTGTTCCCTATGCCATGTTTATGATTCGGCGGTCATAACAACCATAGTTAGAAGAAGCAAAGTAATGGATAATGTGGTAGAAAAGGCTCTGTAGATTCATGTCCAAGTGCAAGCTAACTTGGAGGCTACCAATGTTAGCAGACACGCACCAACAAAAAAAAAGGGTTTCAAAAAAGTGATTTGGTGATAGCGCATCTGCAATTTAGTCTTTTTCCTGGCATATGAACTAAATTAGAAAAGCAGAAGTATAGTCCCTTTCAAGTGGCAGGGAAGATTAATGGTAATACTTATGTTCTCCACCAGCCAGAAAATTAGAATATTTTCCACACTTTCAATGTGGCTGGTCTATTTGAATATCATCCAGATGATGAAGAGTTGCATGAGCCTAACTCAAGGACGAATTCTCTTCCAAGTGAAGGGGCCTAATGTAGGAAAGGCTGCGATTATCACCATCAATAATGTTGGTAAAATTATTGATATAGGAGGCCTAAGCAATTTATCAGTAGTAAGAAATCTTGTGAAAGACATCTTTAGAAAGAGTTCATTATGAAAAAGCATGTTACATACTATGAAAACCTCAACAAGAATGATAAATTTATGAAATGTAGTTGGTATACATCATTAATGTTTTATTTTAAGGCTCTAAGATTGTTATGTACTCTGAAAAACTCAACAAAAAATATAAGTTTGTGAAATGTAATTAGCATACATCACCAATGTTCACCATGACTCCAACAAAATATGTGTCAATTGTTAAAAGCCCTTATTCTCTTACTACCTCAAGCCCACTCAAGATATTGCTTATATTTAAGGGGTAATTACCATTTTCCTACCTTGAAGTTTGGTGTATCTCCACTTTTATAGAATGTATTGGTGCATTTCCACTTTCCTCCCCTCACATTAGTATGCGGTTTCGTATATCGTTAGTCACTGATAATAAATTTATAATTGTACCTTTTATTAATTTTAAAATCAAACAAATTTAAAAGTTTTCACTTTGAAATTTGTGAACTCATTAAAACATACTAATATCCTTTGAGTAACAATAGATCCATGATTTTATCCATTGTGTTTTGACTCAAAACAAAAGTCATGTTTTTCTCTTTCATTTACCAGAATCGAAGTCACAGAAAAGCTCATAATCCATTTTAATTGTTCTCAAATTATTTGACAAATCAGAAGCTGATGTTAATAAATTTTACAATAACCATTCTCAATCGATAACAGTTGGGGCAGATTCGATGAACGAACATGAACGAACTGCAATTATTGAATATTGACGACGACTTAGAAATCGTCATCTTGCAGTAGAACCAAGAGCTAGGTAACTGCAATTTTCCCGCATTTATTTTGATTTTTTGTGCTTATAATGGTGATGGGATCGGTTAAAGTACAGTTGAGATTGTTATTGTTATTGGTGATGTGGGTTTTTTGGGATGATTTTTATATTTTTTTCTTTAAAGTCTGAAAATGGATGACACAAATTGGTATCATAGTTAACATTTTGTCCATAAATGCAGGGGTAATGTAGAAACAATATATATTGTTGTCCAAGTTGTACCTAAAGTAATTAAATAACAATCTTTGTTCAAAAATCAATGTAAATAGATTAAGCAAAAGCTAAATCCCATTTCATTGTTTTCAATTTTTGCAAACAAAAACTGGTGTTTTAATTGCTTATTATTTTTGTAAGCAACTTTTGGATGCCTAGTTTATTGGATTCTTTTTTTTTTGGGTATTTGTTAGCAGTATATATAGTCAGTTATTGTAGTGAACTATTGGTACCTGATTGGGAGATAATATCAACTGTTATATGCATTTGTTAAGTTTTTTTAGTTCTATTTTTGGGTATTTGTTTGTTATATATACTCAGTTGCTGTAGTGATTGTGTTGGTTTAATATTATGTGATATTATGAATTTTCGCAAGTGTGAAATGTCAATGTTTGATGAAGATTTGCAAAAGCTGAGAATATGACATGGCATACTCTGAATGTTTGTGTTTGTTTTTGTCCAAAAATGGTAGTTTGGGTTCTATTGTTATGTGTTTATTCAAGCTTATTAAATTGCATAAGATATGTCATGCACTAAATTTGAAAGTGACAGTGTTGTTATTAGAGAGCATTGACTTGAGTAAAGTTGATAGAGTAGTAAATATAAAGAAACTGTACACATTTTAGTTGTGTTGATATAATAAGCATATTATTGTGCAAATTTTAATGAACTCGCAAGCGCACGAATCTATTGTAGTATAGATCAATGGTGACGAGTGTCGATCTCACGAGGAGGTGGATTTTAATTGTGTGTAGAATTAATTTTACAAATGGGTGATTGGATTTGTGGTGGAAATGATTTGGAATATGCTAAAACTTAAATTAAAATGGCGAGAATAAATTCTAAAATTGGAATTGAAATGACAAGAATAAATTGAAGAGAATTCTATTGAAATAATGTACTTGGGTATCTGGATTTGTATCAACATGCATCATGGGCTAAATAATCCTTATTAATGTCAATTAAATCATGAGGGGGGATCCACTCCTCATGAACCACGCTCTAATAAAGATGGTGCTAAGGGCTTATCGTGCCAAATAATAATAACCTTGTACTAGAGGGTCAGTAAAACCAAGGCGGTACTAGACAAGATTAGTATTATTTGTCGATAAGAAGTCAAAACATCCACAAAAACGAGAGGGGAATAGAAAATAAATTTACCAAAGGAAGCCCATGACACATGTTGAGACTTCACCTTCAACCCAAGCTTGAAAGGAAATTAGTTACTCATAATTAAACTAGGGGCAAAATGGAATTTATTAAAATATGAAGAAAATACAAGATGGAGAAGGAATTACAGAAAATGGATCCCAAAAATAGATTCAGAGATATCAAATTAGGGGGGGAAAGCCCCCTTTTTATAGATACATAGAGTAAATCATGGTCATCGAATTAAAAACAGTTTAGACGCTCAGGATTGTGCCACGTCATCAGTCAACAGTATGCGGTTTGACCACGTGGATGAACAGTAACACGGTTTGACCCGAGTTAAACAGTAACGCGGTTTGGTTGAAAATAATCATGTGTGATGCATGTACCGTACGCGAGATTTCTCATCCATTGATATGCTGCCACGTCACCATCAACAGTAAATAAGAATTTTAATCCAACAGGATCGTGACACCTCATCAGTCAATGCCACATCATCGGTCAATGCCACGTCATCGATCCGTCTATGTGAACAGTTTCGTGAACAGTAACATAGACAGTATCGTACACGTGAATAGTACTGTATATGTGAATAGTGTCATTTTTCCTTTTATTCCCCTCCTAAGGTTTTCGACCGTTCTAAGTTCAAAAGTGATGTCCGTTTTGCCGTCTGATCTCTCGTTTATTGTGAAATGACTATGATGCCCCTAAAATACATAAAATACTTAATTAAAATAAAACACACGGAATTAAATCAAAATACATAAAAGTAAGGATGTTAGTAAAACTTGTAGTGTAAAATGACAATTTTCTCCTTTATAACTATACATTTTCTAACACTCAACACATATGTGGATTGTCATCAAATTCAGAAACCTTCATATCAACTTTCATTTGACATTTGCATATTTTATTTGAATACTTGATGAGCTTACCATTGATATTTCTTTGATGTGTTTGAAGTGCTTGAGCTTTGTGACTCCATGGATACTCAAGTGCTAGATCTTTGTGTTTAAAGAATTCATGGTTGATGGTTCTTTCAAAATTGAGTTGGATGATGAATTAGAATGGGAGTATGAACTTTTCAATGAATGAGCTTTATTTGAAGTTTTTTATTGTTGATGCAAATGTCAAGTAAACCACTTGTAAATGGTGATATTGAGATGATGAATATATAGGCAACATCATTGCCAATATAGTCATTTGCATTCAAGGGTAATATTGGCATTGATGTTTAACATTTTTAAAGCATTGTTTTGTCAACTTTTGATTTGTAAATCAACAAAGACAATTTGAGTTTTGTTAGGGATAATATGATAATTTTATATTGCTCATACACTTTGGCGCCACTTGTGACTAAGAGCTCTTACCCAGTAGATCTTCGTTATCTTTGATTATAATGGTTCAAGGGTATTTTCATCATTTACTTAATCAACTAACGGCCATTTAAACGTGAGGGGAGGAAAGCGGAAATACACCAATACATTCTATCAAAGTGGAGATACACCAAACTTTAAGGGAGGAAAGTGAAAATTACCCTATATTTAAGTGTTTCATTGGTAGAAAGTAGGGATGGCAATGGGGAGGGGAGGCGACTCCCCGTACCCATCCCCGATATTTTACATATGTCTCCGTCCCGTCCCCGTCCCCGTCAAAATTATTTAAGAGAATCTACATCCCCTCCCCGAATAATAACAGGGATCCCCGAGGGTCTCCGATCCCCGAATAACTAATACATCTTTTTATTTTTGATTTTGAGTTAATCATATTAAAATAAAAGTAAGTTCGAAATATATCTTACATTAATATCCATTACAAAAGTCACATACATTAAATTAGTAAGTAACGCAGCATGCAAGGGATACAAACTATTATGAACAAATTAATAGTCTAATACAAAATTGTTACAAATAAAATCAAATTTAGATTCGAAATTAACTTTTCAATGGTGGCGTTGGCACTTTATAAATGTGGACTATTCCATTTACAACACAATAGTTAAGTCGAAGCAAATCAAGAGCAAATATTATATTAGATTAGATATTAAAATTTTGATTTGCTGTGGGCAATTATAACATCTAAAAATAAATATAAAAATATATTTAAGTTTAAAATATTTAATGAATATTAAAATTAAAACAAAAGTTTTGGACCAATATAATCTATCCGGTCTTTTTATTGTCCTAAATAAAAATTTAGGACTTTAAATCAGTTAATTAGGCCTAAAAGTTTAATAATATAAATATTTTGATATTTATTATTTTTACCAATACTTATAATTTTATAATTCAAATTTTATTATTTATATATTAGTAATTTTAAAAAATAAAAATTAAATTAAAAATTAAAATGAGGAAATAGGTAGGGGATGGGGATTCCACCTCATCCCCGTCCCCTTCCCAAATAAGAAATTGGGTAAAAAAATTTCTCTGTCCCTTCCCCGAATAAGAAATTGAGTATAAAATTATTCTCATACCCTCCCCGAATGAGGAAAATCCCCGAGGGTTCCCATCCCCGTGGGAATTTTTGCCATCCCTAGTAGAAAGCAAATGATCATGTGAAAAAGAAAGAAAGAAATTGACAATTTTTTTTAGATTGTTGAAGGACCTAATGGAGATGTGATGATCGAGATGGACAAGATGATATATTCTCTAAGATGATGTATTCTCTAAGTCCGCTTTAAAGATTTCTTATGAGAAAGATGATAGAAATTATTGGATCTTTTCTTAAGCATGTGTTACTAAGGCTGTGATCGCCGTTCTTGCTTGCTTCAACAATGATCAAAGGTGAGCAACAATCGACAACAGTACTTTTGCCAGCCTTGAAGAGTTGGCTCTTATTAATAAGTCTATTTTAATCGCACTTGCCATCTCATTTCATTAAGAATAAGAAGCGTCTTGTTGCTATTTTTTGAATTTTAGAGAAACTTTTAAGTTTACTGTTAGAAGATTTCCAATGGTGACTATAATATATTTATTGTTTTGTAATTTGAAATTTTTTTATTGCTTATTGCTAAATTATACTTCCAATTAACTTGTGCAAGTGATAACAAAGATTATCAATTTATTTGTGGGAGAGCTCAAATTTAACGTTGCAGTGGTGAAGTGATAGTTGAAGAAATTTAAGACTAAAGGAGTTCATGTTCTTCAGAGATCACTTATCTTGCAAAGGCTTCTTAAAGCAATTAATCTTGCAAATGAGATACTATCACTGGAATTGAAAACTCAAATTAAAATTCATTCTTTGATCACATGTGAGAAAGGAAAGGTCACGAGACTAAAGATATATTAGTCACATTGACAAGAGCAGAATTCGACTCTTGGTGAAATTACTCATTAAGCAAACATTGACAAGACCTCTAAGATCTTGGTGAAATTCCTTATTATTATTATTGTTAAAATTATTATTATTATTATTATTATTATTATTATTATTATTATTAACAACACTAATTATTTTGAATAATGATAATCACAATTATTATAATAAAAAATGACAATAATCAACTAAGGTCATTTTAGTTACTTGCAACTATTCATTTCGATTTCAAGATAAATTAAACATATTAATCACAATACAACTCTTTCCGATTCTGATTTACATAGTTAAAGTAAACAATTTATTGTAATTTTCATTTCTCATTTCGATTCCAGCTTATTGCAATTTCAACACATTTTGATTGTAACCCATTCTAATTAGTGATTAGTAAATGCACCATTTGTTCTCAATATATGATAAAATCATTTGGTTTAATACCATATCTACATTGACTCTATTAAATTATATGACTAATTAACATGTCGGTATGAAAAAAAATAATAATAAGAGCGTCTGCATGAGAAAAGGTCTACACACACATTTGTATTGACAATTTGATAAATGTTACATTCTTTAGATCAAATCATTTTTTGACCAAAAACATCTCCACGAAGGAATGATTTGGTTGAAGCTGTAAGGCTTTTTGGTTGCATATTTAATTAATGTCTCTATCTTCGACTTCTAATTGAAGTATATCTGACTTCAAATGTAATTTGAAAATCAAGGATCACAACATTGTGATGGACGTAACGGAGTTTATTGTATCCTCTAGTTAGTGTATGTATATACATATATAGTGCTGATCTAGAAATTCAAGATTTTGGATAAATAGGAACTGGCTAATCCACGAGTATACCATGAAGTTACAAAGGTTGTGCCTGTGAACCAACCCCCTAAAGCGAAATAGGTACAAAGAAAGAGCAATAGGCCAGACCAACCTATAAAAACGAATCGGTCCCTTCATAACCAGTCATCCATAATATCAAATAAATCATTTTTCTCTTTGGTAAATTTACTAAGATATATTTATATATATATTCTTCTTAAATAATAAAATGAAGATGAGGCAACAATTTTGCTCTAGTGGTAAGAAGTAGTCTTCTTAAAATTTAATTTCAATCTTATTACTATGTTGTGTTAAATAAAAATAATTAATAATAATAATAAATGAAGAATTAGCTAGGTGTAATGGGATGACTGAAGATTAGACTAGAAAAATAATGTGCGTTAAATAAAAATAATTAGTAGTAATAATAAAATGAGGATTTTCTCGTTTGAAGAGAATTCTATAAACTTATTAGTGACAATTAAATGAGGATTTTCTATCTAAAGAGAGGTTTATTCTATAAAACGGGCATATAAATAGCTAGACATAGTGGGCGACTGAAGATTAGACTAGAAAATGAAATTAGCCCAAATCTGTTAAAACTATGATTGTTACTGTATCCAAATTTTAGCAAAAAAATTATCCGATCAGTCAGCTAATTTTGACAAAGGGTTGGATTATTTTATCTCTAAAAAATATTTTGAATATAAAAATTTTAATTAAAAATTTTATTATTAAAATATCGTCAAAGTAATTTACTATTAAGAACTTTTCAATATAATAAATAAAATGATATGACTTTTGACACCCTTCTAACACACCCACTAAAAATTTTTAAAACCTTAAATATTATCTTTTAGTAAATTAAACCTAAACTAACATAAAAGATATATGAGATAGATTTTCCTATGAAATTTCTAAATGAGATATATTGTCCAAAAAAATTTCAAATGAAATTGATATGTGTATTTGCTTGAAAGAAGGTGAAATTAAGTGGGTATAATTCTAAATTTATTTTTTGAGAGTTCTCTCAAAAGGAATGAGTGATTTTATTTCCTCAATACTTTTCCAGTCTTCTAATTTTCAGGATCTGACATGAGAAATTTATGAAATTAAACTGAAATTAAGGACTCCTTTAAGATTATAGCATATTGAAGATGACAAGTTTTATAAGAATAATTTTTTTAATTAATATAGTAGGTAATAAACCCCAAAAAGAAAAAGTAAGAAACAAAAAAGGGCAAGCAAACAATGAGTAATATAAGTGAGAGAAAGAGTAAGTTATTAGCATGATAAAGAATTTTTTATATTGTGCACTACTGCAAAAATGTAAAACAATAACCTATATTTTAGAAACCGTCACTAAACGTACTTAACGACCATTATTACGTGAAAGATTTTAAAAATCTTCCATGGAGAGCTTTCCAGTTATTGATGTTATGGTGTGCAAGAAGGGCAGGAAAAAGAGTGAGAGAAAAAGATTTATTGAGGGTATATTTGAGATTTTATTGAGAGTACTAAGTAATAGTTTATACTTTTAATCTAAAGAATGTGTGCGGTATTAAAAAAAAATTAATGAATGTGTGTCTATAATATTAGTGTGTCCAAAATATTTTTTAGAGTGTAAATGATCTTATTCCAAGAAATTTTCGTGCAATGTCACAACAGTGCACAACACAATTGACACCTAATTATCATTATAAATAATTAAAAAGATATAATTATAAACTTGCCATTTTTGTTCTACAATTTACAACAACGCACTGGCTAGTACATAACTCAAAAATGGATGTAGTTATCACCTATCCATATTCTATAAGCGACGAAATTACGTGATGATCAGGTTGCTTGCAGCATGATAAGTAGATGTGTTACGAGACAGACAAATGTGAACTTCATGCAGTTTTGTCTGTAACAACGTGTCATATCTTTGCCATGCAATAGTGCCGCCGCCGCCGCCGCCACCTCCACCTTCTTCAATAGTCTTTTTTCCCTTGCTCTAGTGCCTATAAAAATTTTCATTTTTTAAGAGAGAATTATTCATTTAATTTATCTACAATAATAACAACTAGTCAGCCATGGATTTGATTATCAAGTTCCTTAATCTTGTGGCACCCCCCTTCACCTTATTCTCCCTGTGCCTCTTCTTACCACCATTTCTATGTTACAAGTTCTTACTCTCCGTCTTTAACTCCATATTCAGTGAAGATGTTTCCGGAAAGGTCGTCATCATCACCGGTGCTTCCTCCGGCATCGGAGAGGTAATCATTTAATTAGTTTAATTAGCCAGTCTAGTCCACACTCCCCATGTTTTAATAACTCAACGGGTGATTTTCTTTTTGGTGATTCAATTTTGTAGCACTTGGCGTATGAGTATGCTAGAAGAGGAGCCTGCCTAGCTCTATGCGCCCGCAGGGAAAAGAGTCTTGAAGAATTTGCCGATACAGCGCGTGAAATCGGCTCTCCTGATGTTATCACGATTCGTGCTGACGTTTCAAAAGTTGATGACTGTAGGAGCCTTGTTGAAGAAACTATGAATCACTTTGGCAGATGTAAGTAAGATTAAAATTTACCGTTTGATTGCTCTCTTTTTATTACCTTGCAGTGTCTAATGTTGATCTCATGATCTTGGTTTATACTTTACTGGGCAGTGGATCATCTTGTGAATAATGCTGGGATTTCTTCAGTTGCCCTGTTCGAAGATACTGTTAATATCACCGATTTTAAGCAAATAATGGTATTTTTTTTTAATGTTATTCTTTGTATCACCAAATCGGATGCTATCTATTATGATAGTGCAAAACGTATTGGTTTGCTCTGTTTTAGTTTAAGCTAATAGCAAGAAAGGATCCAAATTCTTGACATGTGTATGGAACTAATATTTTTCATTACCATGTGTTTGTTCTCTACTAAGGACATAAATTTCTGGGGATCAGTTTATACCACTCGATTTGCGGTTCCACATCTTAGATACACCAAAGGCAAGATCGTGGTTTTATCATCCTCTGCTTCATGGCTAACTGCACCAAGAATGAGCTTTTACAATGTAAGCAACTACTTCCGTAAATCACAAATTAAAAAAAAAAAAAAAAAAGTTACTCTCTTATTCAGTCAAATGAATATCGGTAAAAGGAGTCTGTGTGCCTATTTCTGAAACTAAGGTGTTTTTATCTACATTTATATAGAGTTAGTTTCTGATATCCCAATTGCATCCTTAGGCAAGCAAAGCGGCGTTGGTACTCTTTTTCGAAACATTAAGGGTCGAACTTGGTTCCGACGTTGGTGTAACAATTGTTACGCCTGGGTTCATAGAGTCAGAATTAACCCAAGGAAAATTCGTAACGGGGGAAGGCAGAATTCAGATAGATGAAAACTTAAGAGATGTAAGCTAGCTCCTCCAATTTGATGACATCTGCTCATAAAAACAAACCCATGTTTCTTTGATCATTTTGAAATTTAATGTTCTAATTGTTGGAGCAGGCTCAAGTGAGCACTATCCCAGTTCAATCAGCGTGGTCATGTGCAAAGGCGATAGTGAACAGTGTATGCCGTGGAGATACATACCTGGTCGTGCCATTGTGGTTCAGGACTACATACTGGATGAAGGTGCTGTGTCCTGAGCTACTCGAATTTTGGTACCGAGTTTTTTATAGGGGAAGGCCTGAGGAGCCTTCCTACGAAGCGCCGAGCAAGAAAGTCTTGGACTACACTGGAGCTCAGAATGTTTTGTACCCAAGCTCAGATCAGTCAGCTGATATCAAGACAGAATAGCATCCGGGTACTAGCAGTTTGCCCCAGAAATAACGAAGTAGGACTTGCTTGTTTTGCATGTTTAGGAACTTTGTGTTTTAAGAGAGTATTTAGGTTTTATCCTTTTGGAGAACTAATGTAAATTTATTGTACATGAAAGTGAGAAGAAGTACTACTACTGCCCTTGTATTTTGTTCATTTTGGAAAATTTTTAAGCCTTTTTTGGTAATTGCTTATCTGTTTTTTTTTTTGCATATGCTATTCTCTTAAAAGAGAAATAGGCACACAGACACCTGAACATATTGATTGTTGATACTAGGGAAAAAAAATTGATAAATTTATGTATATGCTACTCTCTTAAAATTGTTTTGTAATAGACTAAAGAATGCTGATTTTTGCTGAGAATTCAGGTGCTTATTTCATACCTTTTCTGAAGATCTTTCTTGTAAAATCTATAAAAGTTTGCTGTTGAGAGTTTATAAGAAGTTCTTGCTGACATCTACGAGCATGAACCATCATTTGCGTCAGCTAATTATTAAATAGTCCCAAGATATTCAAATCAATTACCTATACAATCTTTAACGTTAATAATAAGTGACTCTTTTATTTCGGTAAAGTCTGATTGTTTAACAAGCCAGAAATAAAAAAATAAAATAAAATCATTATGTTTTAACAAGTCATTATCGAGAGATAATGTAACAAATACATTTATACCTTACAATAGAGATGTATATATTTATAATATAGTGCAATAATCTATTAAAGTTAGTTCGAAAATTTTCTTTGTTAATAATATTACATTGGAGAGAAACTTAGTCTCTGGAAAATCTCAAATTGATGCCTAACTTCAATATTATTAAAAGTATCATTCAGAGATTATTAAAAGTATTACTCTGTTATTGGACAATTAGAGTTTTTAAATTATAATATTAAAATAATTAATAAATATTAATTATTGTGATTTAAAAGATAAATTAATTTGATTAACTATTTTATAATAAAAATTTTAATTATTATTTATAAATCATATTTATTTCATATTATTAATTTTTATTTTATAATTATGAATTACACTTGAAAGCCTTACTAAAATGAAAAAAAAAAATTGAGATACATTTCAGAGCTGAAGCGTTTCTCGAATTACGTGTAGTAATTTGACTTGCTTATAAACTTGACAAGATCAATCACCGCTTGAGTCATGAACAGTTTACAAGTTGCACAACCTCGCTGTCTAATCCGGAAAGATTCAATCTTTGAACAATTAATCAGAATAACGACACAAGAATTGAAGAGAATTAACCTTAATTAAGTTAACACAAGAAACAAAGAGAGATTTTACGTGATTCAGTTGTTACCGAGAATATTACAACCTACATCCACGGGAGAAACTTGGTATTGAAATTTTATTGACAATCAATGAAGAGTCTTTACAAAGCTAATACATGAGATTATATAGAACAAGTTAGAACACTCTCTCTCTTCTCCCAACCTACTTCGTTAGCCAGCTTTATAACTCCATCAGTAACGAACTAGCAAACCCATATCGAGAGCTTGACGACACGTAGATAATGGCCTTACTGAACTTGACTTAAGGCTGCTCACATGTTAGTCACGTGCATTACTTAAGCAAACGATCAAAAATTCAAAATAGCTGCAAGCGATGTCGTTTTGATGTTAATAATTCATAGGTGAAGCATGTGCTTATCTCGTGACCTTTTAAATGCACCATCTCGTTCAAAACGCTGGCGTTTCATTCTGCTGAGTTTGATCCATCACGAAGCTTCACACATGTTATAATTATTTAACATGCAGGCCAGGTACACATAACGGTTTGTCAGGCTGCCCAGCTTTGTTTTTTTGTTTTGTCATGTAAATGAAAGTTGGGATAAAATCAAACGCATAACTGCTACGTGTTGTTTCCTGTACATGCAAAGCAGCGACGTAGCATCCTAACCTAGCTAGCTAATGCCTACACATTTAATTATTGGTAAATTGATCCGCAAAGTTCAATAAACCGTTAACATTCAAAAGTCCCCCCTCATCCGCAGAGAAGCCATGGATCTGGTCAATGAGTTCTTGAACATCGTAGCTCCTGTTTTAACCATTGCAATACTGCCTTCTTTCCTGCCTCTGTACCTATTGTTCAAGTTTCTTCATTTCGTTATAAGAACCATAAATGCTGAAGATGTTGCTGGCAAAGTAGTTCTCATAACTGGAGCATCCTCAGGCATAGGAAAGGTTTTTCACAATATTTCTAATTTAACAGCTTGTTTAATTTAACTTGTGTTATTAAATTTTTCTTCTGTTTACTGAGTTCATGTTTGTTGTGGCGGTGGTGGTGGTGGTGATGTTTTGAAAGCATCTTGCTTATGAGTATGCTAGAAGAAGAGCTCGTTTAGTCTTAGTTGCAAGAAGAGAGCATCAGCTCCGAGAAGTCGCCGACCAAGCCGAGCTGATGGGCTCTCCTTTTGCTCTTGCCATCCCTGCAGATGTTTCCAAAGTTGAAGACTGTAAGCATTTTGTTGATGTAACGATGGAGCATTTCGGTAGATGTAAGTAGACTTTGGTCACTCTATTTATATAATCCATTGTCTGAAAATGCTCAGGTGCAGAAGTCTGCACTCACACGCCCCTTTACTTTACGTCGATGTAAAGGGGTGAGTATAATGTGCGAACTCGCCCTGAGGAAAGCACTTTTACATCGATGTAAAGGTGTGAGTTCACCTTTTATAAAATGAATTGTGCGGAGTTTGGGCCCTGCACATGAGCATGATTCATCCATTGTCGTGGCTTCTCAGAACATATATGTGTTAATCTACTTCTATGCTAACAGTGGATCACCTAGTGACCAATGCCGGTGTTGTTCCAATGTGCTTGTTTGAAGATTACACTGATATTACGAAACCTGCGCCGGCTATGGTAATAGTAAAGCCTCTTTTTTTTTTTTTATGAAGAATATAACGTTTGACCAATGTGTCCACAAACTTCCTCTGTTATCATTTTTCAGGACATCAACTTCTGGGGCTCAGCATATGGCACCTATTTCGCAATTCCGTACCTAAAGCAGACAAAAGGAAAGATCATTGTAGTTGCCTCAGCTGCTGGATGGTTACCTCCACCAAGAATGAGCTTCTATAATGTAAGAAGTTTCTTCAGCATTCGTATCCCCTACAGTCTGTCACTTACTATGAACTTTAAATAATTCTGATTTAATGACTTCAGGCAAGTAAAGCCGCAAAAATTGCCTTATACGAGACATTGAGGGTCGAATTTGGAGGAGACATAGGAATAACAATTGTGACTCCTGGGTTGATCGAATCAGAAATTACAGGAGGGAAGTTCCTAAACAAGAATGGCAAATTGGAAGTAGATCAAAAAATCAGAGATGTAAGCCCATCCTTTGTTGAAAGTCATGGCTGGCGCCGGCCATCTAGATGGCCGGTGCCAACCATTCAACATTCAACACAGCACGCCATTATTGGTGTGCTGTGTTGAATTAAAAAAAGAAAGAAAAAAAAAGAGCCATGTTTTTTTGGCTATAAAAGGATGAGCTCCCTAACTCATTATTCATTCCAATCTTGAGAGAGCAATTAAGAGAGAGTTTAAGAGCTTGCATTTATAAGCTCTTATTTTAGTGATTTGAGAGTTTGGGTGTATTGGGGTTTTGGGAAGTGAGCTAAAATACTACAATACTTGTAACTCCTTTTCACTAGTGAAATATTTCCTTCTGTCTTCGCCCGTGGATGTAGGCTAAAAGCCGAACCACGTAATTTTCTGGTGTCCTCTAGTGTGCTTATTCTTTATTTTATTTCTAATTTTATTTTATCTGCGGTCCTGCTGCACCTACCAATTTCCTAACAGTGGTATCAGAGCTATTGGTTGTATTTTTTGGAGTCAGGAACTATTCACGTATACGGCGTACGGCACTATTCACGTATACGGCGTACGGCACTATTCACGTATACGGCGTACGGCACTATTCATGTATACGGTACTATTCACGTGAAACGGTGGAAGCGATCCAAGAATTTTACGGTGCAAAATAGGGAATAGTGTGTGTGAGTAAAGCAACTGTGTGATTCTGTACATGTCTAGGAAAGTTCTGTCAAAAAAGCGATAAGAGCTTAAGGAGTCTGGGTTTTAAGTGGGACCATTGTGACCCCTCCAGTCTTTCCTGGGAACTTTCCTGGTGTGCATTCTCACACATACTCACAACTATTCAAGGTGGTACACTAGCTTGTGTGCAGTATTTATCAACAAAATGGCAGCAAAGTATGAAATTGAGAAATTTAACGGAAATAATTTTTCGTTGTGGAAAATGAAGATGAAAGCTGTATTGAGGAAAAATAATTGCTTTGTAGCAATTGGAGAAAGGCCCATGGAGATAACTGATGACAAGTGGAACGAGGTAGACGGCAACGCCATTTCTGATCTACACTTGGCACTTGCGGATGGAGTATTATCCAGTGTGGCAGAGAAAAATACGGCGAAAGAAATATGGGATACTCTCACAAAATTGTATGAGGCCAAGTCACTACACAACAAAATTTTCTTAAAGAGAAAACTCTATACTCTTCGAATGGCGGAATCTACAATGGTGACCGACCACATCAACACATTGAAGACTCTATTTTCACAACTCACAACGTTGGGTCATAATATAGAGGAAAATGAACGTGCAGAGCTTCTACTTCAAAGTCTACCAGATTCGTATGATCAACTCATTATCAACCTGACGAACAACAATCCAGTGGAGGGTCTAGTTTTCGACGATGTTGCAGCCTCCGTATTAAATGAGGAGAGCAGGCGGAAAAACAAGGAAAACAGACAAGCAAGTTCGCAGCAAGCAGAAGCGCTATCGGTGACGAGAGGGAGATCAACGGAACGTGGTCCCAGTGGGAGTCAAAATCAGGGTAGATCAAAATCCAGAAGTAAGAAGAATGTTAAATGCTACAAATGTGGCAAGAAAGGGCACGTCAAGAAAGATTGTTGGAGTAACCAGAAGAGAAGAGAGGGTAAAGAACCTGAGTCATCAAATACTCAGGGGTGTGTAGCAAGTACCTCGGATGATGGCGAAATTCTTTACAGCGAGGCAACAACTGTTTCAGAAGGCAGAAAACGACTTTCTGATGTCTGGCTTATAGACTCAGGAGCTACCTGGCACATGACCTCTAGGAGAGAATGGTTCCACACATATGAACCTATCTCAGGAGAATCTGTATATATGGGTAACGATCATGCCTTGGAGATCGCTGGTATTGGTACTATCAAAATAAAAATGTTTGATGGTACAATTCGCACAATTGGAGAGGTACGACATGTCAATGGCCTGAAGAAAAATCTATTGTCTTTGGGACAAATGGATAGTCATGGATACAAAACTCATGTGGAGAATGGAATAATGAAGATCGTTAAAGGTGCGCTTGTATTGATGAAGGCAGAAAAGATCGGTGCTAATTTATTCATGCTTAAAGGAGAAACACTACAGGAGGCTGATGCGTGTGTCGCGTCAAATGGAGAAGAATCAACGATGATGTGGCATCTCAAACTTGGCCACATGTCAGAACAAGGCTTGAAGATTCTCTCTGAGCGAAAATTACTTCCAGGGCTCAAATCGGTAAGTTTACCATTTTGCGAGCATTGTGTTACAAGTAAGCAGCATAGATTAAAATTTAGTAGATCTATTGCTAGAAGTAAATGCATTCTAGACTTGATTCATTCTGATGTTTGGGAATCACCGGATATATCCATGGGAGGTGCAAAGTACATGGTGACTTTCATTGATGATTATTCCAGAAGATGTTGGGTGTATCCAATTAAGAAAAAGTCAGATGTATTTCCTGTGTTTAAAGAATACAAAGCGCGGGTGGAACTTGAATCTAGTAAAAAGATCAAGTGCTTGAGGACAGATAATGGTGGAGAATATACAGACGGCGAATTTCTTACTTTCTATAAGCAAGAAGGTATTCAGAGGCAGTTCACGGTGGCATACACTCCTCAACAAAATGGAGTGGCAGAGCGGATGAACAGAACTCTTACAGAAAGAATAAGAGCTATGTTGAGGACTGCTGGTCTACCCAATTCATTCTGGGCAGAAGCAGCCAAAACTGCCTGTTATAT
The DNA here is from genome assembly GCA_018350135.1 of Citrus trifoliata. Classification (NCBI taxonomy): domain Eukaryota; kingdom Viridiplantae; phylum Streptophyta; class Magnoliopsida; order Sapindales; family Rutaceae; genus Citrus; species Citrus trifoliata. Next base: position 12,757,663 of record CM031387.1, on the reverse strand, counting down.
AGTAAATCGGTCGCCATCTACAGCTATTGGGTTGAAAACGGCGATAGAGATGTGGACTGGAAAGCCAGCTGATTATTCCTACCTACATGCATTTGGATGTCCTGTGTACGTGATGTACAATGCCCAAGAAAGAACAAATCTGGATGCAAAATCTAGAAGATGTATCTTCTTGGGGTATGCTGATGGAGTAAAGGGGTATCGTCTGTGGGACCCCACTGCCCACAAGATCGTCATCAGTAGAGATGTTATTTTTGTAGAAGATCAACTGCAAAGAAAAGATGGAGATGATGGCACTGTAAAAGAAAAGTCAGAGACTGTGCCAGTATATGTTGAAAATAATCCAGAAGATTCAGATTCTGCTGAAGCAGCACCAAAGCATGAGGAACAAGAACCAGTCGAGTCTGAGGCTCTAGAAGTTCGTCGGTCAACTCGTGAGAGACGACCGCCAGTGTGGCACTCGGAGTATGTCACAGAGATCAACGTTGCATACTGTCTTCTAACAGAGGATGGAGAGCCTTCAACTTTCCATGAAGCTTTAAACAGCTCAGATGTTGCTTTGTGGATGACAGCAATGCAGGAAGAAATTGAAGCTCTACACAAGAATAAGACATGGGAACTTGTACCATTACCACGTGGAAGAAAAGCCATTGGAAACAAATGGGTCTACAAGATCAAGCGTGATGGCAATGACCAAGTGGAGCGGTATCGTGCAAGACTGGTGGTGAAAGGATATGCTCAGAAAGAAGGTATTGACTTCAACGAGATATTTTCTCCGGTAGTTCGACTCACAACAATCAGAGTAATCTTGGCGATGTGTGCTACATTTGACTTACATCTTGAGCAGTTGGATGTAAAAACTGCATTTCTTCATGGAGAACTTGAAGAAGAAATATATATGCTCCAACCAGAAGGTTTTGCAGAAACAGGAAAGGAGAACTTGGTTTGCAGGTTGAACAAATCTCTATACGGTCTCAAACAGGCGCCGAGGTGTTGGTATAAGAGATTTGATTCCTTCATCATGAGCCTTGGATACAACAGACTCAGTTCAGACCATTGTGCATATTACAAGAGGTTTGAAGATAATGATTTCATTATTTTACTGTTGTATGTGGATAACATGTTGGTAGCAGGTCCCAACAAAGATCGAATCCAAGAATTGAAGGCACAGTTGGCTAGGGAGTTTGAAATGAAGGACTTGGGACCAGCAAACAAGATTCTAGGGATGCAAATTCACCGAGACAGAAATAACAGGAAGATTTGGCTATCGCAGAAGAATTATTTGAAGAAAATCTTGCGGCGCTTCAACATGCAAGATTGTAAGTCAATTTCTACCCCACTTCCTGTTAATTTCAAATTATCCTCAAGTATGTGTCCTAGTAATGAAGCAGAGAGGAAAGAGGTGTCTCGAGTACCGTATGCATCAGCAGTGGGAAGTTTAATGTTCGCTATGATATGTACAAGACCGGACATTGCACAAGCAGTGGGAGCAGTTAGTCGATACATGGCGAATCCTGGTGGAGAGCATTGGATAGCTGTGAAGAGGGTTCTGAGATACATCAGAGGAACCTCAGATGTTGCATTATGTTATGGAGGATCAGAGTTTACTGTTAGGGGCTATGTGGATTCAGATTTTGCAGGAGATCTTGATAAGAGAAAATCCACTACTGGTTATGTGTTTACACTTGCGGGAGCAGCTGTAAGTTGGGTTTCGAAACTGCAGACCGTTGTGGTTTTATCTACAACAGAAGCAGAATACATGGCAGCTACACAAGCTTGCAAGGAAGCTATTTGGATACAAAGGTTATTAGAAGAGCTCGGGCACAAACAACAGAAAGTTTTTGTGTATTGTGACAGTCAGAGTGCCTTGCACATTGCAAGGAATCCAGCCTTTCATTCCAGGACAAAACACATAGGAGTCCAGTATCACTTCGTTCGTGAAGTAGTGGAAGATGGAAGTGTGGATTTACAGAAAATCCATACCAAAGAGAACCTAGCAGATGTTTTGACCAAGCCGATAAATACTGATAAGTTTGTCTGGAGTAGATCCTCTTGTGGCCTAATAGAAACGTAGGCAACATAATTATGGCGAAGCAGAAAGGATGGTGTGGAGATTGATTGCTTTTCACTCCTAATCTCCAAGTGGGAGAATGTTGAAAGTCATGGCTGGCGCCGGCCATCTAGATGGCCGGTGCCAACCATTCAACATTCAACACAGCACGCCATTATTGGTGTGCTGTGTTGAATTAAAAAAAGAAAGAAAAAAAAAGAGCCATGTTTTTTTGGCTATAAAAGGATGAGCTCCCTAACTCATTATTCATTCCAATCTTGAGAGAGCAATTAAGAGAGAGTTTAAGAGCTTGCATTTATAAGCTCTTATTTTAAGTGATTTGAGAGTTTGGGTGTATTGGGATTTTGGGAAGTGAGCTAAAATACTACAATACTTGTAACTCCTTTTCACTAGTGAAATATTTCCTTCTGTCTTCGCCCGTGGATGTAGGCTAAAAGCCGAACCACGTAATTTTCTGGTGTCCTCTAGTGTGCTTATTCTTTATTTTATTTCTAATTTTATTTTAGCTGCGGTCTTGCTGCACCCACCAATTTCCTAACATCCTTCACATATATGCACGATTTCCATCCATTTTTTCTATTCTATTCTTCCACTTACAAACTTAAGAGTATAATGCTGTAAGGTTCAAATAAGTCTACTGCCAGTACAACCAACCGAATGCGCCAAGGCTATTGTGAACAGTGCTTGCCGCGGAGATAGATACTTGACACAGCCATCTTGGGTCAGGGTGACTTACTACTGGAAGGTGTTTTGGCCTGAGATCATTGAGTGGTGCAACCGAGTGCTATTGATGACCGGTCCTGGGACTTCATAGAGAGACACATTAAGCAAGAAGATATTGGATGCAGCAAATGAGATCAAGGAATTTCTAACGCCAGGCACAGTCCCATTCGATGAGCTCAAGACCCATGTAGATTATCAAAAGTATAAGCGTTATTAGTATTAGGCAAGTCAGAAACATGCAATTATCCCTCGTGAAAGGAAAACGTCTCTGGGTTTATGTAATGTAATGTTATATACAACTTTGGGATGCTGCACTTCACTGAAGTTTGATGCAAATATCTCTAAACTCAGTATCGGACTATCCGTTAATTATGTCGTGCTGTCAGACTTTGAGTTAATTATGTTCGTACTAATTTATTCTTCTAGAAGGGAACAAACTCAATTTCAAAACAGTAGCATGTATTACACACGATGAAGCAAAGTGCATGTATGATACACAATTGAGCATTCCAAAAACTATTGCCAATTAAGGTCGGGCAAAAAGAGAAATACAATTAAGGTCGGGAAAAAGGAGAAATACCACGAGAAGGAATACCACGTTAATAGATGTGGACACTTCATAGCTTCAGCAGTTTCCATCTTTGTCCACCGGGCTGCACTCCTCTTTGGAGTATTTGTTTATCCATTATCCCCTTCAAACATAATCTCTCTCTACATATGACGGAGCATTCAATGAAATTCTTCGTGCCACAGGCAATGTACTCAATCAAATAACATTCCAAATATCATCACTTAAGGTGAGGTTGCAGGGCCAAAGACCGAGAGGGAGAATCCTGGTGCTCCAATGGTTTAACACAAAGAAGGAATCCCGATGCCACCAATGGTTTAAATTGAACATTATCGGTTTTGGAGGCAAACCTAAAACAATGGCCAAGTTATCACACACACATCTGCAAATCTATTCATCAGTGTGAATCTCCATGTCCCCCACTTGTCTGCAGCGTGCACTTAATGGTATATGAATTTGAATAATGACATTAAGAGGAATCCACATATAACCTGGACAGCTGCAGATTTTCAGTAAAAGCAATTTTCATGGTCATTCAACCTTCATTTCTGGACAGAGTGCTCAATTTGTGGGGTAATCAAGGGGATATCTCAATGGGATCCATTGGAGGACGGGGATCCATGGGGCAGCGCGGCGGAGTCTGAGCATTAACAGAAGGAGAGGAATTGAGTCTTCTCAAAAGTAACCACGCATCTGATGAAGGACAGCCCTGGGTAATCTCAAGAGCAATTGGATGAGGAGATTTGTCGTTCATCTCTATAAGCATTGTGCCCTGCAACAAAACATTTCTAGGTGATGAAATCTGATGGAGGAAAGAATGTTGCAGCATTTGAGGGAAAATTCAGACAAACACAAGATCATAAATATTGTATACTTGGAGCTCTTACCTCAAAATCCACTAAGAATAACTGGAACTGCCTAAAAATCTCCTTCATATCACTAACTTTCTTCAGATCCGAAGAGGAAAGAGCGGCAGTTACTTCCTGGGGAGAATGACCTATTCCTTTCTGTACAACCTGAAAACATAAAAACCTAATCAAGATCTCAATTTTAAACACAATAATAGCATTAACAAGATAAAATCCAACTTACATTGTGATCAATAAGTATCTCAGAGATGAGGCTGCCATCATCAACGTAAACCAAAAGCTCATATGTTTCCCTCCCTTTATATTGGAATCGCTTAACACCAGTCAGAAAGCACTACAAAATTTAATTCACATTTCATTAGTGTATATAAAATAGAAAAGATGGATAACATAGCAGTTAAGTTTCATATTTTCTTCCAAATACAGGATTAGACCAAATTACAAGCTATTTATGCCTGAGAGTAAATTATATCCATACACAGTTTCATTTTACCACCAAAGATGTGATGAACCAGAATTATTGGGGTTACTTCGATCAATTGCATTTAATTGGGTTGTGAGGAACTAAACAGAAGTTCAATGCTAAAAGATGATCCATTAAAATAGATAAAAATTTACTCAAGAGAAAATGAACAAGTTATACATACCTTAATTTTCCCCTGAACAGAATGGGCTTTCCCATTAGTGGCAGCCCACTTAGCTGACAAACTTGCCAAGTAAGTGAAAGGGATTTCACGGTCTCTAGATAAAATGAGTGGATGTTCAACCTCATCAACCATGATGGTATCCTCAACCTCATTAACCATGATGTTATCCTCAACCTCATTAACCATGACGGTATCCTCAATATCCAATGCAACATTATTGTTTGAACTAGACATGTTATTATCTCTGCCAATTGGAATGGTATCATGATGCATATCCTCATAATCCATGAAAACATTAGATGATGAATTAGGAACAGCATGCTCCTCATTGACGGGACCAACAGTAGGTCTTTGAGTGTTAATGCCAGATGCAACCAAATTAGCACCTAAGGACATGAACAAAATAAAAAGACGGATTTATGAGAAACCTTCCATGATAATATCATCATAGGCCTTTCAATTGTCTACCGGAATATGTTGACAATATCCAGTGTATATCAATTCCTGTTTACTAACTAATGAAACAAGAAAGGCCATCATAGAAAGATAATGCACTAAATTATAACCTTTAGCATGACAATCACATAAAAGATGTTCCAATTTTTCAAAAATAAAAATTACACATCAATTTCTCGACTGAACAACCATAAACATTACTAGCATCCTATTTCACAGAAGGGACCCTACCCATGATAAATGAAAGAAGAAAGAAAAATGAAAAGAAAGGGATCAAATTATGGAATATCGCAAAGAAAATTCCCAAAAGGCTACAAGTAAAAAAGGTTTTATCATTCCTAATAATCCCACTCAAGATGATATGTCTAGGAAATTATGGTAACCGCTGCACAAGAACAAATTTGCTTGTATTTGACAAAAGTCAAATGTAATGAATGGCAGGTTAAAAATAAATACAGAGTATCGACCTTGCTCATTTTCCTGGATAGGAGTTGCATTTTGTGATGGTAAATTACTGCCGCGCTCAGTAACATGAACACCATTTGACGGCCACGCAGCAAGAGTAGCTCTAGTTGCTAAAGAAGGAACCACTCCTGTCCTTGTCCTGCATAAGAATGAAGAAAACTGCTATCAACTTAGTACCCACATGAAAGAAGTCAGACAGTTGTGTTTGAAATGGCACTTAGAGAGTCTTGAATCAAAATCACTTCATAGAAATAAACTGCCAATGACCAAAAGAATCATAGAGCATACTCCCAAGATGAATTAAAAGTACGTAGTTAACTTAACAATGGTTTTGATCTAACCAAACCTGATGGCAACAAAAAACTACGACATAAAATTTTTGAAATCAAGCATAAATTTGAAATCACATGAAAGAACTTAACACAGATAGAATTTGTATATATACAAAGCTCTGGAAGTAGAGAATCTGACACCAGAAACTTTTTTCCAACTACTATCATATTCAATCAATAAGATGGCCAGCTGAAGATTTTCAGAGCAGAAAAAACAGTGCAATCAAATTGTTTACCAAAAGCAATAAATGAGGGGAGAAAGATTTTTGTTTTTCAGTATCATTAGGTTTACAAAATGGATAGCACCATGGAGTAAGTCTTCAACAGGATCAGTGCATCCTTACAACTCCATAATTACCTTTTTCCTCGGGGCGGCTTGTTTATTTCATTAATGAGACACTGCCTTGCAGCATCCAGTTCCTGCACCATTCCTCCTAGAACTTCAATAGCTTCAGGAACCAACATGAGCAGTCCATGCCGTATATGTACATTACAGATGACAACCTGAAATCCAGAGAGGAATAACATCTATTGAGCACAAAAGAGAGAATATAGACTTCCTGTTATATCAGTTGGCATGATGAAATTGTGTGGTCAGAATACAATAAAGCTGCCACATGGCAAACTCAGATGAAATAGTGTGGTCAAAATACAGTAAAGCTGCCACGTGGCAAACTCAGATAGTTCAACAGCGAAAAAAATTCCACAAATACGAAGTTACAGTTGACAGTTAACTGGATTGATGATACTCTCTAAGCATTTACAAACCATTTGCCTATGCAAAAATAAATCACATATTTTATGCCAAAAAAAAATCACATTGACCACACCATAAGTTAACGAGATAACACGTTACTGCACCTTGTCTATTAAAAACATTTCATTCCTTTAACGTTAATTTCTTTGTATTGAAGCATTAATATGCATGCATTTCAACTACTGTTTTGTACATAATCCATGTCACAGAGACGCTACTCTTCATTTAACAATTCAAAACCTTAAATCAATTAAAAAAGCATTCAAAATTGAATATATTAAAGGAGTTCAACATTACCCATCACTAACTCATAAGCCTAGTCCACAATTGTGAACCAACCTTCTAGTGTAAAATTTCAATAGAATATAAACACCATCATTAAACCTTTGAAAGTGCTCTAAACCCACGAAAGGCACAAATCTTGGACCTAGATATTACATGCCCAAAACTAAAATTCACTATTTTCCAAGATGGCACTAGGTTACGCAATCCACTGATGGACTAGAAAAAAAGAGAAAACCTTAAATCCTGAAGGAGCCAAAACTTTGAGATCTTTGATTGGCCTGTATTCCATGCCAAACACACGTTGAACACCATCTGTCATGGACAACTTGAGGCACCTTTTGATCCCAGGGGCCGCATCCTGATACCTGCCTCTTAGAGGACAGCTGATATTAATTACCTCGTCAACCTGAAAAGAGCGATAAAATTTAAAAAAAAATTGAATTAAAAAAATCAGTAATTAATTTAATCCAAAGTCCAAGTTTTTTTAATCTTTTTATACAGCGTTAATGCACCTGCAAAACAAAGGGTCCCTTGAGATCGACCAAATGCATAGACTGCACATTTCGCGGAAGCACGCCGGCGCCGGAGTAGTTCATATCAGAGAACAAGAACTGCTGAAAACAAAGCTTAGCTTTTGCCGAAACATCGAGTTGTGAGAATCCCGAAACAGAACTCTCAAGACCCTGAACACAAGAATCCAACCACTCTCTCTTGAGGCTTAACCCGAGTCTCAATAGAGAGTCTGAAATCGGAGAACCGGTGGTTCGGTCCGGTGACGGCGGCGTGAAGTAGTCGTCATCGTCGTCGTCGTCGAGAGGGATTGTGACGGGATCAGTATTCGGGTTAGAGTTAGGGTTAGGGTTAGGAGTTGATAAATTGACAGGCGGGTCAGTGACAGTAGATTGTTGGCGACTACTTTGCTGATGATTTGGCGCTTCTTCTTCTGAATCGGAAGAGCTGTGGAGTCTGAGGCGTCTTCTGGGCATTTTTTTGGCGGTGAGTGAGACTCTCTCTCTCCGTTGACTGTTTTGACATTATTTGTCTATTCGTTTTCCCTCCAGTTTTTTTGTAAAATTGTATGCAGATTCTTCTTGAACTTTTTTAAGGGAGGAAAATTTGGGCCTTGTCGCCTTAATTCGACCCGAGTTACTGAGACCCAGAGGCCCAATATCCAGGGGCCGATCATCTATGTGTTGTCACTTGCAAATTACACGCACTGCTAGCAAAGTGAAAAGGATTGTAATCATAATATTTCATGTTTGCAGGTCTTATGTGGAGATTAAATCAATAGAATGGCAATTTATTTGGAAAAAGATGAGAAATTAAGGTAATAACTTGTTTTTAAATCAGAATATATCCGTTTACTAATTTAGTATTTTTTTCCCTAAAATTACAGAATATATTTTAATATATATTCCATAAATATTTTATTTTGTGGGATCTTTCTTTCTAAAAGTGAGGAATTACTTATAGGAGAAGAGCCGGCATTGCTCAAATCACTGTCCAACGGATATATTTCTTAATTATTAAGATCTGTAAAATATATTATAATATCAAGTGTGTGTGTGTATCGGTAATCTAAATTAAAAGTCTACTGAGTATAGCTTGAAAAAAAGACACAAATTGATACCCAAAATGTTACAAGGGCACCAACCCGCCATTACTAATTTGGTGGTGGTAGATAAGGTATATTTTGAAGATATAGTGGCTGCATTTAAATCATTTCGAACCACACAAATAGATAGTAAGTTGGTATCTCATTAGCAAAATTCTGATCCTCGAACAGCCCAATAATGAGGGTAGCAGGCATGTGTTTGAGCAAGTATGCAAGTTTGCAAAAATGAGTGTCATGTTTTTATCAAAGGGAACACTATGAAATATTTATAATAATTGCTCAACGTAAGCAGACAGAATGATATTGCACCCTCTGTTGAGTAGCATCATTGCAGAAAGTGGTGGCCTATATATGAATGAAATTTTTTAACCTAAACTGGTAGATAGAGAGCTAATTAAAGAATCAAATGCCTACACCTGGAAATGACAGCACACTTGGTCGAAGCCATATGTTAATCTCTAATTTGTTGAGATTCACTAATCATAGAGAAAAGTGGCTATTTGCAAATTTGGTGGGTGTATAAGTAAGCAGAAAACACTGAAACATAATGGGATTGATCAACTTGTTTAAAACTATATATAGCTACATTATTATTATTATTGCTCAATGGTGTGGTTTCTCACCTTTTCATTTAAATTTAATGTCTTAGCCAATGGAGAGAATCATTGTAGATTCTTATTCTCCCTATAAATAGGTAATAATCTGTGTTGTTTCTTTTCCAAGACACTTGAATATCAGTGTCCAAAAAGAAAGATACCATACACTCAATTGGGTGTTTCAATTTTCAATGGAAGGTGAAGGGATGAAGAGGATGGCTCTAATTTTGATAGCCATGATGATAGGGGTCTTGGTTTTCGGTGCAAGTTTTGGGTATTGTGCATTTGGGATCCAACTCAATCCATGCACACTTCCTCAATGCATTGCCGAATGCAAAAAGGCTTTACAGAAAATTTCTCAGTGCTACTTGTGCGACCGGCTCCCAGTGAAAGTTCTGCATTTGCCTGGGCTGAACACGCAAAGAAAATAGTAGTAATACCCTTACATAATCGTATTACAATCATTGATTGGAGTTACGTCATTTAAGATACAAATTTTGGATTCTAATTTTGTAAGCTAATTATTACTCTAAAGAAAATAATGTAAGTTATTGAATAACGGGACAAAAGACAAGAAATAAAGAGAGGGAACTAAGTCCACATCTTATAAGGATGTTATTTGCACTTTGTTAATTGTGTTAGCAATAAGAAGAGAGTGTCTAAGTGTGTTGTTATTCTTCCTTCTAAATCCCAAAATTGTTAAAACTGATGTAAGCATGTATAAGCAAGTTAATTATGAATAAATTTATGTGGATCAAATGTTTGCGTTAACAGGCCATGAAGAAGAAAAAGCACACAAAATTAATCCCACTTGGTGGTTTCAACTTTGTTGATCAATAATTAAGGAGCTAATTAAGAGCCTTTTCTTTACCCATGAAAGTGATGAGAATTCTTCAGGCTCAGGCTCATGATCACAAAAATATTGTGAGCATCACTATGAAATTAGTGGCAACATGATTGCTCGTGATAAATCAGGCAAAATTAAAGAAGCAGCAGTTACTTGTCCCCATTTTTGTTCTTCCAAAGGAAACAAGTAAACATGTGTGCAAAACTTTCAACTACCAATAATATAAGCTTAGGGAAACAAATGAAAAATATTTGTGCATGGCATCAAACGAACACAGAATCTATCGGCGGCTTCCAATCCAAATAATCTTGTCTAATTTGCACTCATACGCGATGTCAAAATCAACTCTTAAAAAGCTATCAACATCAATCCATCATAGGCCCCATTATTCACAGCAAAGCACCATCTCTTCTCTTTGGTTATCCATGGGCCATGTACCCATGCGACCTTACCCAAATTAAACTTCTCGCTCTATTACAATTTTTTTTTTCAAATTGTTATAATATACAAATATATTTTAATACTAAATTAAAAATCTCTAAGATTTCATATGCTTAAACTTGGTATTACAACTCAGAAGTCTGTCGAACATTAACTTAGAAGAGAAATGCTAAACGTAGAGAACGGCGAGAGAATGCCGAGAGAAATGAGTGCTCTCTCGCCATTCCCCACATGACCCACACTTTTCTTTTCTCTTTTCACTTTGGCCCCCACGTAAACTCCACTCCACTTTTCCTTTTGCTCTCTCCCCCACGTGAACTGATTTGCTCATTGCTCAAGCAAAAATAATTCATCACAAGAGAAAGGAAACGGCATCAGCAGGAGTGGTAAGTTTAAGTATTTTTATGTTAAACTTTTCTTTTATTTTGAATATACAAAACTAAAAGTATTATTATTATTATTATTAATTATTTGTGTAGGTATTTATATACCCAACTTAAGGTAGTGTGCACAATATTTATCAGTCATTTCCTTATAATTGTCATCAAATAAGCTTTCACCTGAAAATCACAATTTATTCGTGTATGCTTATATTTTTTAATTTCTAAAATCTCATATTATATTTTAATTTTTTGTGTATTACAGCAATCACTCCGTATGCTTTGCAACCACATTATCCTTCTTATTTGATGACGTACGAAGGATTTGAAAGTAGAAGTTTCCAACATTTGCTACATCAACAATGTAATGAAGACAACAATTGAAAGTTTATGCATACTTTACATTTCTAAATTTTGCGATTTGCGATTTGAATTCTTTATAGCACTTGATGTTAATAGCTCCATTTGGCCACCACATTCATTATATATTTACAGTGAATTTCAACTTTCATTTGTGCTAGATGACATTGTCAATATTACACTACTTTAACTGCCACAAAAAACAACAAATTATTACCAACAAAATTATTTTCAAACTTAATCCGATAATTTTCACCAATCGACAATTTTTACCAAACAATTACTTACAAAATTACCAACAATTATCAAAAAATAATTACCAACAATACAATTACCAAAATAATTCCCAACAAAATAATCATTCAACAAAATAATTACTTACAAAATTACCAACAATTATCCAAAAATAATTATCAAAAAGTAATTATCAAAATAATTATCAAAAAATAATTATCAACAATACAATTACCAAAATAATTCCCAACAAAATAATCACTCAACAAAATAATTACCAAACAAGATTACCAAAAATTATCATAAATTAATTATTAAAATAATTATCAAAAAATAATTATCAACAATACAATTACCAAAATAATTGCCAACAAAATAATCACTGAACAAAATAATTGCCAACAAAATAATCACTGAACAAAATAATTGCCAAATAAAATTACCAACAATTATAAAAAATTAATGTTAGAGTGCAATTTATGTACTAGTTTTGCATTGTTTACTTCCCTTAATATCAATGTTTTGCACTTAATAATAGTGATTTACTTGTGTTTTACTTTTGTAGGTGCAATTCTATTGATTAGTGATAAAATTGAGTTACAAGATGATGTTTAAGAATGATTGTTCTCTTGGAGAAATTATGAGTGGCAGAAGAACTTTGTTAATAAGGCGTGGGCGCGTGCTGTCAACTGCGAACCTACAGTTTTTAGTTTAACGTGTTTTGTATTTTTGGTTATTTTTGTAATTACGAATTTAATATTTCAAATATTAGTATTTTATTTTAAATAGAATTCTAGAGGAGAAGAGAGAGAGAGTATTTAAGGGAGGAATTTATTGTGAAAAAAGGGGAATTGGGGGATTGGAGGAAAAGAAAGAAACCATAGATCTAAACTTTTCTCTTCTCTCTATGAAGAACTAAACTTATTTTTCTGGTTGAAGTTAATGAAGCTTTGATTCATCACTACTGTGAGATCTTTCTTGTGCTTTAATTGTTTTATTACTTTTTGAGTATTTGTTTATTCTCTGAATTATTTTCATGATTATGTTTGTTAATTAGGTAATTGGCCACTATTTAATTATCAACTTAATCTATTGTCAATTAAAGGATTCATCGTATAAAGAATTTAATGTTTGTGACAAATAACATAGCAGAGAGTTGTGTTGTGAGAATAAACAATCTAATTTAAATGAATCATCATATGTGTTGATTAGGATTTGGGTCTCTCTGGTTTTTCAGGCTATCAATTGATTAAATTCTATGATCGTATCTAGGGTTGTCTATTGATTAGGGAAATAACTAACGGTCGTACCTTGGTTATCGACTAGTTAAGGAGAGATTGGCTATTAGAGGGTCTCAATAGTTATAACCAGTCTATTCATAAGTAATAATAATCTATATTTGAATAAATGATCAGTAGTCGAATCAAGCTGAGTTAATTCCTTCAACCAAAGCTTTCTCCAATTTGAATTACAACTTTAATTTGCATTCTTGTTATTTTAATTTGATTTTTATTATTGTCAACAAAACCTCCATTTTATGTTTTACGTTTTAAAAGGATTTAAATAGTTACCGATCTCTGTGGACACGATCCTGCTCAATCACTATACACAATTTATTTAGAGTATGAATTTATTTTTGTTGGCTTCGACAACCATCAATTAATTATCAAAAAATAATTACAAACCAAACGGAGAGAGTGAGATGGAGAGAGACAAGGGAGACGAGGACCAGCAAGCAGCACCACCGAGTAGATCTGGAGTAGTAACGAGCGAGGGAGAGGAGTAGCGAGCGAGAGGTGTAGGAGCGAGAGGGGAGATAGAGACGAAGTTACAGCTGGAGCGAGAGGGAAGACGGAGACGAAGCTGCTGCTGGAGTGAGAGGAAAAACGAAGCGAGAGGGGAGACGGAGACCTAATAAAGCTGCTGCTGGAGTGAGAGGAAAAATGGAGCGAAAGGGGGAGAGGAGTGAGAGGAAACTCAGCCTCGAGTTGAGCTGAAGTAATGGCTTGTGATGAACCACTCCTGCTGATGTCGTTTCCTTTCTCTTGTGATGAACTACTTCTGCTGCTTGAGCAATGAACAAAACAGTTCACGTGGGGGAAAAGGATGAGCAAAAGGGAAAGTGGAGTTCACATGGGGAGAGAGCAAAAGGAGAAGTGGAGTGGAGTTTACGTGGGGGCCAAAGTGAAAAGAGAAAAGAAAAGTGTGGGTCATGTGGAGAATGGCGAGAGAGCACTCGAAACGATAGCACAAGCTACCGTTTCTCTCGGCATTCTCTCGCCGTTCTCTACGTTTAGCATTTCTCAACTTAGAAATCTGCTCTATATAACTACCTCCATTCAAAGGGAATGAGTCTGATAGAGCTTGAAAGCTTTAACTTCTTGCTTTCACCGTAAGTTACGGTGGATAGGATTTAGTTTGATGGAGTTATAATAAATAAACAACAAAGCTAAAGAGACTATAATAGAAGAAACAAATAAATATAGGCTAGATTTATTTGAAACCTAATAAATTTCTTCTTCATAGGTCTGCTTCATAATCTTGATTTTAAGAGACCAAGACCCTATTTAGTATTAAAGTATTGTATTGTATTGTAAAAGATATCGCTACTATAGAAAAAAAAAAATTATAATTATGAAATAAAAGTTAGTAGTAAATAGTAAATACAATTTTTAAAAATAATTTTGACAAAATTAGTAGAGATATAATAAATTTTTCATCTACAAGTATAAAATCAAATTAACTTAGTTTTCAAGGTACAACAGCTAATGTTTACCAAACATACCCCAAGTCAAATCAGCTAGTATTTATAGTTGTCTAATTTCAACCCCAAACATACCCAAAGTCAAATCATTTTCCCCGTTTGAGACAATTTGCCAGATTGTTTTCACCTAAATTGTGGGTGCTCTTCTTGAAATATCATAATACCAATGATAGTGCTAGCAGAGGCAGGTGCAGCGCCAAAAAAAAAATTTAATAAAAGAAAAAATATTTTAATTTTCTAATTAGTCCCATTAAATTTATTAAAATAATCATTATAAAATATAAACCCCATAAATTATAAAATTTAAACTTTGACTTTTAAGAAATATAAAAGCATATATTTTAATTAAAAATAATGACAGTCCACTACTCAAAATATTTTCTATTCTAAAAAATATGGTTAATTCTTCATGTGTTTATATAATAATAGTATAACAAACATTTTCAGTAATAAAACTCATGAAGAATCATCTTTAAAATCAGATGGGATAATTGATAGTTTGGTTATTTATATAGGAAACAATAAATTTAATAATATTGATAATGAGTCTATTGCATAATATTTTTAAAATATAAAAATATTATGCAATAAAGACTAATTATAAATATTTTATATATTCAAAATTTTAATTTTTATATTTTACTATTATCTAATTTAACCCCTGGTAAATTATTTTTTTAGATCCGCCACTGAGTGCTAACTGAACTCATTTAACACTGTCATAATACAAATGAGAAATCAAGTTTTCTTTGAGGGGGAAAATATTGAATAGTATTTTACTCATTTTCTTCGTACACACTTAATAAAAAGTGAATAAATATGAAATAATATTCTAATAACACCTAAGACCTTCTTAGTAATATATCATCGCCAGTAGTCAGCCTAGGTACCATCGAAAAAGAGCTTAATGAGATATTTCTTCAACTACTAAATCTAGAAAGAATTTGATTGAACGTGTACAACTTGTCACTGCTTGATGTAGCCACGTTTATAGTTTCTCTATCAGAGTAGTAGCTTTCATGGTTTATCCTTTTAAGGAAAGATCGATAGATAGATATAGGCTGATATTCTCATATCTCTGGGTTTTTCAAGTAGATAACCATTTCGATTATCAACATAATTGTTTTTCTATATTTGTTCATATATACCTTTAATATCCTATCTTTAACCTTATCCACTACTTAGTATTCGGTAACATTCTAATAATATACAGACACACGCATCATCCAATAATCACATTTAATCCATTTATGAACACAAAATGAACTGTCACAAATCTAATAGGATTTATCCATCCATACAGATGTAAAAAAATTTTGTCAAAGGCAAGTAAAAATCCATATGTACCTATAGAAAAAGATAATAAATGACTTATTTATTAAATGTGTTAAGTCTAAAATTTATTAATTTTAGATTTTTTTTTAAATTGCTTGTTTATTTTTTATAATTTATGTATGATTTTTAGATATTTACATCTAAATAGAAAAAGTAAATTTTTGTGGCGTTTATTTGAATGAAAAATTATTTGAATAAGAAGTAAGTATAATATTATGAAAATATCTCTATTAGATATATTTATTTCCTAAATTATAAATTTTAATCCTTTTTATTTTGATTTAAAAGGAAATAAATGTCAAATAATATATTTAAGATGTTTTTTATTTATAAAAATAAATGAAATGAAACTTATATTCAGATATTAATAAAAGAAAAATAAAAATATTTTTTAAAAAATTTTGCTGCCCTAATAGTCCTAGTCAGCTCAAATTTAAATTAATTTTAATCAGGACTCAATATGATCTTCAGATATCAAATAATTTAATATACTAAAAAAGTAAATATATTATTTACATATTATATTTAAACCCCTTCAAACTTTAAAAAAATTTAAACTTATTTAAATTTTTTTAAAAAAAGTACCTATGACTTCATGTAAAAAAAATTAGAAGTGCATAATGGCGCATGATACTACGAGAATGCCACATCATCATATCACGTGGATTAGAATCCGCTCGCGCACAGTACGGTCACCCAGCTCGTCAGCTTCACTTTTGGCCAACCCAAGTAACGTCCTAACTCCTAACTGTTAATTTTGACCAATCACAAACGAATACGTACCCACCACAGTCTTAGCACGTTATTATTTCTGGGCAAATTAACAGTCACCTCTGTTTACTCCTCATGTCCGCTACTTTATTTTATCTATTTATAAACGAATTAAACGCTTCACTATAATTTCAGTTCTTGAGTCAGGCTGCAAAAATAACAATCAACAAGTGTGTTTTGTTACTTTGATTGTCTCCGGTTTTAGGGGATATAATGGATGATGAATTTGCAAAGCTTATCAGGAGAATGAACCCACCAAGGTAAGTACCCAATAAAGTTATTTGCAATATTTGTTTGAATTATCTACCATCTTCAAGTTGGTTTTCAATTTTTATGTATATTTCTTTTGTTTCAGAGTTGTGATTGACAATGATGTTTGTGAGCATGCCACTGTTATACAGGTAACAATTGCAAATTAACTTTGTTCTGCTTGCGTAAATGGTGTTCATGCAAATTATTAATTGGGTACTTTTCTCTGCTAATTAGGTGGATAGTGTCAACAGGCATGGCATTTTACTTGAAGTAATCCAATTTCTAGTAGACCTTAACCTTGTTATTACCAAAGCATACGTATCTTCTGATGGAGGATATTTAATGGATGGTAAGTCTGCAAACTCATATAAATTTGTCCCCTTAAGGTTTTTAACTTTCTGACTTAGCAATTTGGTTTTTCAGTGTTTTATGTCACTGACATCAATGGACAAAAGATTGGAGATCAGGCAACCATCAGTTACATAAAAACGGTAAGCAACATCATGCTCAATTGTATAAATGTGAAAACATCTGTTGACATTGTTCTCCATTTGTTTCAATTTTCTCAGACTGTTGAGACCAATGCAAGTTTCTTAAATTCAATGAGAAGCTCTGTTGGTGTAGTGCCTTCTAAGGAGTATACCTCGATCGAATTAACTGGAACCGACAGGCCTGGATTGCTATCAGAGGTGTCTGCTGTCCTAACAGACCTCAGCTGCAGCGTGGTAAGTGCCGAAATCTGGACACATAATGCTAGAGCTGCGGCATTGCTTCATGTTAAGGACCAATCATCAGGCTGTGCAATTGAAGACCAGAAAAGGCTGTTAAAGATTAAGAAACTTCTTTGTAATGTCTTAAGAACCAACGGCGATTTGAGGACACCAAGCATGTCGATTTCTTCAGCCAGGGTACTGCACGGGGAAAGAAGATTGCACCAAATGTTGTTTGCCGATAGGGATTTTGAGAGGCTTGATTGTGTGAACTACAATTCCAGACCTCATGTGACTATACTGGATTGTAGTGACAGAGACTATACAGCTGTGACAATAAGGTCTAAAGATCGGCCAAAGTTATTGTTCGACACTGTATGCTGTCTAACAGACTTGCAATATGTGGTTTACCATGGCACAGTCGTCACAGGAAGAATGGAGGCTTATCAGGTAACTGCATAGAAATTATGATTCAAGCACGCACAGACGCATTTAGAATTTATCGAACTATCTGTCATCTGAACATTTTGATTGCTGTTGTGGTTGTAGACATTTAGTGCCACTAAAATTCACTTGGCAAAACCAATTTTGTAGGAGTACTACATCAAACATGTAGATGGGTTCCCTATAAGCTCAGAAGCAGAACGACAACGTGTTGTGGCGTGTCTTGAAGCAGCGATTGAGAGGCGAGCCTCGGAGGTTAGTTTCAGACTTTCACCACTTTATCAATCAATCATTTTCCTTCAGTATTCATCGCATAACTGAAGCAGAGAATTATTCTTTTCTTGTAGGGCCTTGAACTGGAACTTTACACAGATGATCGCTTTGGGCTCCTTTCGGATATTACCAGGATACTTCGTGAATATGGTTTGTGCATCAGAAGAGCAGAAATATCCACAATGGGTAGAAAAGCAAAAGATACCTTTTTTGTCACGGACGCTTCTGGCAATCCTGTTGATCCCAAAATTGTTGACTCCATCCAGCATCAGATAGGACGAACCATTTTACAGGTGAAGGGGAACTTGAATACTCCTCCGAAACTTCCTCAGGAGACAGCAAGAAGCTTCTTCTTTACAAACTTTTTTAAAGGACGAAGCTTCCAAAGTTTTAAACTCATCAAATCTTGCTCATAGCTCTTCTGATATGCTATGCGCAGGTCATTCCTCTTAAGAACACTAGACAAGGACAAAACCACACGGTATATAAAAGTAGCTCATCAGTATCTCCGGTACAGAAAATTAAAGTTGATTGTTTGTTTCTTGGTTTTATTTCCTTTGTTTGTACGTCGTATACAGCGTGGGACTGAACAGATTGTAGAAATACAAGCAAATCTTAGATGTATACAAACAGATTGTCTTGATAGAAGAGAGAAATTGTGAATGTGATGCCAGCCATGAATGCTTTGCTTGCAATCATAAAATTTTACAAAAAATTCCAGCTAACAGTACAGTGTTCCACAGCCATAATTGGCAATTGCTTCAAAAGAAAAATATCAAACATAAATCATGCATTTGAATCCTGTCAAATACATCTTTAAACCTCATCTATGATGCTTCTGCTTCTTTACACATATAATGATCTACATCTACATTGACGTACACTACCAGATAGCAATCTACAGAACTATGATCTCCATTTAGATACACCAGTTTTAAGTGCCCTTTCTAAGACGTCAATCCTCTCTTCTACGAGACATTCTTTTAGTTGCATCATCTCATTATATTCCTTCTCCATTATCAGCTCCAGATCGTCAAAGTAGTTGATTTTGGAGTTCAATTTCTTCATCTAATGATTATTCATTTATGCAAAAGAAAAAAAAGTTTAAGGACTAAAAACCCACTAAAATTGCAAGTCTGTTAACAACGGGAAAACCAAATAGAAAGTTTAGAATCACCTGTGTCTCAATTATGATAGCCACTAAATGCTCAATCTCCCTGTCTTCCTGGTCAGCCAATAACTTGGCATTAGCAGCAGCTGCCCCAAGAGCAGTCGCTGTTGCTGTTCTAATTCGTAAATTTAGAGGTACATCATTCTTCTCTGAGGATGCATCCTGAGTTTCTGTAAGATCTTATAGATTCAGATTAAGACTGGTACAAAGTAAACAATAGAAAACTAAAGGAAAGAACTCTCCAACTATTAAAAAAATGTGGATGAGAATATTAGAATCTGATACAAAGACTGAGCAATGGAAAACCAAACGTCAAGGTCACAAGTTCAACAATGACTGAAAAGGAAAAAAAAAGATATCAAGCTGAAAGTTCATATATGATATATCAAGAATCTTCAGCAAAGGGGTATGAAGAAATAAATGAGAATATCTGCAAAAGGCATATTTAGAACAGCTAGCATCTATTTCTATAATTTAGTCCTTTAAAAATTTGCCAAAAAAGTTCCGCACAATTTCATTTACAACAAATACCAGATTGGTTCTCCTCCATCTTTGAAGCATCAACCTGAAGTGCTCTGAAATACACAAAATACAAAATAACTTTCAATTTGTAGTAACAAAGAAAGAGCCTAACCATTAACTTAGGAGCATGATAGGGAAAAATGAAAAGACATTCACAAAATGATCAACCTCTCTGGATCTGAAACCATAGTGGGAGACGATAATCCATTAGCTAGATAATCCTCATCACCGTCAAATATCTCCCTTGGACATGAGCTTTCATTACATAGTGCTGCGACTGCAGCCTCAGCTGCAGCAGCAGTTACGTGTGGGCCAACCATAGTTGAGATGTGAGCTACCTAATTTAAAAAATAAATAAATAATAAAAATAAACAATAGGTCAAAAGGAAAAAACACATGCATTGTCTGAAACCGTTAAGATCTCAAAATCATTACCCTTCATGTATTAATACTTGCAACAATTAAGTCTTATTAACTAAAATTCCTAGCCAGAAGTCAATCCAAATGGTAATCAGCAGAACAGACCACATAACTAGGATTTTTTAATTTCTTTTTCCATTTTTCCTTTGGTCAACATATGCTACCGCCATAGTATGCACCAAAAGCAATCATCACAACATTGTAACTCCCTATGACTGAACATATTCGAAGTTTGAATAATAAACTCAACTTTTCCAAGTGAGAAACAAAGTAAAAAGAACCTCAAATGAAGCATCACTACAATCCATTAGAAGAAAAGTCCGGTAATGTTCTAAATTGTCAAGAACAGAATCAAGGCCTCCTACCTGTTTTATCAGTGAGCTACCACCATCTGAAAGGGGAGCAATGCGTTTTCTTTTTGCAGGAGGTTCTTCAGTTGCAGCATCCCCATTTTGCTCGCTCTCATTCATCTGATTGTGAACTTGATCCTCCATTTTGACATCATTTTGATTCTCAGATGAAGCTGACTGTCCTTCTTTTAAGCTATTCAGACTCCCGGTGGGGCAACTAGAACTATTCATTTCATGTGCAGAACCCATCATAAACTCCCCAAAGGGCAGCTCAATAAGCTTTGAAATACAATCAAGTTTACTTTTGGTCGGAACATTTTGAGCAACAAGCTCCCAATTATCTCCATGCCTCATAACAGATTCCAAAAGAAGTAGAGTTTCTGCCTCAGTCCAAGTAGCTCCATGAGTAAGACTGTTTCCTCCTAGGTCACTAAACCTGAAATCATCCTTGGACTTGTCCTCCCCATAATTCCCATTTTTGAAGCACTTTTCACAGATTACAAAACTACCATGCTGATAAGAAAAACACAATTAAAAAGGAATCAAAAGCTATCAAGAAAAAAAATGCGAAAAGTGAACAGAAACACTTTTACATAACTTCAGTGGGTCTTTATGAAAAAATTCCACATATCCCACGTCTAGGACTAAATATAAAACAGATACTTCCATCGAGGCTGTTGTATCAGATGTTTCAACTCTCAAAATTATACAAAACTGATTATAGTAATTTTGTATAGCAAAATTCAAGTTCAAATACTATAAGCTGCATATCCAGTTTCACAGGACCACCATGACCAAGTAAACCACATGAATGACTCTTAACCTGGTAATCAAAGTTACTCCACCCATGGGTTCAGCGCAGACACCTTGTGTGTGTGTGTGTGTGTGTATTTCACAGAAGCACCTAAATATGTATAGCATCATCAGTCCCCGAATAAATGTGAGATATCCAACCCCATTAAAACTAAAATCAACGATCGGACATTCATATATAGAAATTTTAATGGTCATAAATATTTGTGGAAAATTTAATGCCATCAGTAGCCATCAATTAATATAACTAATCAGATGCATAACTTGCTACAACAAACAACCGTTAGTAGCACAAATTTTAAGTACATCAAGTAAATACCACGAGAGACAACCAACAAGGCGACCACTATGATTACATTGTAAGCTAAGTAGAATAAAAAATCAAACATTTGTAAACTGTTATTAATATACCTTGCTATACTCATAGCATCCGGAATTACACTGCTCGCCACAACTACCGCACTTAAACCCCTTCAACTTCACCAAATCACCAAAAACATCCGAATACGAAGCCAAGGGAGGCAATTTAACCCCGGTCTCACCTGCCACTGCCACTTTACCATTGCCACTACCATCTGCTCCAGAATTTGGAACCGAAATGGGTTTCAATGAATTGGGCAATGCAACAACACGAACACCATTGGGGGCTCCTTCCTCAATCTTAACTTGATTCTTAAGCTCTGTATCCCCTAAGCTGCTGTCTCTATTATCACTATCATCACCACGCGATACTGCACCAAAATTGATCAAACCCCACTCGTCCAAAAATCTAAAGACCTTGTGGAGCAAACTAACGTCACCCACCAGTGATTTTCTCACTTGGGTGAATGTCAGCCTCCTCGAAGGCTCTTCCCTGTACTTGTTTATCATAAAATCTCTGTACTCTTTGTATATCTTCGGTGTTCTTGAAATTGAGCTCCCGTCGAAGAACTCTTTTAGGGCAGTACGCTCGGTTTCGTGAATGTCGTCCCATCTAAACCAATCTATACAAAATTTTAAAAAAAATAAAAAAATAAAGTTAATTTTCGCGAGAAAATACTTTCTCGAGAGACAAACAGAAACTTTTATAATTAAAGAGCGACTTACTTGAGTGACTTGGGATGGTGTAGAGTTCGAATTCGGGTTTAGTATTCGGGTCATATTGTGGCATCTCCATATGTCGGACTTGAACCACGAATTGAGTCGGAGTCGACCTAAAAATTTCGTTCTGTATAGGTTTAAAACAAGCGAGAGGGCTCTTGGGTAAATAATAAGGTAGCAAAAGTGAGGTCAGTCACCAGTCAGATTTTGACATGTTAGATTCGGGACCCACTTAAGATTTACTTTCGTTACTTCACCTAAAATATAAATTACCAAACATTAATAACGTCGAAAATTTTTACTAAATACTACAAATCAAATCAAATAAATAACATTATTTCAAAAAAAAAAATTCAGAAACAAGTAACATTAGTTCAAACTCGAGTTGCCAATATTATGATAAAAGCTCCTTTTGGTAAAGCTTTTTAAATATAATTTTTACTAATAAAATTTTTATAAGTAGTGATTTTACAAAAAATATTTGAGTTATTTGTCTGTCAATAAAATTTTTGATTAAAAATTATAAAATTAATTTGATAACAATTTTTTTAAAGGTATATTATGAAAAAAATAAAATAAGATTTTAAAATAAATTAAGGGTATTGTAGACAATTTATCGTTTTAAATTTTTTTTATAACCTCTAATCGTAAAAAATCTAAAATATGAGCTTTACTAATAAAGGTAAAAAAAAATTATTTAATTCCCAAACATCTTGCCCAAAATATAATCAAACAATATTAAAAATTTATGTAATTAAATAAACACTTTTAACTATTAAATAAATTATGCCAAACAACTTGATTATAGTATAAATTAATTAACACATAAATGAGATTGAGCGAGTGATTAAATCAAGAAATAAACTTGATTATCTGCAGTGCACTTGTCCTGTTGTACAATTTTACAGTATATAATTTTTCATTAAGAATGATTCAAAAATGGGAAGTATGTAATGTTTTTATTGTGCAATTTTTTCTATAAAAACTAACACGTGAAATTAATCTATTATTGCTTGGTGGACCCTCTATTTAACTTTATTTTTTATTATGCTATTTATACTATTGATCTACAAGTGATTTATATTTTTTTTATCACAATTTACAGATATTACCACATTAAGTTTAAAATTTTAAATTTACATATTCTTATAATACACAGTTGGGAAAATATGTGGTGCAACTGTGGTACCATATTACAGTTACATTCAGTCATTGGATGTCAATAGATCTCATTAATTTAAGTGTATTCAACAGTTAGATGTAACTGTGCCACAATAAAACAGTATACTACATAGTCTTCAAATATAATTAAAAAATATACACCAGCTGAAAAAGTGTAAAATCTACTGAGAACCAGGGTTCAGTAGCGAATTCATGGTATATGTAAGTTGATATAACTTCCTTCAACTGTTATGTCAAATTGTGAAATCTTCAATCAATATTCGCTGTGGTATAAATCATCATCTAACTTTACAACAATATCTGTTTCTGCGTCTCCTAGTTTAGTAACAACTGCGAAACATGCTCAAGCTAGTGCCAAATTCTCAATTTACACACTTTACCAACTCAGCCAATTCGCATAAAAATTCAAACACCGCCACAAAATCTCATCACCACCTTCCCTTACTTCAAAAATGCACCCACTTAGTGCAGTTCAAGCAGGTCCATGCTCAAATCATTAAAGCTTCTTTTGATAACAGCACCATTTCGGATACCCAACTAGCCAAGCTCATAGAATCTTTAGTAAACTCATCCCAAATTACCTATGCTCACTTAGTTTTTAACCAAATAATTAACCCATCAACGTTTGCTTTTAATACCGTGATTAGAGGCTACGCAGAGGCTGGTCTCGGCCACAGAGGAATTCAACTTTATACACAAATGATAGGGAATGGGCTGGACCCTGACAGCTTCACGTACCCAATTCTTTTGAAGGCTTGTGGTGATCTTCGACAAGTGAAAGGAGTGCACTCGCTCGTTGTCAAGAGCAAAGATTTTAATTCGGTGATACATTCACTCACTCGTTTGCTAACTTTTTATTGTAATTTTGGCGATGTCAAGTCTGCCCAGTTGTTGTTTGACCAAATGACCGAGAAAAACGTGGTCACTTGGACTGCTATGATCAATGGTCATGTTAAGCAAAAGAATTATAGAGAAGGGATTGATTTGTTCCGTAAAATGAGAGATTCTGGTGTTGAGGTGAATGAACTGACTTTGGTGTCTGTGTTATCGGCTTGCGCCAACCTTGGTGCTTCAGAGATGGGAAAATGGGTGCACGAGTTTGTTGATAAAAATTGCATTATTTTGAATGACAAGCTTGGTGCTGCACTTACTGACATGTATGCGAAATGTGGGTATATTGAAGAAGCTTTGAGAGTTTTCAAGATTGTGCTCGAGAAGAATGTTTGTACTTGGAATTCTATTATTGGAGGACTAGCAATACATGGTTGTGGCGAGGAAGCAGTAAAGATGTTTTGGCAGATGCAAATGAGTGGAATAAAACCTGATGATGTTACATTGATTGCGGTCTTGACTGCATGTTCTCATGCGGGGCTGATTGAGAAAGGAAAGGAGATTTTTTATAACATGAGAAGGGATTACAAGGTTGAGCCCAATGTCAAGCATTATGGTTGCTTGGTGGATCTTTTGTGCAGGGCAAGGCTCCTGGATGAGGCCTATGAGGTTATCAGAAACATGCCAATGGAACCAAATGCAGTTTTGTGGGGATCTTTGCTTACTGCTTGTGCTGCTGCCGATGATGGTGCTAATGTTGAGTTGGCTGAGATTGCAATGGAACGGTTAATTAAGTTGGAGCCGTTCAATGATGGAAACTATGTTCTTATGTCAAATATATATGCTGCGAAGGCACAATGGGATGATGCCGGTAAGATGAGGAGATTAATGAAAGAGAGAAATATTGTCAAGAACCCTGGTTGTAGTGTAATCGAGATTAATGATGTTGTACATGAGTTCATGGTTGGAGATGGAAGGCACCCACGTTCGGAAGAGATATATTGGACGTTGGAATATGTCGCCATAAGCTTAAGAGAAGAGTGTTATGCTGCTAGAATGCCTTGAGATACTTAAATCCATCTTAACAGAACTTTCAGATCTTTGGTTAGGTAACAAGGAATTACTTAATTGGCAATTGATTTTTACTCGGGGTCCTCCACAGAAATAATGAAGGATCATATAAGCATTAAGAGACTGCCCTCGTGTTGCTTAACGAGTCTTTTTGAGTTTCGGAGCTCGAAACATAGTGGTAATTGTTGAATTTTCTCACAATTCTTACAAATGGACCTCCTTTGCAGAGAATTTTAATGGAGAACTTCTCAGCAAGAAATATGGCTAGTGGCTCGGCAAGTGCAACCTGAGCTCGAACATTCAAGACCTATGTAAATTGATTTTTATTTTCTATAAATAGATGGAGTAGTTCCTTGCTGATTGGGTTGAAGAACATTTTATGCATCAAACACGTTTGCAGAAATTATGAGGTAACTGGAACACAATTTATTTTTTTGTTCTTTAAATAAACATATATTTGTAAAAGTTCTGGCAATAATCCTATTCAATTTCAATGATAGTTTATGCACATGGCAACCGTTCTCAGTATATGCTACCATTAGCTGTTGTATCCACCATTAGCTGACCCACAACACAAAACTTGCACAAGTACCCGCAGCTTCAGCTTTCTAACCAATTGAAAAACAAAAGCCAAAAGTCTTAACCTCAACCATGAGATTAGCACATTCCATTAACAGCTAATATCCTCAAGAAAAGGCAATGTGGCTATGTTAATTTAAAAAAAATTAAAACTGAGGAATCAATCACATTGCTGCAACATAAGATCACACAAAATCTATATAGGAATGTGGACTCGCAATACGTTCCTCATATCAAAAAGGCACATACTAATGGTGCAAACATATAACAGTTCAGAAGTTCAATTAAAAATCTTAATAAGGTAAAATGCTAAGAGACTACATAGAAACATGTTCATTAAAATAAAAAGATGATGAAAGCACAAGAAATAACAAAACATTGGGACTCTCTTAAGACTGAGCAAAATCCTAGGTCAGCCTCTGAGCAGCTTCCTTGGCAAGAAGTTTCTCCTTGGCCTTGGTTTTTGCCTGTGATTTGGAGCCCATAATACCACCTCCCCACTTCTTTCTTAACTCCTCGTACTTGTCGTTGAAGTTAGCCTGAAACAGAAATCAGAAATATTTTAAGGTACACCAAAGAACCGCAATCTAATGTATAATCATTTTAAAACCATGACACCACAGAGATGCAGCTCTTAAACTGCTGCAAACATGTATATAACTTTCTATAAAGATGTAGTTCTGACATACCTTGATGGCCTCAAGGATCTTGCTGAATTCCATCTTATCCTCATTCTTAACTGTTGTCAAACACAATACAGAAGCTGTCTTCTTGTGGACAATCTGTACAAAAGGCAGTTAAGCACACTCAGTGCCCATAATCAAGAAACTACCAAGCACACTAACTATTAAGAATATTACCGATCCCAAACGTGATTTTCCTTTGACAATGCAGTATGGGATCTCCATCTTCCTGCACAAGGCAGGAAGCCAGACAACCAACTCAATCGGGTCAACATCATGAGCAATGACAACCAATTGTGCCTTGTTCTGCAAAGAAGTCAAATAAGCATCTAAATTAGTTTGAGACACTATTCATGGAGGCTTGCAGAGACTATTAGTCAAAACACAGAACACATGCAAACAAATAAACAAAAATAATTTGTCTACCTGTTCAATGAGGTATGTCACATGGTTCAAGCCATATTTCACAACAATAGGCTTCTTAGCCTCCACAGTCTTCCCTTCAGCCTCAGCCTGAGCTCTCTTCAAAAGGCGTTCCTTCTTAGCAGCTCTATCCTCAGGCCTGTACTTGAGGAGCAACTTGAAAAGACTTGAGGCTGCAAACAGGATGCAATGGAAATAGTAAGGTAAGCTATTACAAGTTCAATTCTCTAGTCTCTGAGAATATGAAGACAGAAATGCTCAGAGTTAATCATAAGTGACAGAACAATCGCAGCTGCATGGTACATAGATACACTAAAAACAGACATTATGGCAAAGATGAAGACTATTGACACAGCATTATAACCACAACAGCTAATCAACCCTTAGCTTCCCAGCTTACACACAATTACTCTCATGTAAAGGCCCTTTCTTTTTATTTTTCACTTTTTTCTTACATTCTCAATGCCAAAAATTCATAATATATTCACCCACAAAGAAAAGAAATATATCAGTTTTGAAAATAAAATCTGCCGCATTGACAGTTAGGCAAATCCAAGGAAATGCGAAAGCAAAGCCATCTAATATAATTTTACCAAGATTCTTGTCCAAAGTCTTGGTGAATTGGTTCAAAGCAGGTGGAACCTTCAACCTCTGCCTGAGGATCCTCCTCTGCCTCTGAATACGAATAGCCTTGGGCCACTTCACATAACGGTGAAGATCCTTCTTCGGCGGCAGAGCCCCACCGATACCAAACTGCTTCGGACGCTTCTCAAACAGTGGATTCACAACCTTCTCCTAAAATTTTCAACATCGGCAAACAAGTGAGCGCACTAACATCAACATCATCTCTCACTCAAATAAACAAAAATAAAACATTCCCAAAATAGTAATCGGAGAAATACCGGCTTCTTCTTTGCTGGTGCTGCAGCAACCTTTCCTCCTCTCTTCGGAGCCTATACAACCAACAGTCCCAATGTTACTAAATTCATTATTACAACGGAAATATAACAATGAAACCCATTTAAATTATCTTAAGCGCATGAGATTTTCATTTTCAATTCAATATAAACTTATTTGACAATTAATACACAAATCTTAAACTGAATCAATATCAGGAGCATAGAAATTAAACTAGAGATCGTTGAAAAGAATTAGGGTTTCGAGACGTACCATTTCGTGCCGCTTCTGCTAGGCTCTGTGGTTTTGGAGAACGGCGAATGAAAAGAAAAACCCTAGCCAGAACAGACAAGTAAGAGGACTTGAAGTACGTTTTATAGCTAGGGCAATGTGGCGTTATATCAATGGGTGCTCTTGTAATTTAATTAAATATGATGGTGCAAAAAGATAGACCGGTCTGGGTTTTGTAGGGTTCGGTATGTTTAATTCAGGTCTACGAGGCCCAAACGGAGGCCCAGACGGCCATATAAGTGAAGCTGCGCGCCATTTTGGGATTTTTTATGACTAGACTAGAGGTGCTGCAACTCATGACCAATCCGAACCCAACCCAAATCGCCCAATGGCTTGGTTGGGTTAAAAAAACGCAACCGCAAAACTCAACTTAAACCGTAAGCCTACATTTGAAAGGCGAAATTAGATTGGATTAAGAGCATCTCCAAAAGAGTTTTTAAATTTTACTCTTTAAATTTCAATTTGCTTACTGATGTGGCAAATAAATATATAGAAAAATATAATCCCCTCCAAAAGACTTATCAAATAAGAATAAATTAATATTATTTTAATCAAATCCTTCCAACTATCAAATTGAATTGTTATTATATTTTTAAAAAAATATAAATAATAATTATTACAGTCTTATCTTTTCAATAAATAATAATAAAATATTAATAGAAGAGGGAGAAACTCACTCGTCAATATTGAAGAGTGAGAAACAAATCTTATTTAAAGAATCTAAATTAACGTGTCTTTTGGAGTGTTTAATATTGATATGACTCTTCAAATAAGAAGTAAAATCTTATTTGAAGAGTTTTTTGGAGATGCTCTAACTTTTTTATTAGATTGGACAATAGTATAGAGGGGTGAGTATGGGTTGGTTTGGATTGGATTTTAAGTTAATTTAAACAAATCATAAAAATTTGGATATAATCCAAACCAACTTAAATATTTTTAATCCAATCTAAATCAAACCATTTGGGTTTGGTTTGAATTTTATTATCAAAATAATTTTTATTTTAATAAAATTTAATTATATCAAAATTATAATAATTATTAATTGTTATTAATTATTAAATTGATATTAAAATATTAAAAAATATAGTGGATAAAAATTATAAATTTTACAATAACTTAATCCTTAAATTAAAGAATACTAAAAATCAAAATAAAGTTTAATCACAAAAATTATTATTTCTCAATAAATAAGAACGTACACTTTAATAATAAACTTTCACAAACATGACATTAACAATCTAATAATAAATTTTGCCACTTGTTATTTATTTAATTATGCAAATTTGTTTTTATTTATTGTTTTGGTAGTTTTGCGTTATGTTGTCTATTTATAAGCTTAATTTTATTTACATTTTGATATTATATAGTGTGTATGCTTTATGTTCTAATTTCATTATATGGTAAGCAAATGTTTGTACAGGGCCTAATATGGGCATTACATTTAATTATTGACCAAAAATTAGCCGCCATCTAGCATATCGGACCCAGTCCAAGCCGAGTTATTATTGATCACTAGTAGAGTCTCTTGCTCTTTCTATGATGATCCTTCAATGTGGGAGGAATTATTTTTGTGAATGAGAAAAAAAATTTATGTTATTTACAACAATATTTATTTAACTTAAATTTAATTTTACATGTTATTTTCATTTTCTAACTATTGACAATTGATCACGCCGTAAAAAATTTAATGGTGGCCTTTCACTTATTTGTATTCATTTATTTTGTTTTCATTTATGTAATTTGAGACATTTGAGTGTTGGGGTTTTGTCCATGACCCATGGGTAAACCATACCCAACTCATAATGAAATAGTTTTCTATAGAAAACTCACATCTAACCCATTTTCATGATTTACCCAACCCAAACCATTTAATTTAGTTTGGGTTTGGGTAAACCCATGGGTTGTGGATTTATGTCCACCTCTAAGTATAGTACGTTTACTCTCATAATTGGGGAATCGGATAGGGTCAGCACCGGTTCGATTTGGTTTGATTTCAGTTTAATTTGTAAATTTTAGGTTCAATTCAATATGGGAAATTTTAAAAAATCAATTTGGATATTTCTATTCGGTTCAGTTTTAATATTAATCAATTCGGTTTTTTTACTCATAAAGTACCAAATCAAAATTAAAAAAAAAAACCTAATCAAACTGAATTCTTTTAGGGTCCGGTTTGATCCAACCAATCCCTAAAAAACCACATGGCATTATTTTAATTTAAAAATTATTTTTTCAGTTTTTCGATTTGGTTTT
Organism: Citrus trifoliata; assembly: GCA_018350135.1. NCBI lineage: Eukaryota > Viridiplantae > Streptophyta > Magnoliopsida > Sapindales > Rutaceae > Citrus > Citrus trifoliata. The sequence continues at coordinate 12,726,908 of CM031387.1, read as the reverse complement.
TGAATTTAAAATTTTGAACTGAAAACCAAATAGGAGAGTTTAGTTTTATATCAAATCGAAATATTCAACTTTTTTTTAGAAAAAAATACTGAATATGACAGCTAAAGTCAGAATCATTAACAATGTTTACCTTACAAAATAGTGGCAAAAATTAAAATTGGAGTCATGGGACCCACACTAATTTGAGATTGGAAACAGATTCCCAAGAGAGACGTGTGAATCGATCTCTTATTCCTTGAATTGACCATTTTCCCCATTGAAATTATAATATTCTAAAAATGCGCTCATTTAAATTAAAAATAGCATACATTTCTTTATGGCCTGCATCGAATTCTCCATCAAACACTTGCAACCAAGCCTCCATCGCAGCCAAACATTTCTGGCCTCCATCATCGATCTCTGATTGCACAATCATTGACGATCGGCCATGGATCTTGCTTCGAGTAGCAGCATCTTCTGTTGTCTAGCAATCTCGATGTTGTAATGAACAAAAGCAATAATTCCCCAAATCACAACAACAACACCTATCATCGTCGGAAACAACAGTTGTTGATGCTTCATCGACTAATCTCACACAGAAGTAACAAATGATCTTGCTCACATTAGCAACCGTTGCAAAAATGATGATGATGATGGTTTTTCTTTTTTAAACAATGATGATTTTTTTTAAAAAAAATTATGATGATTATTATTCTTACTATTAATGTTATTTTTTTCTTTTTTGGGTATATATTATTATTTTTATGTTGTCATGTTTATTATTGTTAATTTTGTCAATACTATTATTGAACTAAAGTTATTATTATCTTTTATTATTAATAATAATAAGTTTTTTGAATAACAATAATATAACAAACAATAGTGATAATATTATAATTTTTATTATTGTTTTTGAACAATATGACAAATACTATGATAAATAATAATAATTACAATAAAAGACTAAAGACATTTTAATAATTTAAAATAATTCATTCTAATTCCAAGATAAAATAAACACATTAATGAGAATACAATCCATTCTAATTCTAATTATTACAGTTCAAGTAAATAATTTATTCTGATTTATTTTCTAACTGGTTTTGATTTCTATTTAGTTAACGCACCATGAGATTATATAGTGTTGTCTTTTTGTTTTGGTATGATATTGGACAGAATTATGTTAAATTTAATTCAATGAAGCTAAAATAACTATTTAAATAGTATATTATTTTTAAATTACATTACTAGTTGTTGAATTTAATATTTAATATTCAATATTGTTGAATATAAATAATTGAATATAACTTTTATGTTTAATACTATTAGGTGTTAGTTAAAATAAACTAATGAATTAAAATTTTAATGTTAATTTTAAGTTAAATACAAGTTAAAAATAATTTATTGAATAAAATTTAGATATGCAGCAAATTTGGATTATATTAGGCTATTTAACCCTACATAAACCCATGTGAATATGGGGACAATTAATTTGTCATTGACAAATTGTCTGCAATAGGAAATCAAACAAAATAAAAAGAACAAGTGATAAATCAATTAATTCAAGGAAACACAAACTTTCATAAATATATTTTTGATACTTTGAGGGACCAAATATCTCAAATAACAACTACTCAGATGCCAAATAAACATATTTCAGCCTACCGATATTGATGCTAGTTTAAATATTAGCTTACAAAATTTGAGCCTAAAAATTAGGAACAAAATAGATCCCATGTTTCTTAAAATTATGTAAAAGCAATAATTACTTTTACTTAATCAAAATAAACTATGATAACAACTCAAGAGAGATAGAGATAGCCTCGGAATAAAATTGCTTAAACAATTATTTTTTAGAAGAGTGTTAAGTGTACCATTCTCTTCTCCCTAGAAAATACCCTTGTTCTCAAGGTTGAAATTTTTGAAGTAAAAAGTCTTCTCGACCTATCCCTTGGTCATTGTATTTTTCATCACCAACTTTATTTCTCCATAGCAAGCACAACAAGCATTCAGTGGAGTCAATGAAAAAATTTGAAGAACCTCCATTTGTTCTCATTGACTCCCCACTGTGACGCTATTACTTTCTTCACTCTTTGCCAACTACCATTAATGAACTTGGTTTCAAATGGCTTCATCTTTTATTTATTTTTCTAGAAACTAAAATTCGGGAAAAGAGATGTTAGTTGTTGTGTTTATGAATAATAACCAAGCTGTGATGCTAAATGTTACAGATACAAATTGTCTACCACAAAAAATCAAATAAAATACAAAAAATAAGATATAAATGAGTTAATTGGAGAAAACCAAAGCCTCCACATACATATTTTTGTATTTCAGGAGAACTACTTAGTTGCCAAATAAAATATTTCAGCTTACAATTATTGACATTAATGCTAGTCTAAATACTAGCTTGTATAACTTAGATCTAAAAATTATGAGCACAATCCCCATGTTCCCCAGAATTATGTGAATACAATAACTATTTTTACTTAGTCAAAATAAACAATGATAAGAATTCAAAAGAGATAAAAATAACTTAAGAATAAAAATGACTGAAAATTTTATTCTTTAAAAGCCCGTATCATAATTCTATGAATTTTATCTTAAAATTTGGACTAATTTAATAGTCTTGACAACAAAACATAATTTTGGATTGTATTAATTTTTTTAACCCTTTAAACTAATCTAATCCAACCTTTTATCCAACATTCAAAGACAACCTAAATACATTAATATAAATATGTCATCCACTGATTAATCTATTATCTAAGCAAAGCATATGTGTTTGTCAGTTTTATGTTTCATTTGATAAGTTCATCTAGTTTTGACATTGTACCTTTATCTCTTATTATAAGAATAAAAAGGTAACTTATTTTTATCTTGGTCATTAAGTAATAAAAAATAATAATAAAATTTATCAAACACATATATTTTATTTTTTAAAAATTTATAGCCCACTTAACAATACAATTTACTAAATGTCTAGTTAATTTTTTTTTATTTAACAATTTATTTCATCGTCACAGCAGAAGCAACTCATTTTATAAGTCACAACAATTACAAAATCGCCATATAATTTTGTTTACTCAATCCACATTTTCCATCATTGGATTTAATAACATCAATGATTACAAATAAAATAGTCTTTAACTGCGCTACTTGGTTGATAATATTGAGGAAATGAGGTTGAGCCACATAATTCTCATTTTCTTTTAATAAAAGTAGATTTCTTACCGCATATTCGTGGGAGAAAATTCTCAAACTGAATGCTTGATAAATCTCAAGCTTGTAGTATCCTAACAAGCATTAAGTGCAGCCTTTCAATGCATAATGGTGGAGTCAGATTATCAAGAGGTGGTGAAGTTAATTAACAACAAAGAGGGTAGTAGAACAGAGATTATGTGGGTGATCTCAAAAATTCAAAGTCTTAGCAAGGATTTTTAGAATATCAGCTTCTATCACACTCCTAGATCATGTAATACTCATGCCTATTCTTTAGCTAAGTTAGCTTTAAGGAACAATGAAATTGTTGTATGGCTGGAACCAATACCAGTGGAAGTCGAATCTGTGTTATCATCTTGGTTTAATGAATCGTTTATTTCCTTCTAAAAAAAAATTTATTTATGTAATCATGCTCAATCACTATGAGATAGCATATATGATTGATTCCAATAATTAACTGCTCAAACAAAAAAAGGGGCAACACTACACATGGAATGTTAGGGATACAACTTTTGTCCCAAGTCATTTGTCATATAACTTGTCATTCATTGATAAGTGATGTAAGATTATCACATAAGTGATAAAAATAAACGCACAACAATTTACTAATGATATGTCACTTAAAATATAAATCTAAGTAATACTAAACTTATTCAGTTATGATATTTTGTTCGTATTCTAACTAATGAGACATCTTACGTGTCATCCAGGCACGGTTAAGTTAGATTTGCGAAACTAAATTTTTTAATGTAATACACATGAAAATAAATAAATGATAATCTATCGGTTGAGAAACAATTGAGTATGCATACACATGAAAATATTACATACTTGATTGTTGTACGGGTATATTATTGCAACGGATTAACTAATTAGACAGCCTGAACTACATTAGTCAAGAAAGAAGTTATGTCTTAGATTAAGCAATGATTACTGAAATCAATAATTGGGAATTTGGAAAGATTGTCACGTTCAGAGCATGCGGGCCATTGGCCATTGGCTAAAAGCGTAATGAGTAGATAATATCGTTGGAGCCCTTGATTTTTATATTAAATATATTTACTTTTACAAGTTCGAAATTTTGATTATTACACACTAATTTTTAAATAGAATAAAAATCTTCATCAAGTTTGCGACACTCCATTAATCAAATTCTATTTCAACAGGACACTCTTCATTTGTTTGGTCTCTTACGGTATAAGCGAAAAGGTCAAATTCAAGCGTTAACATATTAAAAAAAATGTTCATTAAGAAACAAAAAAAAATATTTAGAAATAAACCTATATTTGGGTGAGTCACATATTAGTTATGTTAAAAATGTAGAAGCCTCAGTCATATTCAAATAATATAAATGTGAATTTCTTTTAAAATAGGAAATTGGAGGGTGAGAATCATAAAGAGTATTGGAACTCTTACATTTTGAGGGGGTAAAAAAATGGTAAGTGAGAAAATTTTATCCAAATCAATACAAAAATAGAAAGTTCACGGCAAACAATATCGTATTTGTATTAATTTGGTCGGTGCTTGATCAACTCTCATGCTATTTAAAAATTTATCCTAATATTAGCACACAAAAAAAATAAATGAACACTTTGTTATAATATTAATTAAAGAAGGCTTATGATATTGAAAGGGGGAGCGGGAGATTTGTATAGACAAATGAGAGAGTGAATCCCGTTGAAATTGCAAGTGAAATGTTTACAAAGGCTTGAAGCCAATTTATAGCAAAATAGTGACCGACCCTTTGAGGTGAGGATGACGTTTGGCAGGGGCCATTTGTCTTTGTAAATTAAGCGGTCAAGAGTAGAACTTCGATTCTGAGTTTTATTTACAGATCAGAGCATGAGTTTTTGTTTTGTTGCACGTAGAGCGTAACAGATGCACCACCAATCATATTAAAGAAAAAACAAGTGGGGGATGGATCATTAAAAGAGTATAGCGACGATTGGTGGTTTATTTTGATATTCAACTCGATACATTTACAACTCTTATCGAACAAAACGTATTTAACCCAATCCCGAAATAAAATTAGTGAGTGTATCTTTAATTTGTTAAAATAAGGTTACACACTAAAGTATTAAAAATATAATAATTTAATAGATTAAAGATTGTATTTTTTTTATTAATTAGTGTATTGAAATCAATATTTTTTTTATTTATTAGTAGTATTCTTATTTTATTAAAATAAGAATACCTTCATTAAAGAATATATATATATATATATACATTAAAGTTGAAGAGAATTATTAAATCATATCATTTAATAATATAATAACAGTAAAAACTATTAAATTATGTAATTTAATAGATTTTACTGTTATTATATTATTAAACTAATCTTAGATTATAATTTTTTTAAATTTTAATAAATTCAGGGTCTGAATTAGAATATATAAAAATACTCTACTTCAGAATCATTAAATTTGTTAAGATTGGAGAACATTATTAAACACTTTTGGTTTATATTTACGTTTGTATATATATAGAATCGATTCGGGGGGGGGGGAATTGAGACAGACGTTGTTTTGGATCAGACATTTTTCGCTTTGCCGCGGTATAAAAAATTAAGCCAAAAATAAAAGAAAAGAAACAAAATAACGAAAGCCCGCTCTCAAAATTTTGGCATAAAAATTTTTGAACCCCCGCCCCTTTTTTCCCAACCCGCCCTAACTCACATTAATTTTTTTTCTCTATTTTTGCAATTAATTTTTTTTTCTCTCTCTCTCTCTCTCTCACTCAGTCACTCTGTTTGAAATCATTTAATTAAACACTCGACTTTTGATTTCAAATTACTCTCTCGCAAGCCTCAATTCTGCGCGATCTCTACTCTAGGGTTGTGTCTTTGTTTTGTTCGTTTGAAAATTAGTTCAAACCTTAAAACCCTAGACTCAGGGGTTTCGAAATTTCCATGGCGTCGGAAACCCTAGAAGAGGCGAAACAAGAAGAGGAGGCTGCTGCTGCTCCAGCTGAGGAAGTTGAAAAGAAAGCGGAGGAGCAGGAAGAGGCTAAAGATGGAGAGGCAGTAAAAGAACAGAACAACAAAGAAGAAGAAGAAGAAGAGAAGAAAGAGGACGAAAAGGAAACGAAAGAGGAGGTTGACACTGAGGAAGTTTCCGCGAAAGATGATGATGTCACCAAGGAAGGTGACGTGGCAGCGAAGGCGGAGGAGGAGACCAAAGGCAAGGAGGAGAAGCAAGAGAAACCGGAAGGAGCGAAGAAGGGGAAGAGGTCACGTAAAGCGGGCGTGAAAAAACCGAGCGAGGAATCGGACGAGACGAAGAAAGAGAAGGAGAAGGACAAAGAGAAGGAGAAGGATAAGGAGAAGTGAAAGAGCCAGTGACGCCGACTAGTGAGAGGCCCACCAGGGAGCGGAAAGTCGTGGAGAGGTACTCTGCGCCTTCTACTGGAAGGTCTGCGGCCAAGCCTGTGTCTATTGAGAAGGTATGGAACGCTAAAAAAATGAAAATTTTCTAATCAGTAATTATGGATTATGTCTTAGGTTTTTTTTTATTGGTTTTTTTTTGGATTTTGCAGGGCCGTGGAACTCAGCTTAAAGATATCCCTAATGGTATGGATTTGAGATTTTGCTGTATTTTGTTGAATTAGTTAAAAGTGGTGCCTTTCAATTGCTGAGTTCTGGATGATTTACAAATGGGTTGGTTATTGTTAGTAAAATTGATGAATTAGAACAGCTTCATTGTGTTAAGTTTTTAGTGTATAATTGGATACAATGAAAAAGGAAAAAAAAGTGATTGGAGTTAATAGAGCTGAAAATAAAGACTGCTAGCAATTGATTTGACTATTTTCTTTGAATCCTTATACTCAAGTGGAGGATGCTGTTTCTTGTTTGTGAATGTTAAAAGCTTGTGTTGGAATGTGTATATATTGTTGTGAAACTTCATGAATAGCCTTTGGTACTTGACAATCGTTAGCCGGATGTCCCTTTTTGTTATCTCTTGTGTTTGTTTTCTTGAGCGGTAGCATAACTGCTGGATGTACTGTAATCAATCATGTTGAGTTTCAGCATAATTTGACATGATGGCAGTTAAGAATAGCTGAGTTTAATTGCTGTTTCTTTTATATTTATTATCCCATATAATAGCTGAAAAAAATCAGCTTTTGGAAATAGCTATTGTTTGAACACCAAATGATTAAATGATTGACCAAAATGGAATCTAGCATGAATTGAGAAACATACAAAGATATGTCATTAATGGATTTTATGTCCCACAACAAATATCCTATTGACTATACTCCTCAACCATATCAGTGAATCTTTGTAGATTTTTTTTTTTTTTAGCAAACTTTTGGAATATGGTTGATAGAAGATGGAAAAAGCTGATGCTGCAAAACAATGAATATGGATTTCATAATGTCTTCATTCATCTTTTAAAAATGTTCACAATGCATTATAGTTTACAGTTTAGTACACATTTGGGGACAGAAAGATATTATCAGATTCTTTTACCCTTTAGATGATTTTCTGGATTTTTTTTTAACTTATTAAAGTTATATAATTGTTCCTAAGGCATTATAGTTTATGGTTCTAGGACACATTTTAGAGGACACACATACACGTTCTGATTGTTTTGCCGTGGATATGATTTGCTGAACATGTTTTAACTTTCATTTAACTTTGTTATTACAGTAGACTCGCATTTTTTTTTTTGTCTGATATTGTAAAACTGTTCCAGTGGCTTTCAAGTTGTCCAGGAGAAAGCCAGACGACAATCTGCATATGCTTCACACAATACTTTTTGGAAAGAAAGCCAAGGTGACCGAGTTTTGGCTTTGTTCTTGATTTGGTTTGCTTTACCCTTTTTTGGGACAGTACACTCGTTTGGCATAATCAAATTTTATGCTGATTTGCTAATAATACGTCTGATGTGTCCTTGTGATTCTTGTTTTGCAGGCACAAACTTTAAAGAAAAATATAGGCCAGTTTTCAGGTTTTGTTTGGTCTGATAATGAGGTAAGTCTTGCTATATATTGGAGATTTATCCCTTCCATATAAATAAAGTTTGCTTGGTTTTCTAGTTTGTAAATGTATGTGGTTGTGTTTGCACTGAAAATTGATTTTAATTTCCTAATCGCAAAAAAGGAAAGAATTTTCTTCTGGGACACATTGGATCAATGTAATGTGGAATCATGCTTAAAGTTTTTTGTTGTGGGTGGAAACCCTTTTAAAGTAAGTCAGTCCTTTCTGCAGGAAAAACACAGGGCAAAAGTTAAGGAGAAGATTGACAAATGTGTTAAAGAAAAACTGTTGGATTTCTGTGATGTGCTCAATATTCCAATAAATAAGGCTGTTGTGAAAAAGGTCAGAAAATAACCAGGTTGTTCCTCCTTTAATGTACCTTGTTATTGTTTATAGTTCTAATTGGGCTGGCTCATGTTCTTAGGAAGAACTCTCTGTGAAGTTATTGGAATTCCTGGAATGCCCACATGCCACGACTGACATTTTGCTTGCTGACAAGGAGCAGGTTCTCTAATATTTGCATGTTTTTGCATATGTAGTGCCTTAAGTAATGCTTAGTTTCTAAATTTGATATTGATGAAATTTGTGGCTCATCTTCTCAGAAAGGTAAAAAGCGTAAGGTCACACCAAGCAAAAATGCAAGTCATGGTGAAGCATCTGATGCCAAGGTTTGTTTTCTTGTTAGTAGTGTAGGAAATATTTTTAATCATGATTAACTAATTTCTTTGTGATGTTTTTAATGGATACTGTTTTTGGACATGAGCAATCAATTGGCATGTTCAACATTGAATTGATTTTGATTAAAAAGGAAAAAAAATGATACTCAAAGGTATTTTCTGTTGAGTATTTCTACTTGAACTTTGCTTTAATGGTTCACAAAATTCAACCTCAGGATCTTATGTGTGATGATAATTTGAAAAATCAATCATGTATGATCTCCAAGTTAACTCTTTCTGTTTAAACTAATGAGCCTATTCTTTAAATAAAAAGATAATAAGTGATTGGTTGGAATGTCTGTGTATGTGTAAGATTCAGAGGCATGGTTTATCTAACAATTTCCCAATTTTATGACTTTGAAAATATGTGATGGCTGTCTTACCAATTACCATCCATGTGCAAGCAATATTCATGCCAAATTAGTATGTAACAGAATGCAAGTACATTTTGACTTGCTGAACTGTTCTTAAGTTGTAGCACCAGTGATTCTGGAGAACCACTCTAGTTATGCTCTGTTGGATGCCCTAATTGATGACAGTTACAAAGTTGTGGCCCTGAGTGTTCTGATATTATGTTTCTTCTTGGGATCTTTTATTGGCTGGAATCTTGAGGCTGGCTCTCTTGATGTTAAGCTGGAATAGTCATTAGTACCATTTTTTAAGTTAGCCACATATTCTGCTGCCTTTTTGTTGAATTTACTGAGTTTGTGATTTAATGAGGACTACTTGATTTGTCTAATCTATAATTATGCATTAAATCATAGGTTTCCATATTTTAAGGAATTTTTTTATTTGAGTGCCTTTCCATTGTTTTTACACTCTAATTGCTCGGTGTGTTTCTTGGTTCTGTTTGCTTGCACAGTTTATCTCAGTTTATTGTTTTAATATGTTTCTGGTTATTCTATGTGATTCTCTGTCTACATATGTAAGTTCTGCCTCTTCATTTGGTTTATGTTATTTCAACCATCCATTCATTTCCTGCTTTGCTGTAGTGGCGGTGGACTGCTGTTCATTTTACTTATTATTATTTTTCTAATACTATTGTCATTATCTTGGAATGTACTAGACTTGTTTTATCTTTTGGTTCTTTGTAGTGCCCAACAAACATATCGTTTTGACCTTGTTGCTTCATTTGTTTTGATTTAAGTACTTTACTTAAGGGAACTTAAAACAAATGTTAGTTGATTATTTGAACCTTGAATGATTAAAGTATTTGTTTGGGCCTCTTGTTTTAGTACAGCACATTAATAAACTTGTATGTTAGTCTTATTTTAATTGGGTTGTTAAATTTTCATCCTTAAGTTTTAGGATACCGCCATCCTTAAAACTGGTATTATTTTAATTGATTTATATTTGGGTATAATAGATAGGTCTTTAGCACATTGCTTATGCAACAACATTAAAAGTATAAGAATCACTATAAGTTACTTGACTGTGATGCTAACAGATTTATTTTTTTGTTCTTTTTTGGGGGGGAGGGGGGGAATAAACAGAAGTTTGTCCTATTAAGTTTTGGATGGAAAGATGAATAACATTGTTATAGTAATTGCTTCTAGGTTGATTTAGATATGAATATTTTGATCTACATTATTTGTTTTATGATATGATATTTCTTTGTCCTTCCCCTGTTGCCGGGATTGTAATAATATTATAGTTGAGTAGACTGTTCTGGGTCAGAAGAAGGCACTAATCTGGTGTGGTAGAAAAACATAATTTCTCTTGTAGGGTTCTGGATTTGTTATGTGTTGACTAATTGCATGTTTGGGATTGCAGGTGGATTGTCAAATAATCACATTTTAAACGAATTAGTTTTTATCTAACACACCTAAATTTAGTTTCTTTTGGGTCTAATTCACAAGCAGTTATTAAGTGACTTAACCATCCTACACAATCTTAATGTGGTAAACTGAACATTTTGCTAATATTTAGTTGTCGTTGTGCTGGATATGTTGCTATGTGTTATTGAATAATTATTAATGGGATAATGGTGATGTATAGAAATCTTGTGCTTAGATTGCTCTCTCACAGTACACAGCCTATATAGATTATATTCAATGTGCATTCACTGTTATTGATTTTTGATTCATCTCATGAGAAGCCAATACATATGTATATTCTCCTTTTTGTAGAATTATTAAATTTGTGAATTTAGGTGACAGGATCTTTCCTAATTCTCGGGGTTCTTTCTCTTTATCTTAAGGTGAAAACTTACAGGATGGCTGTAGCATTCATAATTTAATCTTAGCTTTTTGTCTGTCTCTGTTAAGTTATCCAACCATAAAACTTGCTCATCCTGTGATGTCTCGTCTTTTTGAACGACTACTTTTTTTTTTCATTTGGTTTTAATTGTTCTTATTTCTTCATAGAAACGGAAGCAAACAACACAGCTTGGGGAAAAACGAAAGCAGTCATCTAGAGAGGAAGAAGAGGAAGAAGATGAAGATGATGATGACAAAGTACAGTCACCAGACACTAAAGATGATTCTGATGAAGAGAATGACAATGAGGCAGCACCAAAGGAAGAGAGTGATTCTGAGGAGATTAAATCAGAAGAAGAGGAAGATGAGCCAAAGGGAAAGAAGCTGAGTAAAAAGAATTCCTCTAAGAAGAATGCTAAGGATAGTTCTGGGGCAAAAGCAAAAGACAAACCTACACCTGCAAAAAAGGGCACCTCAGCAAAAACAGAGAAAAGTCCACCAAAATCCACTAAAAAGTCTTCTAGTTCAACTTCTAAGAAAGGTGCTGCCGGACGCTGATGGATCTGTTTCACTCTCTAAATCAAAGGGATCCACATCAAAAAAACAAAAGGTGGAAAAGGAAAGTGCAAAGGACACAAGTGTTTCTGCCAAGGAAAAGAGTACTGGCAAGAAGCAGTCAAGCAAGACACCAGCAAAGGTTTCTGCTAAGGATCAAGGTGCATTACTTTGTTTATTCTCTGTTAATCTTGACAATGAAATTTTGGGTTTGCTTTTTAATTTTATTTATCTGGAAATGTCCACCTTTCAGTTTGGATTATGCTCTATCATGTTGATAATTAAAAAAAAAAAGTATTATATAAACATAATGTAGATGTCAATTACTTAAAGAGAGAATGTTGTTTTGGTGCTAAGAAATTTCCGGAAATTAAGGAAAACATATAAATTATAAGTAGTACAAGATTTCCCTTGGACTTAAAATTAGTTATGTTATTAGAGAAGTGAACAATAGGAAGTGATTGGATAATGAGGATCCATTAGCATGTATGGAGTTTTGTTCTTCAGACTAAATTGGTGTTTAAAATCTTCTGGTAATGAAAGTTGGTAACTGAAGTGTTTCAAGTTTCATGCTGGAATGATAGGTAAAGGAAAAACTAGCAAGAAGGCTAAATCCGAACCCACCAGAGGAGAGATGCATGCTGTAGTTGTAGATATTCTGAAGGAAGTTGACTTCAATACTGTAAGTAGTTCCTATATACTGATGTTGCTGTCTTTTGATGAATTACAGCGTCATGAATCACCGCCTTCTAAAAATTTTTAATATTTGTTCTGATGCAGGCAACATTGTCTGATATTCTCCGCCAGCTTGGTAGGGTTTTATTATTTATCTGTTCATTTCAATGATGATCTTTTTTAGTTCTGAATGAGCTAATTGTATTAATGTGGGTTGTACTAGGTACCCATTTTGGTTTAGATCTAATGCATAGAAAAGCAGAGGTGAAGGATATTATTACAGATGTCATAAATAACATGACCGATGAAGAAGATGAAGGGGAGGAAGACGAAGATAATGCCGAGGATGGTGGTGATGCTGATAAAGATGACGGGGATGATGATGCTTAATCAATTGTGTTAGGAAACTACAAAGGCATGTTCATGCGAGGTACATGGTGTGGTTACCAGATATCTCGAGGTTTCGACAGTTTCCTGTGAACGATAAACTGGTGGTGGTGGTGTTGGATCTCGTGGTCATTTCCAGATGAAACTTTCAACTCTGTTTGTTTGTACCATATGCATTAGTTACTCATAATTTACTGCTGACCTGTCCTTTGTTAGGATTTTTACCCCTAGTGTTCTTTTTTCCATTAAATTATCTTTCAATTGTATTTGATAGTTAGATTTGCTTTTTATATTTATTTGTAGTGAATGGTTATTTTAGTTGGGCTGCAACTTTGTATTGTGTATTAGTAGGAATGGTGCTTCTGAGAACCTGCTTGTTGGCATACCATGCTAGTTAATTATGGATTTGAAAATTTTGCAGCATTTATTTGATAATGTGATAATTTAGTCATGGTGCTATGCTGATTGTCAGTCATTTATGTAGGCTCGGCAATGAATTTGTGTTTAAGCATTTTAGTGTTATCTTTGTTTTTATTTTGGGTATTGTGTTAAATTATGTTTATTTGAAGTTGCTCAGTAAAAATGAGTACTCAAATTCATTTGTTACTTATTACATGTATGGTGTTATGTAAACTTGGCTCATGTCTATTTTTTAATTTAAAATAATCATCACAAATAATTGTTAACAGACCTTAAAAAATATCAAATGAGAGATTGTCTTGTGAATTAAAAAAAAAAATTCTTTTAAGGTTATTTTGTCGTGCATATGTGATTAATCTAAAAGAAAATCGTTTAATTAAGAACATATGTTCAAAATAAACAAAAACGTAACTTGGGCCTAAATGGTTTATCATTGTAATACAAAGTAGTTATTTAAAATTATTTTTTATTTTAACATAAAACTATTGAAGAGTTTAATGGGTTCAAATAAGTAAAATTGTTTATGACAAAACACAAATTGAAATCGTTAAAAACCTAACTCAAAAGGGTCTAACCACATGTCTTCGTAAGTTATAACTATATGATTAAAATTATAATGTATTTTTTATTATTTATCATTTTACGTGTGTGGTTGTGATTGTCGACTCAAAATCAGGCTCGAATATTGTTTTAATGTTTTTATTGTAAGGTTGATGTCATCAGAGCATTCGTGCTTGTTACTAAGCACTAATGTTAACGTCCATTTCATTACAGCAACTTATATGAATCAATTTAAAAAAAATTAAAAATCAAATTATTTGATAATCACTTTTTAAACGTCCATTTCATTACAGCAACTTATATGAATCAATTTAAAAAAAATTAAAAACCAGATTATTTGATAATCACTTTTTAAAGTGAATTTACAATATTACCTTTTGAGGAGTGTTACATCGACTTATTTAACAATTTACTGCAATCGCAACATGCTTCAAGTGTGGACACTCAATACTTGATAGTCAAAGTTTTCCATATTTAATTGCTTTTATATCAGGCTAGGGTGGTGTCTTGCAATCAGGATTTTGGATACACATTAATTTGTTAAACCTTTTGTTAAGTAAAGTTTGATGGTAAAGTTTCAACCAGTAGGGGATTAAGAATATAATTAATACTATTTTAACCTTTTATAATTTTTCCATCCAAAGCTTTTGGACCGACTGTGATGACCTGCTGAGTTAATCCATTAGATGGTTTCATTTCATACGAAATTGTTAAACAAATCCAAATCATTACTGGATCATTCAACATCGTCAAAGTGAAGCAAATACAGCATAGCAAGCCAGCATATAACTTGATGCGTGAAAGATAATGTGCAAAATTTTTCAAACAAGAATATAAAAGTGCATAAGTAACCCAATTTTGGACGCAAATCTCAACAAACAATCTGATAATGTGGCCTTTCTCTTATTGCTTGGCTGGTGACGTTTTGGTTCTGTGACAAGTAGCCTAGTGCAAACCATATGATATCTTAGCAGAATCTGCAGAAAGCAACAATGTCCAATACCCAAATGAATACTCAAAAGAAAAATCTTCCTTCTATGAATCTGCCCCTGTCTCTATCATGTTGGGGCATTTTATTCACCAAAAGAAATTTTCTGAGTCTTTGCGCATCTTTATTGCCTATATAAGTTCAATCCCATTCCCAGATAAGTCCACACATTTCAGCTTTACTGCTATTCACTTTGTTTTCAGGTATGTTTCTATTTATATACAGGTCGTAACCAATTTTTTTTTTTTGTTTTTCTCCAGAATTATGCTGTACTTTTTTTCTTCATTATATATGGTACATAGATCTTTTCTTTAATTTTGTTGAGGTGAATGATATATAACACATCTTATTCTGAAAAAAGAATAGAGTCAAGGAATAGTTTAGATGGCTTAGCCACTCGTAGTTAAAGTAAGAAGTCAATGTTGTCATAAATTCACTATTTTTTTAATCCTCGGGAGCTTGGCCAAATGATCTTCAAGTAATTTTATTTAATTGGTTGCCAGAATTTAAAACTTACTGTAGATTTATATGAGTTAGATAATAGATTTGAACTTTACATATTGAGTATTTGACTATCTCCTCGTCTCATTTTTTAGGTCGAGGGTTTGAGTCCTTCTGTGTACATTGTGGATGGTTTGGAGAATTTGAATCTAAATTAATGAAATTATTCTTCTTTTGTTTGGTTAGAAATAACACCTCATTTTATTGCTTCTATTATTTCAAAAGATGCTAATGGATTTTTCGTATTATAGATTTTATTAATTTTTATTGTAATTAGTTTGCTGCCTTCATGTTTAATCTGTTAACTAATTGCTTGCATCCTTATACCATCGCAGTCTGCCAGAAAAAAGGGGGGGGGGGGGGGAGAAAAAAGGGAGAAAAAGCAAATCTAATCCATTTTAAACTTAGATATATATAAACTACGAACGACATCACATAGCTGATTTTAAAGATTCTAATAAATTTTTGGGCCTCTAACCTACAATAGAGAGGCTTCTAACCTGTAATAGAGAGAAACGTCACTTTCCCTTTCTGTATTGTCACTTTATTAAATATTAAATAACATTAGATAGATAGGATTATTTTTCTAAATAGTAGGCGAGATTATAGCTCATAAAGTTGATACTTTTGTTATATACACGCACTTATTAATTCTTTCGATGACCCCCAAGCATAACACTTTTCAGAATTGTTGTCAGGTTTTGACTATTAAAGCGGTGTAATAATGGCAAATGCTGACAGTAGTGCAACTGAATTAACTGTAAAGCAAGGAGAACCAACTCTGGTTCTTCCTGCCGAGGAGACACCGAAAGGCCTCTACTTCCTCAATAACCTAGACCAGAACATTGCTGTGATTGTTCGTACTTGTTACTGCTTTAAGTCTGACTCAAAAGGCAATGAGGACGCTGAGGAAGTTGTCAAGAATGCTCTGTCAAAACTGCTTGTCCAGTGCTATCCGCTTGCCGGGCGGCTGACGATCAGTTCTGCAGGGAAGCTCATAGTGAACTGCACTGGGGAGGGTGCTGTTTTTGTTGAAGCTGAAGCAAGTTTCGGTATTGAAGATATTGGAGACTTAACAAAGCCTGACCCTCTCATTCTTGGTAAGCTGGTTTATGAAATTCCTGGCGCTCAACACATACTTCAAATACCTCCCCTGGTGGTTCAGGTTTGATGCATTTCTCTCACATTTTCGATATTAGTAGTAACCTTATTGAATTTAATTCAGTGCTGACCTGACCTGTGCTGATCTCTTCAAAAAAATCTTCTGACACGTGTGCATCTATATGTCCTTTTAATTCTTCATTTCTTATGGCTGAGTAGAATAAAGTCGCCGACTTGTCCTCCAGGTGACTAAGTTCAAATGTGGAGCATTTGTTATTGGGATGAGCATGAACCACTGTATGCTTGATGGGCTTGCGGCTATGGAATTTATGAACTCATGGGGTGAAACTGCTAGAGGCTTGCCTTTGAAGGTTCGTCCAACACTGGATAGAACGATTCTGAAATCCCGAGACCCGCCTAAAATCGAGTTTCCGCATCCTGAATTTGACGAGATTGAAGATGTATCAAATACCAACAAGCTTTATGAAGAACAGATGCTCTATAGGTACTTCTGTTTCGGCCCTGAAAAGCTTGAACAGCTCAAGAAAATAGCCATGCAGGATAAAGTACTAAATAAGTGCACAACGTTTGAAGCACTCTCAGCTTTTGTGTGGAGAGCTCGATGTGAGGCATTAGGCATGCAGCCGGATCAACAAACAAAGCTCCTCTTTGCTGTTGATGGACGGTCAAGATTCGAGCCACCGTTACCTGAGGGGTTCTTCGGAAATGGGATTGTATTAACATACTCCCTGAGTAAAGCAGGGGAGCTACTGACGAATCCACTTTCATTTGCTGTAGGATTAGTGCAGAATGCTGTTTCCATGGTCACAGACAGTTACATGAGATCGGCTATCGACTATTTTGAGATCACAAGGGCTAGGCCTTCATTGGCTGCAACTATGGTAATCACAACTTGGTACAGACTCTCTTTCCACACAATAGATTTCGGATGGGGAGAGCCAATTTTCTCAGGGCCTGTGGCATTGCCTGAGAAGGAAGTGATTCTGTTCCTATCTCATGGGACGCAGAGGAAAAATATAAATGTGCTTTTGGGTTTGCCAGCTTCTGCCATGAAGATCTTTGAGCAGCTCATGGAGATATGACATCAAATGATTGATAAATGATATATATTACTGAGGAATTTGGGTAATTAATTATAAATATGTGAGAATAAGATATGCTAGCTGCGTCTAAAATGGCTGCATGGAAGTGCTAAATTGTGTAGCCTGCTGGTTCTATATATTATCTGTGTATCCTGTAAGTTCATGTTATTGGTATCAAAAGTTTAATAGCTCAACAATTTATAGTTAATTCAATCGAAAGTTCACATTGTGTGTGTTACATTTAATGAATTTTAAGTGTTTTAAGGCCTCGATATATATAATTCCCTGCGCAGCTGCCGAATTTTGTTTGTTTAATTAACAGGACTGCAATTTCTGATAATTCTCACGAGGAAAAAAAAATTAGATGCACATACTTGCATGCTTCTCTTACTCAGTCGCATCGCATATTTTCATGTATCTTTTGAACATCCATTAATTATAAAAAAATGACTAACCTAGTGCATCTATTAACTGCCCACAACTGCTTTGATCTTGTACAATACAATGAGCATGGTATATTTTAGATTATTCTTTTTGTAAATTGACTATATTCAAATAATTTCTTTATTTTTGAAAATCCCTTATCTTTTGAACAAAAATAGAGATAACTTCTTATAATTTTTGAAAAATTATAAGTTACCTCTATTTTTATTCAAAAGATAGCCCTAATAAATATAACATAAATAATAAAAATAATAAGAAAATAGTAATTTACAGAATAAAAGTATAATGGAGGAATATATACAGGGCCATGGCGAAGATAGAAAATTTTAAGGGGCCACAATTTTTATATAATTAAATTATTAGGAGGATGAAGTTGAAAAAACAAAATTATTGAGTTAAAGTGCAAAAGTAATATGTTGGATTTATTTCTCAAGTATTGTGGAGTAGTATAAATCATTCTAATTATTTTATATTTTATTGAATTAATGCGTTACTAATATTAAATATTAAAGAGTAATCTTTATAAATTCATTTATTAAGTGATCACATATTTATTAACAAGTCTAATTATGTTACATTTTATATAGTAGTATATTGTGGACAATTGTACCATTTAGTTTCGTTATCTTAGATCATAATAGGGTGAAAAATTTATACTGGCACATGAGATATTTCTACACCCGACCACAGTATTTAAGTGACTCCTGCCGATTAAGAGTTTATTGTTCGCAGAATTGGTATTTGGCCAAGATTGTAGAGCTCTCCCTCCCTCTCTCCTTTTGCTGGTTGTGTGTAGGTTTTTGAACAACTTGAAAGCAGCTAGTTATACGGGCTTGGATCAAGTCAGCAGCAGCTAGTAGAAACTTCACACCAAGCTAAAAGCTTAGAATCATGGCGAATGAAGATAAAATCTTGAATTTCTCTTTAACATATGTGTTTATTTGAAAATATTAGATAAAGGGCATAAAAATCGAGATTTATTAGTATATTAAACTACAAGCACAAATCATAACAAAAAATTATTTTGAAGGCTAAATTATACAGGGGCAGCTTCCCAGTTGGATTGTCCATTAAATTGTTGCCTTGCTAGCCGATGTTCATTAAAAAAACCTTTTTGAAATTTTTTGGTTTTAATGAATCTGCAGTAAACAACAACTGTATAGACTATAGTGTTTATTAATCCGGTACCCACGCGTCTAAGCGATTCATCTATTCTTAGATTAGATTTAATGATTGATTAGAAAAGACGAAAAGGTAAGTACAAATTTACGATAAGTGTCGCGTGCATTTTAACACGTGTATAGTGTATGCTACGTGTCATGTAAGGAAACATCCGGCTAGAGATCAATTTTTCAAATAATGGAAACACCTTAAAATTAAATAATCAACCCTCGATCTGTCACATATTGTCTTTTTGCTGAAAAATTATAATCCTATTCATTATCAGCAATTAATTTTGTCGATTAATTAAATTTTAATGATGGCAAAGAAATGGGTGCAGCTAGCTTGCAAGATTTTGTACCCCCATTTTTTTATCACTCTGTAGTCCAATCATTGGATCTAATGCAAGAATTGCAAAAGTGAATCTAATGTTGGGTATGTATTAATTTTGTCTATTGGGTGGTTTCTAAAATTCAGAATTAATTAGGGATATCGTTAATTTTAGAATTCAGTAAATTCTTACATTTTGTAGTGTCGTTGTTCACTCTTTAGTTAAATTAACTTTACATTACCATAAAGTATCATGTACCTTTTTCAGTTATTTAATCAACAAAGGTTATGATTCGTTTGAAAAAAAAAATGATTTTTGTAATTAACTAGTTGGTTCAGTTGCAATATTTTCACATATACGTGGACATAATTACAATTTTATAATTTAATAGCGAGTCTACATGTTTTGGTTTTCAAGCTTTGGCGCCAAAAATTAAAATAAAAAATTGATAATTAATGAAGTTATTGTTGTTTTGGGAAAGAGTCAAACAGAGTTAAAGGCTCTATTTAACAGGAAAAGTAATAAATGAGAGTGCAGATGTTCATTTAAAAAAATAAGGGAGCACAATTGCCCTTTACGTCAGATTTTTAGGGTTTGTATGTCTTTAACTCTGTTAAATATACATTTAATAAATTTAACATAAGTAAAGCTACTTGAACTCACTAAATTCTCTCAACACCCATCTAAAAAAGTATTTTAATTATTAAAAACAAAAAATTTTAAAACCTCAAAATTCTCCTCGCTCATTTTTTCTCCAAAATTCTCCTCACTCAGTTTCTCTCTGCACTTCAATATTTGATTTTCTACTAAACAACTTGAAATCTTAGTTTTATTTTTTTAGTAATTTTTTTCTTAATAAATTGAATTCTATTTCCTTCTTTTTGTTACCATTTTTTTTTATTCATCTTATATTTGTTGTTCCAAGTAGGGGTGTGCATCTTGGTTTTCGATTCTTTTTTTTTTTCCAATTCATGTTGCAATCCATTCTGATTTGAGAATTCAACTCAAATGAGTTGAAAATTTATTTCGGTTCAATTTAGTTTCAAATTCAGCTTGGTTCAAGTTCATAATTCAGTTCAATCTTCGGTTGTTAATTTCGGGTTGCTTTGGATTGCAAAATGATTCGGCTTACTAATTCGGATTGGCTTTCAAAGTCATGTAGTTAATCTAAGTTAAATAAGTACAAGCATAAGTTTAGTACCTTGCATAGCATAGTGTTAAAACACTATTTTGCATTAACTTATTGCTGACCCGTGTTTGACAATTTTGAAAGTTGCATTCTAAAGCATTACACTGCACCAAGTTGCATACTTGCATTGTAGAGCATTATAATGAAGATTTACTCAGGTTTGTGTAATGCATCAATTAGATGCATTAGCCTTTGTTATTATATATAGCCAAATGTCGCGGACCGCCCAATTCGCTAGCCCAATTGCCCACAATTTCGGGCTAGAGAGCCAACACAAGGCAAGAGTGCTAGTTTTGTCCAATTCCGAAAAGTTCTAGGCAACTCTAGTACAAATAAGCTTGTAAATATTCTAGAATACTCTATACAATTCCAGCACATGTAAATAGCTAGGAAGTCATAGAATTCTCTAGAATCTCTAGAGCTTGGCAAGCCTCCCCTATAAATATGGGATGACATTAGGCATTTGCATCCAACAAACACAACAACAAGCATTGTAAACAACTCAAGCATTGTAATCTCTCTTTGTGCAATACAAGTTTTCTCATTCGACTCCATTACTCTCTTCTCTAGTTCGAGAAGCTCTAGGCTTATTTAGCAACATTCAGCAAAGTTGTCTAAGTGCCGCATGGGTTAGCTGCGCAAAATACTTATCCCATGACAAGTGGTATCAGAGCTAAGGTTTGCACGCACGCAAGTTAGCTCACGAGCAATGACCAACCCTTCGAACGTAGCACAAAAGGGTGTTGTTGGTGTGGATGTTCCACCGAAACCAAGCCGCGGCCGAGAGGGAGAACGCTGTTGGTTGATTTATATAATCAATTATTACCAATGCCAGAGTGCAAGTATACACAACAAGTAATAAAGTAATGAGTATTTAAGATCGTCTCCACATCAATTGATGTTACTCAAAGTGCCAAAGCAATCACAATAATGCAACCAACTAAAGATCGAAACAAATACTTGTCAAATTGTTCTTCCGTAACCAATAACTATGAGAGATAGAAATAAACTAATACTTGTATGAAATAAACTAAGTTAATTGTGTTTAAGATTCAATTGAGAATGTAGTAGTTGAATGATCAAACTCTCCTAATGGGGTGACTGTTGATTACCGAATTAACATAAGTTGTTGTGGTAAGTCCTGCAGCACTGGGTAGAACAAATCTGCTTCCGCAGCTATCGCATGTTGGAAATCTCATACTTTTAAACCTAATAACAATGACCAGTTGCTCATAAATTTAATAGATGGCTTTATGACCTTTAATATCTCTACCCTACAAGGTGAACACCTATATCTAGGATATCACAAATCTTAATTCAAGTATTGCCCTTATGGGATTTAAGATGACCTAATCTAGGAAACTCAATTTAAGAACAAGTAATACTCCAATAATGTCAGCTAAGACATGCCTTTTTACTACTCTATCTTAACTGAAATCATTAAATGGGTGGTCAACCGAAATAACAATTATGATCATAAAACTATTAGAGTATAATGCTACAACATTATCACAGCAACATATAAGAACAATCAAGAACCCATTGGATTATTTGTCACTCAACTACACTTAAATTTAGTTCATATTCTGAATAAAAAAACAAACACAAATATACTGATCACAGAATACATCCAATTAATCAAAGGAAGAAAGATAATATGAATTGACCACGATGAAAGTCTAAGGCTCCTTTTCGGTTCTTCAACGATGCCGAACAACACTCGTCAATCTTCTTCTTCTTCTCGCCTTTTTAATTGTTTTTGGATGATAACAATTCCCCCACCGCCTGTTGTGTGGTGCGTGCCTAATTTATATATTGCAAATTAGGTTAAAAATCGAAACCTATGAGCGTGCATGTGTTTAAATTAGGAAATATGCAGATCGTGATTTAATTGCTGACCGCGCCTATATTCTCTCCCGCGTTACTCCCAGATTGGTATAGCACTGGTTGCTCTAACATCCGCAACAGCTCTTGTATTATTTTCGAGTGTGCTTTCTTTCTCTTGTGACCATCTTCTTTCCTCCCCTTTCTCATCTACTGTCTCTGCATCCTTTCATGAATTTTAAAACCTACAATTTAAAACATGTTTTTAGCACAAATCACTATGATTCAAACAAAACTTGTTAAAAATCAACTAAAATGAATGCTTATGCAAAAGGTCACCAAAATGTAATCAAAACACATTATTTTCTCTCTAAATGACCTTTATTCAAGTCTAGAACAGATGTAATAACTCTAATTTCCTAGAGTTATCAAACGCGCTCAAGGCAAGACTCGCGGCAAGTTCAAGGCCCCATCCGTGGATGCGTTGGAGCTTCGTGTGACTACTCTTGAAATTGCATTGTCCGCCGCTCAAGATAGCCTCGAGGGATTGGAGGAACGAGTGGACGGTCTCGAGCGGGAATACGCCGAGTTCACGGTGGCAACAAAAGCTCTCATCCAAGAGCAAGCGAACACTCTTCGAGGTGAGTTTCGTTCTTTCCATGATGAGTTGCTCAAACTTAGTAGTTTTGTTCAGGATGAACTACGCACTGTCCGTGTGGAAGTGGATGAAGTCCACTCGGATTGGGCATGGTACAAGCGCACACTTTCCGCAAGTCCAGCTTTCTAAACTCAAGTGATGCGCACCGTATTGACGTGCCAAAGCCCGACACCTACAATGGCACACGCAACGCCACAGTCGTGGATAACTTCTTATTCGGGCTGGATCAATACTTCGATACCATGGGTGTCCGAGATGAGGCATCGAAAGTGGGCACTGCACCCATCTATCTTAGAGGCGCTGCACAATTATGGTGGCATCGCAAGCATGACGAGATGGGTAAGGGCATTTGCACCATCGACACTTGGGCTGACTTCAAGCAAGAACTCTGAAAGCAGTTTGCCCCAAGCAATGCGGAGAAGGAAGCGTGAGCGCGCTTACGTCACCTCAAGCAAACGGGTAGTATGCGGGACTACATCAACGAGTTTACTACCCTAATGTTGAAAATAAGCGACATGTTCGACAAGGATTCACTCTTCTACTTCCAAGATGGCCTTAAGGATTAGGCCAAGACCGAGCTTGATAAGTGTGGTGTTCAAATACTTGACGACGCCATCGCCGTTGCAGAATCGCTCACTACATACTCTACCCAATCCAAGGACAAAAAGGCCAACCAAGGCAAAAGTGGGGGAGAGAGTCGCAAGGATAAAGGCAATAACCGCAAAGATTGGGGGCAGAAAAATCCGCCTAGCAACAAGAGTGGGCAAGGAAAATCGGAGGGCAAGAAGGAGGCGCCAAAGCCGTGAAACCCTATGCTTCATATGCAATGGTCCTCATTGGGTACGCGACTGTTCGGAGAAGAGGTCGCTTCATGTTCTCGCAGCCCAGCTCAAGAGCAACTCCACAATGTCCTCGGAGGAACCCCAACTCAGCATGGGTTCTCTCCAACTCCTCGGCGCACTCAATCGCCAACAGCCCGTACTTGTCAAGAAAGGGCTCATGTACGTAAGCGCAAAGGTAAACGGTCAGTTCGTTTGTGCGCTATTAGACACGAGAGCGACGTACAACTTTGTGTCCGTAGATAAGGCCAAGCGCTTAGGCCTCAAAGCCACCAAGGAAGGAGGCACAATGAAGGCAGTAAACTCACCCGCCAAGCCAATTGCGGGAATCGCACAAGGCGTGCACATCACACTCGGTACGTGGAGCGGAAAGCTTGACTTCTCCATTGTGCCTATGGATGACTTCAAGATGGTCCTCGGCATGGAATTCTTCGACCAAGTCCATGCCTTCCCGTTGCCCGCTACAAACTCCCTAAGCATCCTCGACGGGAGCAAAGCATGTATGGTACCCACGGAGCAAAGCAAGTTCGAGGAGAAGACACTCTCCGCCATGCAATTCAAGAGGGCTTTCAAGAAGGACCCAAGTTTCTTGGTCTCCATTTGGAAATTAAACGAGGAAGGAAATAGCAGAATTTCGCCAAGCCAAGTCCCTCCACGAATTCAAGCCGTTCTCGATGAATACAAAGACGTGATGCCTCCGGAACTTCCGAAGAAGTTCCCACCTCGACGAGAGGTAGATCATGCGATCGAGCTGGAATAAGGCGCGAAGCCACCAGCCTTAGCGCCCTACCGCATAGCGCCACCCGAATTAGAAGAGTTGCGGAGACAACTCAAAAACTTGCTGGACGCAAGCTACATTCGCTCCTCAAAGGCCCCATTCGGTGCACCGGTCCTCTTCCAAAAGAAAAAGGATGGATCGCTGCGGATGTGCATTGACTATAGAGCACTCAACAAGATCACCATCAAGAACAAGTATCCGATTCCCTTGATTGCGGACTTGTTCGACCAGCTTGGCAAAGTGCGATACTTCACCAAACTTGACTTGCGTCCCGGGTACTATCAAGTGCGCATCGCCAAGGGAGATGAACCGAAGATAGCATGCACAACAAGGTACGGGTCTTTCGAATTCCTTGTGATGCATTTTGGCCTTACTAATGCACCTGCCACATTTTGCACGCTCATGAACAAGGTGCTCCAACCATTCCTCGACCGCTTCGTGGTCGTGTACTTGGACGACATAGTGGTGTATAGCACCACGCTCGAGGATCATGCCCAACACTTATGACAAATCCTCCAAGTACTCTGAGACAACGAGCTCTTCCTCAAGTTGGAGAAGTGCTCGTTTGCCCAACAAGAAGTGGAGTTCCTTGCCCACAAGATTACGGGCAAGAAGTTTATGATGGAGAATGCCAAAGTGAAGGCCATCCTCAAATGGGAACCTCCCTCAAAAGTGCCCGAACTTCGCTCATTCCTTGGGCTGGTGAACTACTATCGCCGCTTCATCAAGGGCTACTCAGCCAAAGTGACACCCTTGACGGATATGCTCAAGAAAAACAGAACGTGGCATTGGTCCGAAGAGTGCCAACGCGCATTCGAGGAGTTGAATAAGGCAATTTCGGAGGAACCCGTTCTCGCTCTTCCGGACTACACTAAACCCTTCGAAGTCCAAACGGATGCCTCAGATTTCGCCTATAGGAGGAGTTCTCATGCAAGAAGGCCACCCGATAGTGTTCGAGAGTCGAAAGCTAAACGATACGGAACGCTGATACATGGTGCAAGAAAAAGAGATGACAACCATCATACATTGCTTGCGGGTGTGGCGACATTACTTGCTAGGCTCTCACTTCACGATTATGACGGACAATGTGGCGACAAGCTACTTCCAAACTCAAAAGAAGTTGAGTCCGAAGCAAGCACGGTGGCAAGATTTCCTAGCGGAATTTGATTATCAGCTCGTGTACAAACCTGGTAAAGCCAATGTCGTTGTGGACGCTCTAAGTCGCAAAGCGGAATTGACAACACTTAGCATGAGCCAACCGAAGTCCGACCTTGTCTCACGCATCAAGGAAGGCCTCCAACAAGATCCGCTAGCAAAGGATTTGCTGGAGAAGGTGCTCGAGGGAAAGACAAGGTGATTTTGGCAAAAGGAAGGCATCTTCCTCACCAAGGGAGATCGGCTGTTCGTGCCAAGGTGGAAAAATTTACGGAAGGAAGTAATTAAGGGGTACCACGACTCCAAGTGGGTTGGTCACCCAGGAATCGAGCACACCACCGCACTAGTATAAGCCTCGTATTTTTTGCCACACATGAGGGACGACATCGAGGCATATGAGTGAACTTGTCTTATGTGTAAACAAGACAATGTGGATCATCAACTCCCAACGAGATTGTTGGAGCCGCTACCACTAGCAACAAGGCCATGAGAAAGTGTTTTCATAGACTTCATCACATCGTTGCCCAAGTCCGAAGGTTGCGGAAGTATCATGGTCGTTGTCGACTGATACAGCAAGTATGCCACATTTATTGTTGCACCAGTCGATTGCAAAACGGATGAGGCAGCCCGCCTATTCGTCAAACACATTGTGAAACTTTGGGGAGTTCCAAGGAGCATTGTAAGCGACCGAGACCCTCGGTTCACTGGGCATTTTTGGACGGAGCTCTTCAAGATGTTGGGGACCGATCTCAAGTTCTCGACATGCTTCCACCCACAAACGAATGGGCAGACCGAGCACATTAATGGCCTCCTCGAGATATACTTGAGGCATTATATGAGCGCTCATCAGCGGGATTGGGTGAAACTACTTGACATTGCCCAATTTTCTTATAACTTGCAGCGAAGTGAGGCTACGGGCAAGAGTCTGTTCGAGATCATCATGGGATTCTAGCCCATGACCCCCAACGCCATAGCCTTGGCTTACGGAGGGAAAAGTCCCGCGACACACAAGCTCGCCCGCGAATGGCGTGATGAAGCGAACATCACGCAAGCCTATATCGACAAAGCCGTGAGGAAAATGAAGAAATTGGCAGATATAAGGAGACGACATGTTGAGTACAAGGAAGGTGATCAAGTCATGATCAAAATCCTACCCCAATAATTCAAGACATTGCGGAAAGTCCACAAGGGGTTAGTGAGGCGCTACGAGGGACCCTTCTGAGTTGTTCGACGTGTGGGCAACGTCTCGTATCAACTCCAACTTCCGCCAAGACTCAAGATCCATCCGGTCTTCCATGTGAGTCTTCTCAAGCCATACCACGAAGATATGAGAGACCCAAGTTGCGGAGAATTGAGGCGCGCGCCAACCGCCGTTGTCACTGCGTTCGACAAAGATGTGGACTACATCATTGCGGACCGTGTGGTTTCGAGGAGGGGTGTGCCAGCACATAGCGATTACTTGGTGAAGTGGAAAACCTCCCCGAAAGCGAAGCCACTTGGGAACGTGAAGACGATATGTGGCAATTCGATGAGCACATCCAGAATTTCAAGCGTGAGAGCGCGACGAGGACGCTGCGAGCTTAGGTGGGGGAGGATGTCGCAGACCGCCCAATTCGCTAGCCCAATTGCCCACAATTTCGGGCTAGAGACCAACACAAGGCCAAGAGTGCTAGCTTGGCCCAATTCCGGAAAGTTCTAGGCAACTCTAGCACAAATAAGCTTGTAAATATTCTAGAATACTCTATACAATTCCAGCACATGTAAATAGTTAGGAAGTCGTAGAATTCTCTAAAATCTCTAAAGCTTGGCAAGCCTCCCCTATAAATATGGGATGACATTAGGCATTTGCATCCAACAAACACAACAACAAGCATTGTAAGCAACTCAAGTATTGTAATATCTCTTTGTGCAATACAAGTTTTCTCATTCGGCTCCATTGCTCTCTTTTCTAGTTCGAGAAATTTTAGGTTTACTTAGCAACATTCGGCAAAGTTGTCTAAGTGCCGCACGGGTTAGCTGCGCAAAATACTCATCCCGTGACACAAAGCTGTGGATAATTAATGCAAAAGTTGAATTATAATTGAATATTATATTGTATTATAATATAATTTATATTATATTCTTCTTTTGATTTTCATCTTTTTATATTATAATAATTAATACATAAAAGAAAAATTATAGTATGTATGCATTTTAAATTATTTTTTAATTTTATTATGATATTATATTATTTAATATAATATAATAACCTATTATATTATAGTAATTGGCAATAGCTCTAAATCACTGCTATTGCCACCTATAGTTGTAAGTGAAGCCACTAGTCCCCAAATTTAGACATCCATTCGAATTGATTTTAGTATCTTTGGAATCCTTGCTTGAATGTTGCAATGAAACATGCTTCATCGAAAACCAAGGTTTCTTTCGCCATAGATCTATGGTCAAAGCTTTAAAAATTTGATGGTAGAGCATGTACTATTGCTATCCTTAACTGATGAGGATTTCAACATTACCAAAAAACAACATCAAACAAAACCAAAATGTTGTGTTGGTAGCAGTTTGCAGTGATCTGCGGTAGTTGATGCGACTATCAGTGATTTATTTTATTTTTATTTGTAAAAATTAATTAATAAATGTAATATAATAACAATTGAAATATTAACAAATATACATAATATTAATTTCTTATAAACATAAAATATTATTTTATATAATACAATACAGTGCAACACTAAATGTTATATAACATTAATATAATATAATATTTATACCATACACAATCATTAAATAATGCAATATAATGTGACAAAAGTACCCAAAAGACGCGCCACTATGAATACTTCCAAAATTCTCCTTGCCAAACATCCCTTCTTTCTCATACCAAATTTTTTTTTTTTTATTACTTCAAAGTAAGAAAATTTTGGGAATCACCGTCCCATTGTTGAAAACTTTTGGAAGGAAAGCAGTTTGTGATGTTAATTTAGGTTAGGTTTTTTTACTAAATTATAAAATGTAAAATTGAATTTTAATTTTTGTAATTTTATTTTTGAATATTACCTAACTAAAGCCCAATAGATATAAATCCAAAAAGAAAATGTTGTACTCTCATTGTGTCTATTAAATAGGACTTACTCGAACCCACCCATTAACTTTTAGGTGAAAAAATGAAAACTCAAATTCATTCATTATTAATCTCCAGTTATCCAAACACACCATTTAACCCGCTATTTTTGTAATTTAAAATAATTCTTATAATAATTTACAAAGCACACATATACAATAATACAAAAATAATAATTAATATAAAGAATGTTAACATCATCAAATGACGCAGTCTATAAAAATTATGAAAAAAAAAAAAAACATAGAATGAGATTTGTGGTACCTAAAAAAAATTCGTATTTGGTGAAGAAAATTGACTAACATTCAATGCAAATCATACAATCACAACTGTAAATACTTGGAAATTTAAGGTTTATGATTACTTTACATAAATAGTTAATTTTAAATAATTTTTTCTTTAAAATTTTAAAGTTTAAGTTATTAAATTATTCATATCAAGTGTAATGGGTAATTGGTGAAATATATTTTAATGCTTAAATACAAATCTGACCCTTATGGAACCCGAAGGATTTAGTGCAGTAACACACCTTCCATACCTTATTCTCTTATGCATTATTGGTTTAATTCTTTCATGCACGATTAAATCCTTCCATAGTTCTTTTGCTTCAACAATACTGTATGCCTATAATATGAAAAAAATAATGGGTTTGCCTTGATGATTCAGATGTAGCGATATTATTTTCATTAGCAGAAATTCATATAATATTTTGAAATTGTTATATTTACCTTTACAAAATCATGCAAAATTTCAACTACTTTTGCTAGAAAGATTTTAAATGCAAATGTCTTATCAACCCGTTCTACATATAAAATGAAGTAAATACTTGTTTAATCTTTATATTTTCACTTAAATTTTAATTTAATCTCCATATTTTAAAGAATACCTTTAAATATCCTTATAGTTAAAAATGTTATATTCTTAACCTTATTTTTTCTTTTCTTTTGCAATAATATCCTTTCAATAATATTTTTGACATTAATTAATTTATCTATAAAAAATTTAAGAGTGATGATACGGTCACAAATTCTTGTACAAACTTATGTGGCATTAATTCATTGGTTGAATGAAAATATAAAATAATAGAAATAAATCATGTGGGCTAAGAGATATTTAATTCAACCAATAAATTAATGTCACATCAGTTTGTACAAGAATAAATTTATACAAGAGTTTGTGACTATATCATTATTCAAAATTTAATTAACAAATTAATTGATAGAACTTGTATTTTTTGTATTGTGAAACAATCTTACCAATAATTATTTATAAACAAATAATTTACCAAATTAACCTAAAGGTAAAATAATAATATGAAAGTTTATGTCACTTTTTAAGGTTAATTTGATAGATTATCATTTTTTTATATTAATATCCTCAAGAATATTGTTGTAAAGATATTATTGTAAAAAAAAAAAAGGTAAGATGGGAGTGTAACATACAATAGGAGTGTCTTTTTTTTTTTAATATAAGAATTAAATAAATAGTAATTCAAAATATAAGGACAAAATAAATATTTACCCTATAAAATGCAGAGATATTTTTTTTATGTGAAATTGGAAGAAGAAAATATTGCAAAAGTAATTATGGAGCCACAACCAATTAGTACAAACAAGTATATACAAACTGATATAATATAAAAATTTTATTTATATAAAATTATGATGAGCTCACATGACTTAAAAAATAATTATTATTTCTTTTTAAGACAATCTCTTCATACCCCATTATTTTGTACACAAATTTATGGTTACATCATTAATGAGTACTCCAGTCATCCACAGATGAGTTTGTAGAACTATACTCTACTGTCACCCCCTCTGAGTTCTGCCCTTGAAAGAATGAAAATTTTCAGTAAATGCAAAATAAATTTGGATTTATCATTAAGATTTTCGTTGGTTGTTATTGAAAGAAGCTTTGACCCAACAGAAAGTTCTAACAAATGCTATATTCAACTTCATGACCATCAAGGGGTAATCCAATTAAATTTTATTTTAATATATGTTGCAAAAATTAATAGGAAACAGAAACCAATTTAAAGAAATGTGGTGTTCCTCAAGCTGAGCTTGCCAAGTATAGCAGGAGAGGCTCTGACGTAGGCATTGTCATTAAGAGCAACTATAATATGATCTTATGAATGTACCGATTATTGAGACTGCGGATTCTAGCTAGCTCTCCATGCGAACATGCCACTTCAAAGGTTCCGAGGGCTAGCTAAAAAATCAAGTCTAGTGTAACCCAA
Organism: Citrus trifoliata; assembly: GCA_018350135.1. Taxonomy (NCBI): domain Eukaryota; kingdom Viridiplantae; phylum Streptophyta; class Magnoliopsida; order Sapindales; family Rutaceae; genus Citrus; species Citrus trifoliata. The sequence continues at coordinate 12,695,782 of CM031387.1, read as the reverse complement.
TGAGCCATATTAGAAGTTAAAATTAAGAATTCATAAAAGTAAAGTTTTGATCACATGTAAACATGAAACCGACGAAAAATAATAAATAATTGGCATCAGAACACTTGATGACACAATATATGAAGAAATTTCTAGATGAATGTTTACCATGAATGTCTCTAATGAAAATAGCAACAAACAGTTTTGAATGATAAAATGCTGAAAGTTTAATAGTTAAACCCATAATTAATCATAGTCTCTGTCTAAACTCCATGTGGGTTATAAAACAATAAAGTTTGGAAAATTCGTAAGATGAGGTCCATATCATATACGCTTCACTTATATACAAGCTAAAGAGTACATGTGATAAACACTAGCTACAAGATAACTACAAGGATAATTACAACAATAAGGCTAGCTATAATGATAATAATATGAAAGTATCATATCAAGACATGTTTCATGAGAACGGCATAATTCCCGACCTCATCTTGTTGTCGCTTTTTTTTAGAATTGCAGTGAGTATTACTAAGCCTTTAAAGAAGATCATCTTTCTTGAACCAGAAGGGGAGGAGAAGATACCAAGAGGGGTGAGGTTATGAAAAACTACCGACGTTTGCTGTTGTTGTAGCTGCCAGCCAGGGGCCATTCATTTAGAAAGTGCTTTAAGAACAAAGGTCAGAAACAAGAAGATCTTGCCTTTGGTTCATGGGTGAAAGCTATCGCTTTCGTAGATCGTTTTAGACACAATAGAGGTGATGAAAAGTGGAATCGAAGTAATAGTAAAAGGGATGAAGAGCCTGTGAATCAAGAACACCATCAAATCTAGCAACAAGACCGGAGACAAGCCAACTGAGATGTAGAAAATTTTGGGGGAGCCGGAAGGAAAACGGCGGTATAAAAAAGGGGAAATGGACGATCAAAATGAAACCCAAGAATTGAGCTTGGACAGCAAAGTCCAAACTAGTTAAGATGAGGAAGTGGTAGAAGATGGCCAACAACAGCCAAGGAAAAGCCCGAAAAGCCCAAGACCAGAAAATAGAAACTTCAGGGACAGAACACTAATGCCAAAGATGATAGCAGAATCGGGCCAATTGTGAAGAAAAGACCCATTGGTGATTTAGATAGACCAAGCCCAGCAGATAAAAAACTTTGCTCCCCCTTAAGCCACATAGAATTTGATTAATAGTGTGATTAGTAATCAGTAAGAAAAATAGAGTGAAATAAGAATGGATTACAATCAAAATAAAAAATAAAAATTAGAATAAATTATTTATTTTATCTGTAGGGATTGGAATCAGAATAGTTTATATTATTATTGATGTATTTTTTTTGTCTTAGAATTGAAATGGTTTGTCAAAAATTACTAAAATTACCTTAGTTGATTATTGTCATTAATTTTATAATAATTGTTATTATAATTATTATTATAAAATAATTATAATAATTATTATAAAATAATAATAATAATAATAATAATAATAATAATAATAATAATAATAATAATAATAATAATAAAGGACCTATTGTAAATATTGCAAAACTTCTCCAAGGATTAAAATGCAAAATTGACAAAAATTAATTGAGGACAATTTGAGAATTATAAAAATTTAATTTGGGTACAATAGGAAGTTTAAGAAATGAGAACTTAATTCTCAACCCCCACGGAAATCAAGTTCTCATTCCTTAATCAATAATGATAGGATCCTACTATTTGGATTTCAATGTAAGTCCCAACTAATATGGCATCGCCACATCAATTGTTCCATTAATATTTATTAATTTAGGGTTAATTATAATTTCACCCCTCTATTATATGAATTTTATTTTCACCTCCAATAAATCTCAGCTTATGATATTCCTAATATTCCCACAAAACCTAGCCGTAATCCCAACTTATTCAACATATAGAATTCTAAGATTTTTTTTTAAAATTTATGACGGTTGCTAATATATGATCTTCGATATCATTTATAGGTTGTTTCAGTTCTACAAATGGTATGGAAAACTGATGGGGCTTGAAGTTATCAAAAGAACCTCACATAAAGACGATGAAAGGGTATTGAAAATTTGTGTCAGGTTGATTCTTAAACTCCCACTTTAGGTAGTGCTTAATTCTTTTATCATTCTAATTTATGCGTGTATTTTTATTTTAGATTTTATTCTCAGCCTTTAAGTTGTGTTTTTGATAACAAATAATTAAATTTTTTGTTAAGATTCAAGGTATTGCTAAAATATTTCATATTATTTGTTATAGGCTTTTTACTTCTTTGAACTTTTGAAAGTGAAAAATGTATCATAATTCAGTTTAATTATATTGTTAATAAAATAAATTTTATCATTTGATAACATGGTCCGTTGGTTGCTGACAAACTAAGCTGAAACGATAACTTTTATAGGATGAAAAAAAATACTTTTATCTTTCAATATGAATGGTGGTTATGGTTATAACTTTTAATTCTTCCATTGTGATTGAATTATAATCTTTCATTTGTTTTCTTTCAACATCTAGAATTGTACCTCTTGATTGTGCATTAGGAAAAAAAATTTCAATTGCCTTTTGTGTAACCTCTTGATTCTATTTGTTGAATAAGATTCTAGAATTGTACATAATCAAGCAGTTATAAAGACTTTAAAGCTAGAATTGTACCTCTTGATTGTGCATTATCTTGTTTCACCAATTTTTTTTTTGTCATTCATCGCTATCTTGCAGTATTCGCCTTGACAATTTTTGCAAGCACCAGAGAAGTATAAGTTTTCCTAATGATTGAAAAATACCAACATTATTTAAATGTGATGCCTCTGGTCAATTGTCGTTGTTAGGAAATTAATGGGTGAAACAGACACGCAGTTAAAGTGAAATTGGAAGAAAAATGAAGAATAACCACAAAAGAGAATACCAGAAATTACGTGGTTCATCTTTTAGCCTACGTCCACAGGCGAAAACAGAAGAAAATATTTAACTAGTGAAATAAAGATTACAAGTATTGTAATATTTTGGCTCACTACCCAAAACTCCAATACATCAAATCTCTCACTCACTAATTACACAAGAGCATTAAAACTCTTAATCTCTCACACAACTCTTTCTCTTTTACAAAACAGAGAAGAGAAACTTAAGGAAAAAATGGAATTGATAAAATGAGGAGGGAGCCTATTTATTTATAACAAAAGTTTTGGCTATTGTTCATTTAATATTTAATTATTTTTTTCCTTTCCTTCTTCGGTCCGGCATCTCTTTTTTCTTCTCTCTCTTTTTTTTTTCTTTGGTCAGCACCAAATCCTTCTTCTTTTTGTTTTCGTTGATTCAAAGAATGCAGCAAAAGCCGCATTCTTCTTCAAAAAATGGTGGGCACCACCTTCTAGAAAAAGGTGGTGCTTGGCTATTTTCCACATTCTCCCACTTGGAGATTAGATTGAAAAACAATCAATCTCTACACCATCCTTTCTGCTTCGTCGTAACCATGTTGCCTACGTTTCTACTAAGCCACAAGAGGATCTACTCCAGATAAACTTGTCAGTATTGATTGGATTAGTCAAAACATCTGCTAGATTCTCTTTCGTATGGATTTTCTGCAAATCCACACTTCTGTCTTCCACTACTTCTCGAACGAATTGATACTGAACTCCTATATGCTTTGTCCTGGAATGAAAGGTTGGATTCCTTGCAATGTTCAAGGCACTCTGACTGTAACAAAATACAGAAATTTTATGTTGTTTGTGCCCAAGCTCCTCCAAAAACCTTTGTATCCAAATAGCTTCTTTGCAAGCTTGTGTAGTTGCCATGTATTATGCTTTTGCTGTAGATAAAGTCACAACGATCTGCAGTTTAGAAACTCAGCTTACAGCTGCTCCTGCAAGTGTAAACACATAATCAGTAGTGGATTTTCTTTTATGAATGTCTCTTGCAAAATCTGAATCCACAAAACCCCTGACAGTAAACTCTGATCCTCCATAACATAATGCAACATCTAAGGTTCCTCTGATGTATCTCAGAATTCTCTTCATAGCTATCCAATGCTCTCCACCAGGATTCGCTATGTATCGACTAACTGCTCTCACTGCTTGTGCAATGTCTGGTCTAGTACATATCATAGCGAACATCAAACTTTCCACTGCTGATGCATACGGTATTCAAGACATCTACTTCCTCTCTGTTTCATTGCTAGAACGCATACTTGAGGATAATTTGAAATTAACAGGAAGTGGGGTAGAAATTGACTTACAATCTTGCATGTTGAAGCGCTGCAAGATTTTCTTCAAGTAATTCTTCTGTGAAAGCTAAATCTTCATGTTATTTATGTCTTGGTGAATTTGCATCCCTAGAATCTTGTTTGCTGGTCCCAAGTCCTTCATTTCAAACTCCTTAGCCAATTGTGCATTCAATTCTTGGATTCGATCTTTGTTGGGACCTGCTACCAACATGTCATCCACATACAACAGCAAAATGATGAAATCATTATCTTCAAACCTCTTGTAATATGTACAATGGTCTTAACTCAATCTGTTGTATCCAAGGCTCATAATGAAGGAATTAAATCTCTTATACCAACACATCGGTGCCTATTTGAGACCATATAGAGATTTGTTTAACGTGCAAACCAAGTTTTCATTTCCTGTTTTTGCAAAACCTTCTAGTTTGAGCATATATATTTCTTCTTCAAGTTCTCTATGAAGAAATACAGTTTTCACATCTAACTACTCTAGATGTAGGTCAAATGTAGCACACATTGCCAAGACTATTCTGACTGTTGTGAGTCGAACCACTGGCGAAAATATCTCGTTGAAGTCAATACATTCTTTTTGAGCATATCCTTTCACCACCAATCTCGCACGATACCGCTCCACTTGGTCATTACCATCACGTTTGATCTTGTAGACCTATTTGTTTCCAACGGCTTTTCTTCCACGTGGTAGTGGTACAAGTTCCCATGTCTTGTTCTTGTACAGAGTTTCAATTTCTTCTTGCGTTGCTGTCATCCACAAAGTAACATCTGAGTTTTCTAAAGATTCATGGAAAGTTGATGGCTCTTCATCCTCTGTTAGAAGATAGTACGCAACATTGATCTTTGTGACATACTCTGAGTGCCACGCCGGCGGTCGTTTCTCACGAGTTGACCGACAAACTTCTGGAGCCTCAGACTCGACTGGTTCTTGTTCTTCGTGCTTTGGTGCTGCTTTCGAAGAATCTGAATCTTCTATATTATTTTCCACATATACTGGCACAGTCTCTAACTTTTCTTTTGCAGTGCCATCATCATCATCTCTCCTTTACAATTGATCTTCTATAAAGATAACATTTATGCTGATGACGATCTACAAAAGGTGGTGCTTGGCTATTTTCCACAGTCGTTATAAGAAATTATTTTAACCTTTTGGCCTATGCTACTTTTGATTTCACTGGATTTAGCACATTAATTTCTTCCTTGTAATTGTGTTGAAGGTGTTCGGTCATCAACTTTTAACATCAAGTCCTGAATTTCCTACGCATTATTGGGATTTAATTCATTTTTTATTACTTAATATATGTTGGCTATACATTTTTTAAATTATGTTTTATTCATTACTTATAGGTATGAGACGCAATGATCCTTTACTATATATGAAATACATATTGTTGTGTAACTATTGTTAAGATTTATACAAACAATCTAGAAAGTTAAGATGAAATCCGAAATTGATTGCGATTTTTATGCACAATATGTAAGTTGCCATGTATGCTTCAACTTTTGTTAAAGTGCATATACTATTAATGGATGTTATAAAAAATCAACTATATAGGATGAGAAATACTCTTTGAGAAAAATTGTTCCACTTAGTCACATAATTTGAAAATAAATTTTAGAATGAGTTAATAAACAGAGACCAAAAAGAAAGAAAGCCTAAATTAACATAAATTTTATCTTTAATACAAAATAACCATATTATTTAATGACATGAATTTTCCAGAAATCAAGCTCTTCTCCACCAGATGATTCCCAAAACTTAGCTTTTGTTTATTGACACCAAACTATATATTTTCGCCATCTCTTTGAAACTTGGTGTTGCCCTGTACAAAAAGCAAATTTAATAAAATAATTACAATCATATGTTTTATGCCATAATGATTATATTAAATAACTAAAAGAAAAGGTGGTGAGGGATGAATTACTTGAATGTGATTTCCATAAGTAAATTCTGAATGAATCATATTATCTACTCCTCCATATAATGTGTTTGCAAGTACATCTTCTTATATACCAGGACGGATCTTAGGATTCTACATGCAATTCATTAGAATTATAGATAAATCACTATTAAAACATAAGTAAAACAAGTAATATATGAAAATGAAAATAAAAAATAATGGAATTCATAATTAGTACAACAATTAAAGCAACATGTTTAACTTTTGTATTAAAAATTGCCAATCAATAATAATACATGTACAATAGTGCTCTCTTGTGTCGTAAGAATTTGAAGCTAACGGTTAGAAAAAGATTAGATATCAATGCCAACAACATAATTGCTTTTACTTCTTTCAATATCCTTAACGAAAAAGAATATTAATTAGCAAAGATTTATACATAAAAGTATTCTACAAGCTTCTTTGATTAGTTTAGTTCTTACCTTCACTTTTTTTTTTTTGGCTCAACTTTTGATTGCTTCCATTTAAATATGGGTCTATCTTTAGATTTAGCAACTAGTGGAGTAAGAATTTTAAAATTCTCATTTGAAATATTATGAAAATCTTTTCCTTTCATTCTATCATCAATCAAGTTGTTGTTACAAAAGCTTCTTCCACCAATATTTATTTTAGACATAGTTTCTTTTTTAGATCATTCATTACCTCCAACACCATAATTTATTTATCCTCATTGTCAGCGACCAAATCTATGACTTAATAAAATGAACTACTCATCTTATCAACTTAAAGATATTCAAGTTTAGTGCTCCAATTATTGTAACTTACCTTCACTTTAGTGTGGCATCATTTAACATCCTTCCTCCATTGCCTTAAAATGTATTGTGTAGGAACATAGAAAATTCTTCTTTGAATAAGCACAATAAGTATATGCCGACATAATATTTCTCTAAACTCAAACAATGAACAATTGCATTTAACTTTACCAATAACAAATCTAAATTTGTTAAATATATAAAGTCAAATGTGATAATATTACCAAACTCTTAATTTGTAGCCCTACTCCTTGCATCAGCCCAAAATCTATTCATCTTTAGCGAAGAAACTATTTTCGTCGCTACAAGTACTTTTTAGCAACAAAAAAGAACTTTTGTCGCTAAAGTCATACTAGAAAAAATATATTTAATAATTACTTTTAGCGACGAACAATTCATCGCTAAAGAGTACGTATAGCGACCAAAAATTAGTTTCGTCGCCAAAAAATTAAGCAGCTAAATATATGTTTGTGCCAAAACCTTCAGCGATGAAAATTTAATATACTATTCGTCGCTAAAAATAGTTTTAGGGACAAAAGGTTTTCGTCGCCATAAGTAGTTTTAGCAACGAAATCTATTTCATAGCTAAAGCTATTTTTAGCTACAAATAAATTTTGTCGTTGAAACTTTTTGATATGCCAAAAAAACATGTTTTGGCGATGAAAATTATTTTCGTCGATAAAAATTATTTTAGCGACGAAATATATTAATCGTTAAACTCTTTGTATGCCAAAAGAGATTGTTTCGGCGACAAAAATACACTTCATCGCTAAAAATAGCTTTAGCAACGAATAAATTGTCACTAAAATTCTTTGATATGTCAAAAGATCATGTTTTAATGACGAATAAAATTTGTCGCTAAAGCTCTTTGACATCTTAAATGGCCATGTTTTAGCGAGAAAAAAAAATTTCGTCGCTAAAAATTGTGAAAATTAAAAAAATTGGCGGATGATTTTGCGTCAAAATTTAAGACATTTAGCAATGAAATTGAATTTCGTAGCGTAGAAGAAGTTTGAATTATCAACCTGCATTATTGAAATCTATTCTTATATTGCAGCAGCATTATTGTGTAAATTTTATTGAACTCACAAGTGCACGAATTTATTGTAGTATAGATCAATGGTGACGAGTGTCGATCCCATGAGGAGGTGGATTTTAATTATATGTAGAATTAATTTTGTATGAGGTGGTTAGATTTTGTGGTGAAAGTGACTTAAATTATCCTAAAATTAGAATTGAAATGGCGAGAATAAATTCTAAAATTGGAATCGAAATGGTGAGAATAAATTGAAAAGAAATCTATTGAAATGACGTACTAGGTATCTGGATCCGTATCAACGTGCATCATGGGCTAAATAATCATTATTAATGCCAATTAAATCATGATGGGGGAATCCACACCTCATGAACCATGTTCTAATCAATATGGTACTAAGGGCTTATCGTGACAAATAATAATAACTTTGTATTAGGGCGCCGATGAAATCAGGGCGGTATTTAGACAAGACTATTATTATTTGTCGACGAGAAGTCAAAATATCTACAAAAACTAGAGGGGAAAAGAAAATCAATTTACCAAATAAAGCCCATAAAAATAGTTTTACAAAATTGAATCTGCCTTTTAAGATGAGATTTTACACGTTGAAGTGATTTAAGAATATTCAAGAGAAACGGTTTAAGTATGGTACTCATGATTAACAATGAAAAGAGAAAACTTAATGGTTAAACAAACACACTTATGCAAAAATAATTTCAATTAGCAAAAGAATAATATAAAGAAAGAAAGAAAAAAATCAAATCACCGAAAAGAAAAAAAAATCAATTCAAATTTGGTGGGTCACCCAAATTTATTTCGATGTCTTCTCCATGTGGTTGGTACTCTAGATATGGCTTTAATCTTTGACCATTAACTTTAAACGTGACACCGTTCTTTGGGTTCTTAATTTCAATTACCGCATGTGGAAAAACAGTATGTACAATAAATAGGCCAGACCAACGAGAGCGTAACTTACCTGCGAATAAGTGCAAGCGAGAATTGAATAAAAACACTTTTTGACCTGGAGTGAAAGATTTTCTCATAATTTACTTGTCGTGGAAGACTTTCATTCATTGCTTGTAAATCTTGGTATTTTCGTATGCATTATTGCGAATTTCTTCAAGTTCTGCCAGTTGTAATGTTCTTTCTGAGCTGACTTGCTGCATATCAAAGTTAAATTTCTTGATGGCCCAATATGCACTATGCTCGAGTTTCACATGTAAGTGGCAAGCTTTTCCATACATTAGCCTGCAGGGTGACATCCCAACCGGGGTCTTGAAAGCTGTTCTATATATCCATAATGCATCATCAAGTCTTAATGACCAATCTTTTCTGTCTGGCCTCACCGACTTTTCTAATATGTGCTTTATTTCTCGATTAGAGATCTCAACTTGGCCACTAGTTTGTGGATGATATGGGGTCGCCACTTTGTAAGTGATTGAATACTTTATCAAAAGAGTTTTGAATGTTTTGTTACAAAAGTGGGCACCACCATCACTGATTATTGCTCGAGGGAATCCGAAGCGCGAAATAATGTTGCTTTTCAAAAATCCTATCACCACCTTGTGATAATTGGTTCTGCACGTAATTGCTTCTACCCATTTTGATACGTAGTCAATAGTAACCAATATGTGTTGATGGCCAAAAGAATGAGGGAAGGGTCCCATGAAGTCGATACCCCATACGTCAAAAATCTCAACCACTAAAATTGGATTTAGTGGCATCATTTTCCTTCTTGTAATGCTCCTCATTCTATCACATGAAGAACAGAAAGTGTAAGCATCTCGAAATATAATTGGCCAATAGAAACCACATTGTAAAACTTTAGTCCCTGTTTTCTTAGCACTGAAATGGCCTCCACAAGCTTGTTCATGGCAGAATGAAAGGATATTCTGAATTTCATTTTCTGGGACACATCGTCTAACAATTTGATATGCACAATACTTGAACAAATACAGGTCATCCCAAAAGAAATTCTTTATTTCTGTAAAAAATTTAGCCTTGTCTTGCTTGGTCCAATGCTCTGGAAGTTGACCTGTAACAAGATAATTAACTATATCAGCATACCAAGGTAATACTTCCACACTCATTAATTGTTAACCTGGAAATGACTCATTCAATATTAATGGCTCTGAAATTGTGTCAAAACGGAGACGAAAGAGATGGTCCGCCACAACATTTTCTGTACCTTTCTTATCTTTGAATTCCAAGTCAAATTCTTCTCTGACTGTTTTGGGTGAAGGAAGATTAGAAATGAGATCCACCTTGGTTTTGTCAACCTCAATACCTTTACTTGAAATGATGTGACCGAGAACAATACCTTGTTTTACCATAAAATTACACTTCTCACAATTTAAGACTAAATTTTTCTCGATACATCTCTGCAGAACTAATGTTAGATGATGTAAAAATTGATCAAACGAGTCACCAAAGACAGGAAAGTCATCCATAAAGACTTCAAGGAATCGTTCAACCATATCAGAAAAATTGCTTAACATGCATCGTTGAAATGTAGCAGGTGCATTACATAATCTAAATGACATTCTCCTGTATGCAAAAGTGTCAAAGGGGCAAGTGAAATCAGTTTTCTCCTGATCTGTTGGTGCTATGGGAATCTGATTGTATCCTGAGTAGTCATCTAGAAAGTAATAAAATTCATGGCATGTTAATCTATCAAGCATTTAATCAATAAATGGTAAAAGAAAATGGTCTTTACGTGTGAGGTTGTTTGGCAATGTTGAAGATGTTCATCTCCATAGTCATTTTGCCGAAGGACAACTGCATATTTCTAGTCCTGCATTGAATGTGAGCATCCGCAATTGCCAAGAAAGGTCGGCTTAGGATAATAGGAATGTACTTCCTTGAATCCTGTATTGGTTGAGTGTCAATTACAATGAAATCAAAAGGAAAATAAAACTTGTCTTCTTGGATAAGCACGTCCTCCACAATACCATGAAGTATTTTCGTGGATCGATCTGCAAGTTGTAACACCACTGGAGTTGGGTGTAATTCTCCAAGTTCAAGTTTCACAAATACTGAATAAGGCAACAGATTTATACTAGTTCCTAAATCCAATAAAGCATTCTTAATTGTATGGTTCCCTATACTACATGAGATAGTGGGGGAGATTGGGTTTTTGCATTTTAAAGAAATTTTGTGTTGGAGTATAGAACTAACGCTTTCTGTTAAAAATGTCTTTTTTTGAACATGAATGTTTCTTTTTTTAGTACAAAGGTCTTTAAGAAACTTGGCATAAGATGAAACTTATTTTATAGCATCAAGTAAAGGAATGTTAATATTTATCTGTTTGAAGATTTCAAGAATCTCAACTGTGGATTTTCCCTTCTTTCCTTTAGCTAACCTCTGAGGAAATGGAGTTTTAGGAATATATTCTCGTGGGTTGGTTTCTTCTTTTTCCTCCAATGGTGAGTCCTCAACATTCACAAATACAATTTGATTTTCTTTTGTCACCGGTATCTCCACTTTGTTGTCGACTTCTTTTCTTTTTCGCAATGTTATGATTGCTTTGACCTCTCCATGCTGCTGTGGTGAACTGATACTTGCTTCTGTACTCCTTTAGGATTAGGCACCGGTTGAATTGGAAACTTGCCTTTCTCAACAGTAATTGCCAAGGTCTGAACTGAAGAAGTAAGTTGTCTCACCATCTTCTCGAGGCTTGAAACTGATTGGGCTTGTGAGTTGAACCTTGTTCTCAACTCATTTCGTAGTCCATCAATTGTGCGGTTCTATTGCTCAATCGTAGAGTGAGTAACATTCTTGAAATTCTGGAATGCATCCTCCCATGGTCTGGGTTGAGAGTAGTTTTGATTCGAATTGTATGGTCTAAATAGTGACTGAGAGGCTTGAGGAACTTGAGAAATTTGTTGCATTGGTGGAGCTGGAGCTGCTGTTCTATTATGTTGGAATCCTTGAGACCATGAAAAATTGAGGTGGTTTGTCCATTCATAATTATATGTGTTGGAGTATGGGTTGTAATTTGATGGTTTTCTCATTACACCTATGGCATTGGCTTGATCTGGATATGTGTCAGGGTCATGTGGTTCTGTTGATTTAGCAGTCGATAACAATGCTATTTGTTGAGAGAAACCTTTAACCATCTCAGTTGACTCACTAATATGAACCTCATTCACTCCCTTAATTTTTTTAGTGTTCCTAAACGATCGACTCGGTTGTTGGGAATTATCTGCTTGTCTTTGGAAGAACTCTCAAATCTCTGATGCACTTTTTGACATTAGCTCTCCTCCACTTGTTACCATTAGCTATTCTTACACATTCGATAATAATCCCTCCAAAATGTATTGGCATTGGTGTCATTTCTCGTACCCATGATGTGGACACTTCAAAAGTAGCCCATTGAATCGCTTTCATGTTTCGAAAAACTGCTCGTCTTCTCTTTGAGTAAACTCCGAGATTTCCCTGCGAATAGCATTGGTTTTATGCACTGGGAAATATTTATTCAAAAATTTAGTTACCATTTGTTCCCATGATGTAATGCTATTAGCAGGCAAAATATTTAACCATGAACGAGCTCTATCTTTTAAAGAAAATGGGAATAATCTGAGTTTAACATCATCGTCTGAAAAATTCTCGTATTTAAAAGTTTGACAAATAGCATGAAAATCATTCAGATGATTATATGGGTCCTTATTTTCTAGGCCATAAAATGTTGGGAGATAATTTAGCACACTGTGTTTTAATTCAAAACTCCTAACAGCTACATTTGGGTATCTTATACATGATGTGCTCAAATTAGCTAAAGGACTGAAGTAGTCCTTAAATGACCTCTCTGGTGATGCTTGTTGTTGTTGCAAATCCATTTTATTTTTAACGTTCTTGTGTGTGCGAAGTCTTTTTTCTAGTTCAAGGTCTATAGGTTTAAGATTAGGTAATAATGACCTACGACCATGCATGCAAGGAACAAAAAATAAATGGGAACAAAATAAATAAAAATAAAGAGGAAGGAGAAATTACGATACTAACCTTATCGCACTATTACAACCTTACTATAAAAATACACAAAAAAATACGTGAAATAAATTAATTAAAAAAAATTAGTAAGATAAACAAAAATTACAAAGAAGAAAAAAATAACTTGAAAATTAAATTATAAAATTTTAAAGAAGTGAAAAAGAAAAGAAATACTAACCTATAAATGCAGATTAACTTTTTTTTTCTTATTTTTAATAAAAAATACAAGTAAACAATTAAAAAAAATTATTCACAAAAATTAATTTTACGAATTAAAATAACTTACCTCCCCGGTAACGGCGCCAAAAACTTGTTGTTCAAATTTTATTGAACTCGCAAGTGCACGAATTTATTGTAGTATAGATCAATGGTGACGAGTGTCGATCCCACGAGGAGGTGGATTTTAATTATATGTAGAATTAATTTTGTATGAGGTGGTTGGATTTTGTGGTGAAAGTAACTTAAATTATCCTAAAATTGAAATTGAAATTGAAATGACGAGAATAAATTGAAGAGAAATCTATTGAAATGACGTACTTGAGTATCTGGATCCGTATCAACATGTATCATGAGCTAAATAATCCTTATTAATGCCAATTAAATCATGAGAGGGGAATCCACACCTAATGAACCACGCTTTAATCAATGTGGTGCTAAAAGCTTATCGTGCCAAATAATAATAACCTTGTATTAGGGTGCGGGTGATATCAGGGTAGTATCTAGACAAGACTATTATTATTTGTCGATGAGAAGTCAAAACATCCACAAAAACTAGAGGGAAAAAGAAAATAAATTTACCAAATAAAACTCATGACACACGTTGAGACTTTACCTTCAACCCAAGCTTGAAAGAAAATTAGCAACTCATAATTGAATTAGGGGCAAAATAAAAATTTATTAAAATACGTAGAAAATACAAGATAAAGAAGGAATTACAGAAAATGGAGGCAAAAAAATGAATTCAGTGCTATCAAATTAGGAGGGAGAGGTCCTTTTTTTATAGATACATTGAGTAAATCATAGCCATCGGATTAAAAACAGTTTGGACGCTCAGGATTGTGCCACGTCATCAGTCAACAGTACGCGGTTTGACCACGCGGTTTGAACAGTGACACGATTTGAACAGTAACGTGATTTGGTTGAAAATAATCTCATGTGATGGATGTACCGTACGCGCATTTTTTTGGTCCACTAATATGCTGCCACGTCACCATAAACAGTATATAAGAATTTTAGTCCAACAGGATCATGACACCTCATCAGTTAATGCCACATCATCGATCAATGCCATGTCATCGATCCATCTATGTGAACAGTGTCGTGAACAGTAACGTAGACAGTACTATATATGTGAATAGTACCGTACATGTGAATAATACCATTTTTCCTTTTATGCTCCTCTTAAGGTTTTCGACCATCCTGAGTTCAAAGGTAATGTTCGTTTTGCCGTTTGATCTCTCGTTTATTGTGAAATGACTCTGATGCCCCTAAAATATATAAAGTACTTAATTAAAATCAAACACACATAATTAAATTACAAGAAGCTTAAATACATAAAAATAAGAGTTGTTAGTAAGACTTGAAATGTAAAATAACGATTTTCTCCTTTATAAATATACATTTTCTAACACTCAACAAGCATCTCCTTTCCTAAGTCGTAAGCGTCTTTCTTTATTGAAGTAGTTTCTGGTATCTTTCCCTAAAAATATCCCCCTGCTTCAATAACTGAAGAATGAAAACTTTTATTTTCCCTAATTCCAGCTTTCTCCTTACATATGTTTTTATACTTCTATTTGTTTTAAGAACCGAGCTTTGTTTGGTGTGCTAAGCTCATGATTATGCTCATAAACAATAGAGCTCACTTTACACTTTCCATCATGGAGCACATTAACACTAACTTTAGCCTTGCAATTTGTTTTTGTTGTGGGACGCAATTTAAATGCATGTCTTGATTTACATCTTGACTTACCATTCTGTGAACAACTAAAACTCACAAATTTCAACACCCCTTTTATTAGGAAAATATGCTCTTTAAAAGAATATATGTTTATTTAATTGTAATAAATATTTTTTCTGATTAATAAAATTAATGAGGTATTTTATTCAAATATCTTAATTGCATTAATATTTTTATTAAAATCCATTTAATCATATTATATGTATGTATGTGATCACCATGTGGATTCACAGAAGACATAAATACAAGTTATCTTACGATTAAATAAATTTAGTTCGCAGTTGATAAATAAAATTGGGCACTTTATTTAGGTATAGATTGTAATGAATTCATTTAATAATTTGTCTTAATCATGTATGAATTTATTGATGTAGTACGACTACATTGAACAGGATAACATATGAGATTTAATTAATTTTGTAATAACTGTCAGACTTATTAAATCTCATAGGCATTGATTTTACTGTAATCTTAATCTTGAGTTAATTATGATTTCATGATTGTAATTGTTATTTCATTTGAGTTACCAATGGGCACGACACATACTTATGGTCAATATTACCCGGTATCTTGGTGGGAGCAATTATGAGTATTGGAGTTATGGATTAACAATATAGAATTTGTACAATACATCTCTTGATGGGTTTTCGGCACTTGATCATAGAATTTTCTGACCTGAGTGTGTCAACATATTTAGTATGTTGAAATGATCATTAGAGAAAACCAGTAAGTATCAAGGAATAAGATGTAATTAAATTGATTGGACAGTTGAGATATCGATTTAATTAACGATGTGGTACAAAGGATTGGGCAGTAAAGAAATCAATGTGGCTTGTGACGGATTATTATTTGAGTATACAATTATAGAGGTCAATTCCAATCTTTTAGTGGAGTAGATTTAGAATTACATAATTAGGCTAGTTTAATTACAGGCCTAATTATTATAGCCACTACTGTATGTTCCCAAATGATCTCCGGGTTAGCTCATTTAATTGACTGCGCTACTACTGGATTAATAAGTAAGATAACTAGTTATTTGGGTCAAAAACCTAAATATATCATTTAGTGGGAGGTTCCATTTAATTAGCTTATGTGTAAGGAGCCTTATGTTATTTTACAAGGTAGGTCCCTTATAGAAAAAGCAAGTAACATGAGTTTTGTTTTTTATTTATTTGGAGCCTAGGATTTTCATTAAAAGGAGATATAAAAGGCTTATTTTCTCTAAAGAAAAAGAAGAGAAGCCACTTTATACAGATCAGAGAAAAACATTTTTCTCTCTATTGTTGAGAGAAAAATTTTCTCGTGTTAATTGCTTTGGTAGTGATAAAGACGCCCACATGTCAAGTGCAGATCAAACCTGAGTTATAATCTGGAAGATCATTGGAGTCAGTTCGTGTTCTAACAAGCGTGGTGGTGACATATCGTGATCTAGGAGGCTAAATCATTTCAGCAGAAAAAGTCAAATCGGATTTTCAAGATACGATTTTTAGATTACAAATTCCTATATATTATATGAGAGCGGTCCTTAAAAGGTTTTATAAAAATTTAAAAACCTGATTTTTCCGCAACACCTTCCTCATATTTTCGCGAAGTTCTTTTGATAATTTCAAACCCCATCAGTTTTCCATACAATTTGTAGAACTGAGACAACTCAGCAGTGGTATCAAAGATCATTCTAATTTGGGCTTTTCCACTTCTTCTTCAACATCTGTCCCCTTTTCTATTTTGTTCTTACATTAGCAAGGGTATAACTTAAAATAATATCTTTAAGAAATTCATAAATAATGTTACAAAAAATATTTCTCAAAATCAATTTTTCAAGTAAATGTTCTTCCAATTCTATTCATTCAAGTTCCTCCATTTTAGTCATTAAAAGTAAATTAAAAAGCCTTAGAATTCTATTTGTTGAATAATTCTAGATTGTTGATTGACATTAAAAAATATAAATTTAATAACGATAAAATAATCAATTTTTTCACGTACACTGTCAATTAATACGCTCATTATTCTTAAATTAGCTTAACACTCCCTAAATATATTTTTATGGTAAATTAATTTGTAATCTACTAATTTTATTTTATTTTTATATTGTAGATATATTTCAAGAATAGAGATGAGTTGGAACTAGAAACGAGAGATAAAGAAGAATTATTGAAGCCATTTGGAATGCATTATTGTGGTGATGTAATTAAATAAAAATAAAAATAATAAAGAAAAGTAAGTAATCATGCTGGTAATAGTCATATGGTCATTTTGCCACCCAACCATCACCCATATGTTGCTGGTTTGTTTATGTGATAATAATAAAAAATAATAATGGAATAAAAGAAGTTGAAGTTGATGGCCGCCTATAAATAAAAGAAGTTTTTGCCCCGGGGGGTGGGGGGGAGCTGAAGAGAATGAGAGAGAAGTTGATGAATTCTTTCTTTATTTTTTCTTATATTTCATGTGTAATCAATTGTCTTATAATATATTTCAGAAGATTGTTAAATGAAATAAGTGTTTTGTTTTTCAATATGAGTAGTTAATTTTCTAAGATAAGGTGAAAAAGCTGAAGTTCAATGATTCAAATTATTGAATTAATTCTCTTTCAAGTGAGTCTTAAAGTTTATTTATTTGTTTATATTTTTCTTGCTTATCAGTTTATTTTATGTCATGTTAATTTATAAATACAAATCTCTTTAGATTTATATGGTATTTTGATATAAAGTCGACACTCCGATATAGTTGTGGCACATTAGATACTTGATCCTTTATTTATCCACACAAACGGTTAGTTAAAAATTAAATGCCATAATAAGTAAATGGCAAAAGAAATGCAGAATATAATTTGAGAGAGTGTTATAACCATAATTTGAATATCGGAGAGTGGATCTTATGACCTTAGCATATTTTTAGATTGATCCTTATTAATTTCTTTTTCCGCATTTAATTTTCTTTATGTAATAAATAGATTACTAAATTTTAAATTTCATGTGTTTCGACCTTGGATTCACTGGATTATATTATAATTAAACACTCTTATACTTGAGAGTAATAACACTTTTGAATCATGTCAATTGTGGCTAGGTTTTGAGAGAATATTAGGGATATCATAAGCTGAGATTTATTAGAGGTGAAAATAAAATTCATATAATAGAGGGTGAAATTATAATTAAACTTAAAGTAATAAATATAAATGACACAGCTGATGTGACAATGACATATTAATTGATACTTAAATTGAGACTCAAATAGTCGGATAATTTGGCAAACTTTGAACAGAGACAACTGTACTTTCACAAGAGGACCAACACAACTCATAATGATTGAGAGCAAGTCCATATTAGAAGCAGGACCTCCAAGGGAGTGTCAGATTATCCATAATAGCATGAATTTTATCCAGAAAATCAAAAATAGGAAGATCACCCGTTTAGTACTAACCAGCTAAGTGCACAGCTCGACGATTCATTGTTGATTTTGGGAAGCAAACCGTTGTTCTAAAGAAGACTAGACAGCACAAGCAGAGGTATAACGTGCAATGGTACCATGCAAGGATTGGGAAAGAGAGCCATTAATCCAAGAAAGAACAAGTTGATTTATTTTGAATCCATTCCTCATATGCAGGATTAACCTTATTAGTTATTTCTCCATCTTTTTCCTTGAGAAAAGCAGCAGAAAAAAATGCTTGGGCCATCAAGGGAAGTTGAATAAGAAGCCATCGGCAGTAAGAAAAAGAGACTAATAACCGTTAAACACTAGAGTCGTCGTTAGACTTTTAGTGCTCTGACACCTTAAAACAATAAAGCTTGAAAGGGGTATTTTCGAAACCTCAGTTTGACGAGGTGAACACTAGCTACAAGATAATTAGAAAGGATAATTACAACTACAAGGTTAATTATAATGATAATAATATGAAAGTATCATATCAAGAGATCTGTTTATGCAAGACGTTAAGTTCGTGCTTTGATCCACACGTGCTTCATGATAATGGAATAATTCCCAAATTCATCTTGTTGTCGTTTTTACAAGAACACGAAACCTCGGGCACTTAAAAGGAAAAGGATAAGGGTTTTAGGTTTCATCAACTTCTTTTTGTATTTTCCTTTCTCATATGACAAAAATATTTCAAAGACACATTAGTTGTTTTATGCGTTTGGAGTCAAGCTTAATTTAATCCAATAAATTCAACTTCATATCAGACAAATGAATACACGATCCATGTTAAATTTTTTAAAATCAAGGTAAACCATTCTCTCCTTTTAATTTCCCTGATACAAGCTCATTGGTCAAATAATTAAATTATAACTCCTAATAGTTAACACGTACACTCAAAATCAGAGAATGACAGAAATTAATAATTTTGCTTTTTTTTTTTTTTTTTTTTTGCTCTTCAATCTTTCTAATGTTTGATTGTATGGCAAACTTTATACAAGAAAAGATTTAGAACAATAGAATCACAACTAAAACTGTGCATCCCCATACAAAAACAGTTATACAGTTAAAGCTTAAAAGCCATTCATCTTCAACAATCGCGAAGGACTGAGAAGCCTGTAAGCACCTCCAGCACCAGCACCATAATCTTTGCTGCTAATTCTGTGATTTGGCCTACGAGCTGGACTACTGCATAGAACCAGTGGACTACAACAACCCTTATTAGCAATGTCATGATCATCATCTTCATCTCCAGTGCTTTCCAACTCAGCCAACACTTTGAAGAACAAATCAACGTCACAAGGAAGCATAATTGGACCTTGATTCTCATACCCATATTCTGATTCAGCATCTTCAAGCAGAATCTTGAACAGTGGATGGTTTGCAAATTCTGTCTTGATGACAAATCTTTGCCTTTGAGGTCCAACGTAGACTGAGAAACAACCCTCTGGAGCAACTTGGCATCTCTTATTATTATAATTATTATTTCTCTCAGGTGAGGATGACCATGACTTGCTCTTTATCATCATCATCACACATGAAGGCTTCTTGTTGTTGCTGCTGCTGCCAGAACCAGAACCAGAACTAGAACTAGAACCCAGTGATTTGCAGCGTTCCCATGTCTTCAAAATCAGATTCTTTTTCCATTTCTGCTTTACAATATCCATGCTAGCTTCAACTGTTGGCTCAAGAAGGAGACATGTGATCCTATAACACAAGAGATGCGGTTGTTTAAGAAAAGCTAGCTAGCGTTTGTAACTGGGCAATTCTTTCATAGGAAAGGCGGCACTGTTATATATAATATCTAGCTAGTTAGCTAGCCCCGTACCCATATATAGATGCTATCCTGAATATTAGAATAAAGTGCACTTGTCAACGCACAAACGCTAGCTAGCTGCTTGATTTTGAATATAACAAAACTTTTCTTGAGCTAAGACAAAGTCATTTGGTGACAGATAAACCCCACTTCTTTGCGTCTTCAACGCTGCCTAATGGCTAGTGGATTGATAATAATAAATTAATAATATTATATACACTCAACATAACTAGACACATTAAAAAGAGAAAAATGTGGGAACCTAAGCATTGGATTTGGACTGCAACAGACCCAACCGAAACTCTAATGTAAAGATATATAGGTTTAAAGAAAAAAATTCTACAGCTTTATTCATATTACCATGCCACGTTTTAGAGTCGTCGTAGGTTTAGTAACTTCCTGGAAAATGAATATTAGTATGCATTCCAATAATGGCAACAAGTTTATCCTGAATTTTTTACCTTTTTTTTTTATTCTGAAACACCCGAAACTTTAGTTATTTTAATTTTATACGATGATTTATCATTTTATACGTTGTGGTTGGAAAAAATTCTTGCGAAGCAAGCATATTTACTGAGGTAGTGTATTCGACCAATTAACATCTGTTAATTAGCAAGTCTTATGTGTCTTGTAGTGGACCCATAAATTAATATAATGTTAATTCATAATATTTAAAATAAAAAATCATGAGTCTTACAAGCAATTAAACTTTCCAAACAACAGATTCTACTGATTAGATACACTACCTCAATATGTTGAGATGGTGCGCCCGTCTCACATTTTAGGTTGAGCTTGTGTATGAACAAATGTATGAAGTTCTACAATAATAAAATGGTTTGCATTTCAAATAACATTAATAGAATGGTTTGTAAATAGGATTTAAATTTTGCATAAAACAGCCAATAGAATAGGGTTTCGAATTCTATTTTGTTTTCTACTACAAAAGAAGCCTTCACCAAGTAGTAGCTTCTGAGGAAATTCTATTAAACGAATAGAATACTAGTAAAGGGAGATGGCTACTGAAAATGCTAGTGGCATGTTATAAGTATATAGTTGACATTATACAATATAATTTTGTATATTTGTGATCAATTTATTGGATTTTAATTGGAAGCATGCATGAAAATTGGATAAGGTTTCATGAATTCAACATGATGACGAAATTTGTGGTATTTGAATCAAACTCGCTACCACATGCATAAACAGCTTATGTATGCAGTCTTGACATATATAAATCGACAAGATGTTTTTCTTGTCGTTATCATTTGTCTCGCATGAATTTCTCAATCTATTTATGCTTGTAATTAGTTAAAACTTTTAAAATTAACTACAGCAGTTAAAGTTTTAATTATTCATTTTCTCATACTCTTTAATACGATGGGGTTAAAGAAGAAGAAGCGTTGTTAAAATTTTTAACCTGGAGAAATTAATTAATAGGCATGATCTCCATAAATACCAACAGACACAATGATCACATGAAGACAACTGACAGTTTCAACTCCTTTGAAAAATAAATAAACAAGTATATATATAATCTTTTTCATATAAGAAAGTGAATTGAACAAATATACGAATTCAACAATTAACAAATGCATGAATCTTGGTTTCTCACATACGAATTGTTGAGTAGAGAATTGAAAAACTTTATTAGCATTAAGAAATAGGAATCGAAAAGAAATAAGCATTGTAATCATTAATTATTTGACAATAGCTACGCATACAAAATTAGACATAAAATTTGTATCATAAATATTGTGAAACCAATATTATCAATCAATCATGACATGAATGACAAATTGAATGACATATCCAAGACCACATTATTTTGTGCGCTATAACTTCGTTAGATTTTATTAATTTTTGACCATAGGATGATACCTAAATAGTGACCCACCTTATAAAATTACAAGATGTGGTAGGCATTTTAGAACTTTTTTTCTTAAATTGCCGATGTTACGTGATTTACAATATTTTTGAAATGTTTGGTGTCATTCTTTTTCATATATTATCTTGTAGTTATCATTTTTTTTTTCACTTTTTAGTATTAAATTACAAGTGTACTCATAATTGCATCAAAATTTTGCAGGGATCCATTTTTAATTCTAGAGACTCGAAGCGAAAATTTAAACTCTTGATCATAATAACAAAGTGGGGAGTGGCCCTCAGAAATTTGCAAGTTCTATAAGGTGAAGGTGTGGACCAGCCACAAGGCCGACAAATGAGACCAAATACAACCCATGTTTCCATTTTCTAAATCCAGTTGTCAAACCAATACTTTCTTTTGTGCTTCAAGTGGATGAGTTGGTGCATAATTATTGTGCCACTTAAATTTAGTTTTGCATAAAGCCCTCATTGACAAATCCTTTCTGGACCATTCTTTTATGGACCGTAGCCTTAACTCTTTTTTAACATAATCTTTCATATATATATATATATATTATTTTTCGCACCACATTAATGTAACTCCATTAACCAAAAGATTAGAAAGAGATTCTTATTATTGGAGATCCGCTAATTGGTAGTTGTAAAAACCAAAACAAAAAAAATTAATACAATTAAAGTATTATAAATTAATAAATTATTAATATTTTACACGTGTCATAAAATTATTAAAATAAATAAATTTCATATGACTAAAGGAATCATTTCTTTTAGTTGAGTTATTTTATATTAACTGAAAAATAAGTGACATATGAGCTTAAGTGTAGGATGAGTTACTCCACTTAAAACTGATTTTCTGAATTGAACACTAAGGTATATTACTATATTAAGCCTGTTTTCAATAGATTTCAAGTAATATCACTTAACCAGTCTTAGAAATCGAGAAATTGGTGGACTCAATGTCAGAATGAATAGGTTAGGGCATATTGTACCTCTCCATCAAGAAGAGGGTGGTTTAATTGTTGGGGGGGGGGGGGGGGGGGGGGTGATATTACTTGAAAAAGTGTGATACATGATCTTATAAATACAAGATGGGTCACTCCACCTATAAAGTTCTATTCTCTCATATAATGTAATGTATGTTTGGGTAGCTGTAGTAACTAGATTAAAAGCCTTTTTTTTTTTTTAGGTTTGGAAATTATATATCCTACCACTGATTAATACTAGAAATTCTAATATTTGAGTCTGATACTATATGTCACTCATTTATTAGATAATAAATACAAAATTACTTATTACCCTATTCTATCATACAAGTAGTGAAAATTAAATTATCTGCGAATTAAATCTAAATTCTCCACAGTACACTAAATCAAAATTCTCCGTCACCCTTATTATGTGGAAGAAGTTACCGCCTCCACTATACACTAAATAAAAAAAAAAAGATTAAACTAAGAGGCTCATAGTTCTCTCTTTTTTTTTTTAATTAAAATCTTAACGAAGGTAGTCTTACAAATCAGAATATTCAATATACAAAGTATCAATGGTTGATACATATTGTATACACCTGTTTAAAATTGAAACTTAATATGGAGGAATAATTTAGTCAAATGACATGTGATCTATAAATTTCAAATAAGTTAAATAATTAATATGACAGGATATTAGCATGTAATTAGTGCCTATAAGGAAGGCGGCTTTAACTATCAACTAATTAACATGCATGTAAAAGATTCCAGTTCAGCAGACCCAGTCAATTACAAACCATTTTTCCAGGACTGACTGTATTTAAAATAATTTTGCAAACAAAAAGCCTTTTTTCTTTTTTTATAATTAGTCGACTTAATCAGGTCAATGGAAAAGCTTAATTTTTTAAGATAAATGTATCAATTTTTTTTTTCTATAAGCTTGTCACAATGGGAAAATATAAAAATGAAAAATAGAAACAGCCAATTAGTTCGAGGAATGAACTGAATTGATAAAGCAAAATTGTATTGCATCTATTTTTCGGTGAATTTTTCGATGCATGCA
This sequence comes from Citrus trifoliata, assembly GCA_018350135.1. Lineage (NCBI taxonomy): Eukaryota > Viridiplantae > Streptophyta > Magnoliopsida > Sapindales > Rutaceae > Citrus > Citrus trifoliata. Next base: position 12,671,740 of record CM031387.1, on the reverse strand, counting down.
CACCCTTTGCTGATCATTGAATATAGATACATTTATTTTGTTAATTTTAGTTTAAGTTATTAATATTTACAAACATAAATCTGTTAGAAATTCCATAGATCTGTTCTTTGATGGAATAGTTCGGATATCAAGATTCAAAATGAGACGGATGGAAATCGAATTTTAATGCTGCTAATATGTAGTCATAACTTATCTTTCTAATACTGAACAAAGAAACCGTAGATTACAAGTAGTAGTACTACACATATAAAATTTTGTCACAAAATTTAGCCTACATGATGTGGCATTCATCAATTAAATTATGGAATAGTACAATAATTCACTTGAAAATTGTCAAAAATTATTAATTACTCAATAAATGACACATCAAATGTTATGTTATTTAAGATATAATTTAAAATAAAATTTGAAAATGTCTAATATTATTCCATTACGATAGTATCACGCCTCACGTATGAATTCTTAATAATATTATGAGATAGTAAATTATACATGTTGTACATGGTTATTAAAAAATCTTTTAAAAAGTCTAATATTATGAGATGGTAGGCGAACCAAATTGAGGCCCAGAAGAGACTGGTCTTAAAATTTCTTAAATTAAACCCGTAAAACCTCTGCTAATTGTTAAGTCAAATACTAAAATATTAAGTATTTTGGGCTTTTAAATCAAATCCATTTATATTAAAACTTTTGAATTTAATCAAATTTAATTTAAAATTAACTTACAAAACTCACAGTTTTATATTAATAATAAAAAATTAAAGGAATAAAAAAATCCCAAAATCATAAAATTGTGAATCACTAAATCATAATTAGACTCGACCACCGCCACTGCCCAACGTTTCCATTCCTACTGCCAGTCTGCCACCAGCTCGTTGTTGTCCGCCGCCGCTATTGTTGAGCCTTTCATGAGTTTCATCCCTTGCTAGACCAGCCGCTTGCTAAACCAGCCATGTATTGAAACAATTATTGTGCTTGAATGCTGCTTTGAAGTTTGAACTGATGATTTTGGCCGAATGGAGAGTTAATGTTCTGCATCTCTATAACTCTATTCATCAAATCTTATTCTGATAGCTAATTAGCTATATAGAAAATTTCAAAAGTAAATGTTCATTTGTTAAAAGTGAGCAATTCTTTAACATTAAAAATTCAAATAGAAAGTTGTGGGACAGTGGGTGCTTGTGAAATGTAAAAGTGGCTTATTATTTATTATATAAAAGCAATCACTTTTTTAATGCAAATAAATAAACAATTGAAAAGATAAATTTTGCAATCATGTTGTCTAATATTCTATCATTCCCGTGAGCCCATTTAAGTGTATTGAAAAATAATATTTTTTTAATATCAAATTTGTATTAAATTATTTATTCTTATTGAGTTGTTGTAGTTATTTTATTAGGATTTAGACAGTTTAATTTGATTTGAAATAGATGTGGAAAAAAGATTTAAAAAGAAACCACGGCTCTCATCTCCTTTTGAGGGAACTAGTGATGGTTCATATGAAGTCAATTTACAAAATTTGCCTGCTGACCCTGGCTTACGACCTTGTATTAATAGTTATAATTGTAATATTCGAGATCAATTTCAAATAACATACTTATAAAGGGGTCTTTTTCAACCTAAGAGGCATAATTTTAAATTTGAGAAATAAACAACAATGATTTGTTTCGAATTGGTTCAAAGAATTTAGTTCTTGGTTGAAATATAGTATAAAAGAAGAGTCTGCATATTGCCTTTTTTGTTATCTTTTCAAAGAAGATAATGGTGATCAAGCGGCTGATGATAGTTTTAATGGGAAAGGATTTAAAAATTAGAAAAAGAAAGAAAAATTAAATATTCATGAAGGATGTGTCAATAGTGCCCATAACTGAGCTAGGCAAAAATATGAAAGGTTGATGAATTAGAAACAACATATTGCAACATTTTTTGATAGACAGTCTGAGAAAACTCAAAACGAACATGAAACTCGCTTGAATATTTTTGTTGATTGTATTCAATTTCTTTTAAAATCAAGGGCTAGCATTTCGTGGGCATGATATGTTTGATAGTTCAAGCAACAAAGGGAATTTTCTTGAGTTTCTATGATTCCTTGTTGATCATAATGAAGATGTTAATGTTGTTACTTTCAGAAACACTCCTCTAAATTTACAAATGACATCCCTAAAAATCCAAAAAGACATTGTAAGTTGTGTGTTAACTAAAACTACTAATGTTATTATTAGAGAAATGGACGGTGCATTATTTCCTGTTATAATTGATGAGTCTCGTGATATATTTACAAAAGAGCAAATGATTGTTGTATTATGTTATGTGGATAAGAATGGATATGTGGTTAAATGTTTTGTTGGCATTGAAAATGTTTCTAGCACTACAGTTGCCTCACTTAAAGAGTCTCTTGATAATATATTTTCACGGCTTGGATTGAGTTTGTCAATGTTACGTGGGTAAGGTTACGATGGGACAAATAATATTGCAACTAGAGCTGGCAAAATGGGTCATCGGGTCGTGTTCATGTCGTGTCCGTGTCATGTCAGCTTCATGTTGTGTCAAATTTAGGTCGACTCAAACCCGACCCATTTAATAATCGTGTCAAAATATTGAGACCCAAACCCGACACGGAAAAATAATCGGGTTATCCAATAGCCCGTATGTATGTATGTATGTATGTATGTATGACATAAATATCTTTAGATATCTATATATACATTATGCATGGTCTAGCGTGCGTTATAACGCACGTAAATATAATCCTCGTGTGGGACATTAGGGGGGGCTACATACATACATACATAATTTATCGATATTATAAAATATACACATCTACCAATATATTACACATTTATACTATTGAGGTTTTAATTTTATATATATATATATATATATATATATATATATATATATATATATATATAATATTATATATCAATACTATAAAATATACATGTCTATCAATTGTTACACATTTACACTATTGAAGCTCTAAATGTATGTAAAATTTTATAAATAGAACACTGTGTTTATATTCACCCTTTTAAAGAATCAAAAAAAGGAAATCATCTCTAATATTTGAGTTTTAATTATAAGAATATGTAAATTATTTTAAAATAGAAAATATAATCAAGTTATTGATCGGGTAAATGGGTCAAGAATTTTAACCCTATCCCGACACAGAAAAAAATTGTGTTGACCCGAACCCGACCCATTTAATAATCGTGTTAAATTTGACGACCCATACCCATTTATTTATGTCGTGTTCGTGTCGGGTAATCGGGTCGTGTCAAATTTTGCCAGCTCTAATTGCAACAACGTATTGCAACATTTTTTGATAGACAGTCTAAGAAAACTCATAGCGAACATGAAACTTGCTTGAATATTTTTGTTGATTGTATTTGATTTCTTTTAAAATCAAGGGCTAGCATTTCCTGAGCATGATGAGTTTGATAGTTCAAGTAACAAAGGGAATTTTCTTGAGTTTCTATGATTCCTTGCTGATCATAATGAAGATGTTAGTGTTATTACTTTCATAAACACTCCTCTAAATTTACAAATGACATCCCTAAATATCCAAAAAGACATTGTAAGTTGTGTTGCAACTGAAACTACTAATGTTATTATTAGAGAAATGGATGGTGCATTATTTTCTGTTATAATTGATGAGTCTCGTGATATATTTACAAAAGAGCAAATGATTGTTGTATTATGTTATGTTGATAAGAATGGATATGTGGTTGAATGTTTTGTTGGCATTGAATATGTTTCTAGAACTACAGTTGTCTCACTTAAAGAGTCTTTTGATAATATATTTTCAAGGCTTGGATTGAGTTTGTTAATGTTACGTGGGTAAGGTTACGATGAGAAGAATAATATTGCAACAACATATTGCAACATTTTTTTATAGACAGTCTGAGAAAACTCAAAGTGAATCTGAAACTCGCTTGAATATTGCTGTTGATTGTATTCGATTTCTTTTCAAATTAAGGGCTAGTATTTTGTGGGCATGATGAGTTTGATAGTTCAAGCAACAAGGGAATTTTCTTGAGTTTCTATGATTTCTTGCTGATCATAATGAAGATGTTAATGTTGTTACTTTCAGAAACACTCCTCTAAATTTACAAATGACATCCCTAAATATCCAAAAAGACATTGTAAGTTGTGTTTTAACTGAAACTACTAATGTTATTACTAGAGAAATGGATGGTGCATTATTTTCTATTATAATTGATGAGTCTCGTGATATATTACAAAAGAGCAAATGGTTGTTGTATTATGTTATGTGGATAAGAATGGATATGTGGTTGAATGTTTTGTTGGCACTGAACATGTTTCTAGCACTACAGTTGCCTTACTTAAAGAGTCTCTTGATAATATATTTTCAAGGCTTAGATTGAGTTTGTCAATGTTACGTGGTTAAGGTTATGATGGGACAAATAATATGCAGGGTAAGTTCAATGGTTTGAAGACACTAAATTTAGAGGAGAATGAATCTGCTTATTATATTGACTATTTTGCTCATCAACTTTAGTTAACTCTTATTTTTGTGGCAAAAAAGCATGAAGAAGTTAATTATTTATTCAGTTTAGTTTTAATGCCAATTAATCTTGTTTGAGTGTCAATTAAATGCCATGACATTCTACATGAGAAACATGCTCTTGCAGTTATTGAAGCATTGGATAAAGGTGACCTTTCAAGTGGACAAGATCTAAATCAGGATATTACTTTAAAGTGTTATGCTGATACACGCTTATCTTCTCATTATGGTGCGTTAATAAGCATAATTTCTATGTTTTCATCTATGGTTGATGTGCTTGAGATAATTGAAGTTGAAGGAAATTCTAAACAAAGATTTCAAGCTAAAACACTATTGAAGTTGATGCAATCATTTGATTTCGTATTTTGTTTATTGTTGATGAAAAATATTCTTAGCTATGCAAATGAGTTGTCACGAGCACTACAAAAGAAAGATATGATATTTTGAATGCTGTAAAATTGGTTGAAAGTTTACTAGCATAACCTTCATAAATTGAGAGATACTGGGTGAGATTCTTTATTTGGTCAAGTTTCTACTTTTTGCAGTAAGCATGATATTGGTGTTTCAAACATGGATGATTTGTTTTTAATTCCAAGGTAGTCGTGCCGTAAAGCTCAAGAGATCACAATTTACATCGACATCGAGTTGAGTTATTTTATGTTGTTTTAGACATGCTACTTTAAGAGCTAAATAATTGTTTCAATGAGTCAAATATTAAGTTGCTTATTTGTTTGGCTTGTCTATGTCCAAATAATTTGTTTGTAGCTTTTGACAAGGAAAAATTATTATGACTAGCTGAATTTTATTTGAAAGATTTTTCTGCAATAGATCTTATAGCACTTGAGATGCAACTTGATGTTTACATTACGGATTTGCAATCTAGTACAGAATTTTCAGGATTGAAAGGGATTGGTAAACTTGCAAGGACAATGACTAAAAAGAACAAGGTGTCTCCGTTAGTTTACCAATTGGTTGGCTTTAATTCTATCCACTGCCACTATAAAGAGTATTTTTAGCCATGAATTTTGTGAAGAATTGACTTCGAAACTGGATGGGTGATCAATGGTTGAATGATAATTTAATTGTGTATATAGAAAAAGAGTATTTGCTTATATTGAACGACATTTTCAAAACATGAAAACACATCGAGAATAGTTGAAGAAGCTTTAAAAATGTTTGTATCAATAAAAATGAATATTTTACTTGTCGAATTTTTTTTTATCAATTTATATTAAGCCCCTTTTGAATTTATTTCCAGGGTCTACCACTTGGTAGCTCACAGTTAACATCATTGATGATTTTTTGTCATTCATTTTGGATATGTTTTTGTATAAGAATTTCAAGCAATCACATGTTTGCTTTAACAAGAGCATGCACATGAGAGAACAAGTTGTGTTTCAGGCTAATGTAAGTTAGGATGGGCCTTTACTAAGAAGGGCAGAAACTCTACCCAAGAATGAGTCCACTGATTTTTTTTTTCTGAAATTTTTTTATAGCAATTATCAAAACCAACTGAAAATTCACCCATACTTTATATTACTCTTTACTTGTTGACAGAACCTGACCATTCCCTTCTATCATTCCTTAAATTCATAGGTTCGATCCTATATAATCTAATCTATTTTGTTGTTGAACGAAGAGTGCAAAATAGATCAAATTGATTTTCCAATCAAAACTACTATGTTAAATCTTCCATTTATTTTCTCTTTCTCTATCCCTATCTAAGAATGGTAGAAATCTCCATGGGAACGGAGGCCATGTGGGATCTTTCCCTTATGCGAACCTCACAGTGAAACTTTGAAACCCACACTTAATTTTAAGTTTTAATTGCCTAAGAAAGTTCTAATTAGATTTAAGACAAACAAAACATTGACCTAATGCTTAAGAAAACATGAACAAGAGGTATAGAAAATGATATTTACGCCAACTCAAGATGAAGATGAGAATGTGAGTGATAAGTTTAGTTTGAATGTCGCAAGAATGCAAATTCTTATAAGTTTACTAGTTCTAAAAAAAACTAAAGAAAGAATGATCTTTCAAATTCAAATAACATTAATATCCTTCAATTATTATCTTACATAGCAATGTTTTTGAGTTTAAATAGGCTAATAAAAACCCAAGATCCTAAAAATACACATTGAAACATTGAAACAACCTTCCAAGCATACCTTTGTCAAATGATACTTCAAAAGTTTTTGTCAACCCACCATTATTAACGCTAGTCATTGACAAATTTAATGTTAGTCCACCATCATTTAAGATAGACTTATCTAATACATTAACAAAGTTGAAATATAACAAATAAATGAAGTTGAATAAACAAAAGAGTGGTTGGAATTCCTAAGCCTGAACAAACTGTAATAAATTAGTCATAACACCTTTTACAGAACTCTAAATTCAGTTTTGTAAATTGCATTGGAAACTTAACTTAATATCTTTCCAACGGCATATAGCTTGCACATTAGTTCCAACTTAATCAATACCAATTTTATTATGAATTTACCATTTTTGCATTTAACCTAAATTGTATATTTAGCTGCCCAATAACTTAAATAATTCCCACAATGCCTTATCTTCACTCCAAGCTCAATTCATCATATCTTGCATCTTCAATTGTATTTTGAGTCCATAATTTCTCAATTAATCTATTTAAAGCAGCTTGTATCTTTTTGGCTCTATCTCTTGTAATTAGGCCTCTATGAATGTGCAAAGGATCGGTTGAAGTTTTAATAGTATTTTCTTGATGGTTCTCATTACTCTTATTAGGGGAGAATAGAGAGAATATTTTATACCTAATTTCTTATTCAAGAAAGAGAAAAAGATGATTTTTTTATCTAATTTCTTATTCACAAAAGGGATTAGAATGAGGTGAAATACCGGTCCCCTCCCATTTCCCCATTTTATTTTTTTAGAACTATAAGTGAACACATAATAAAATTTAAATGTTAAAATATTAAATATTGGTTTAAATAACAAATATCAAAATATTTTATACAAATAATACAAAATATTAATTAATATAAAAACTTTAATATAATTTAGACTTTACTACAATCCAAAGCCCATAACCTCACAAGCCTACAATCCACAAATCAAATCCTAACCCACTCTCTCACCATCTCACTCATCCTTTCCAAATTATTCACGCTGTAATTAGTATCCATCTCGTCCTCATCTTATCATTGCTTCTTATCTCATTAATTTAATTGTCTATATCCATTTCAAGAATGGGTATAGGAATGTTGGTTCCCTTCCTATTGATATCCCTAACCTTATTCCATAAGCAAAGTGGATAAATTAATATGTGATTCATGTAGATATTTGTGAACAGAATTGTTACACACTTCTTCTAAGAGCACCGTTCCCCTCTCTAGAAAACATTGCTTGATCTCAACAAAATTATCATGTACTTCTACTAAAATGATTCTAATACTATTATTAATATTATTGTTTAAAATACATTTTAATGTATTTAAATTACATTGCCCTCTAGGATTGGCAGTTTTTAAATAATTTTCTTTTGCGAGCATATGTACTCAAAGGTTGTGGCAGGTATGGAACTAAAAAATTCATATCTGAACTTTACCTAACGTCAACCCATGGCTACCTTTTGAAAAAAATAAATGAACCATGTTTCAAACTCAATTATTGGTAATGATGAACTTAATTACCAGTGATGCAGTTTGATTAACACAGTTATATTTCCCAAAATAGAAGGTAAAGTAAATAGAATAATAATTAAATAATGCAGTTTCAGACTCTTTATAGAGTTTTAATTAAGTTAGAAATCGCAAGCTATTTTGTTTTCTTCCCTTCACGATCGCTCGATTGACGGATCAGTAATTACCATTTAGGAACAAGATTCATGCTGTGCCAAGTAGAATCCTAATACGTGACAGTGACACGTGAGGGCGCATGCTTTGACCTTTACACCCTCAGCCAATAATGACTTAATGAAAAGTTGGTGTGAAGATTGAAAAATGCCTTTCTGAAGGAATAATTTATCCTTTAGACAAAAATTTGTGGCTATATATGTCTTTTGACAAAAAAAAAAACGCAGTGATTGTTGTCGTTGCAAGTGCAGATACAGTTGTTGGCACCTTTTCAGTTTTCACCAAGTTAAAAAGCCACGCGCCCCTGGAAGCGAAATAAATACAACTATTAAATCAATAAATTCTACACCATCGTCTCTCTCTCTCTCTCTCTCTCTCCCCTTCCTGCTTCCGCTTTGATAGCAGTTTTCACGACGCGCCGCTTGTGCTTCGGCTTCCGCTCTCACCGCGTTACCTACACTCTTAACTAAAAACACTCCGAGCAGTTAAATTACGAAAATTTGGTGCACCGAAACTACAAAACCAGTAACCACGCATGACACTTGCACATTTGTCCATACAACTAGAAGCAAAAGAAAAGAGCTCTCTCTCCTTTTTATAAATTGATTGAAAATCAAACTTTCCTCCCTTTCGTAAAAAATTGAATCCCTTTCCGACTTTCTATTTTCTACTTCTTTGAAAATTAAAAATCATGAATGTGAATGTGAAGCGCGAAATTCTAGAAACTTGTTTAACCACAGCGGAGCCAAAGCAAAACGACAGCGTTTCGAACAAACTTGTTCCGTTTATCGAACTTAGTAGCAGTAGTGAGTCGAACTCGGGCTCCGACTCGGACGATGTCAACGAGGATGCTGATGGAGCGGGGGATACGAGTGGTCGGCCGAATAAGAGAAGAAAGATGCCGCAAGATTTGGAAGTGGTGTTGCCAGTAGGGTTTCTGGAGCCACTTCCGGCGCCCGAACGTCTTCCGGCGGCGGCGGGGAACGATAAGGCGGTGAGCGTGGGATTGCAGAGTTGTAAGCAGTTTTGGAAGGCTGGGGATTATGAAGGAGCTCCGTCTGGTGGTTGGGAGTTCTCCACTGGTAATTTCATCATCAATGTTTCTCTTCTTATGTTTAGCATAATGTTTATTCCTTGCTAATTGTTTATGTTAAGCTATTAAACTTGGTAAATGTTAGCGAAGTACAGCAGTTGGTTTGACCAAGAGCTAGAAATTGTAGTAAAACAAGTTCAGTTTGTGCTTGAACCGATAAGACAAGATAGCATGATTTGATGCTCAAAATGTGCTTGATGAGTTGAGTAGTAATAGTGTGAATCATGTTGTGTTGGTAGGTGGGCATATGTGACACAACAAATCGGTGAATTAACTATCTGTTAAGTGTTCTGTTTTTTCTTGGTAGTAGAAAAGTGCGGAAATGAGAAGTACCGTAAAAAAAAAAAAAAAAAATTGAAGCATGAAACTTTTATCAAGTGTTAGATTATGGTCATTTTGTTGTTCAACAAAAACTTACCAAGGGATACAAGATGAGGAAACCAGGATTTACATGGTTTGGGATTAAAAATATATCCATGTGGCAACAGCACATGCTTCTTCACTAAATAAACAATAGTAGTAATACAAGGAGGATTTGTTTTTCTCCTCCAATTATGCCAAAACATGAAACGTGTAGGGATTACTTACAATGCTGCTAGAAGAACAGTTGTTCCTCCTAATGCATCTCCAAACTTCTATTTTGGACACATTAGCAACAATGCTTGCTCGAAGGAATTAGCTAAAAGAATTTCATTCCTTTAGTGTCGTATTTATAATTAAGTTGTACACCCTGCATCATGTTGCTACCATCTTTGGCATTTTCATCTTAGAGACATTGTTTTCGGTATGTTATATTTTGGTTTCCCAACATTCTCTACTATGAAGATTGGCCATGAAATTAGAGATCGTATGCTTTTCTTTGGTACATATTGCGGCCATTATCTCATATCTCTTCTGAATGAGCAGGTGGCATGGATCATGTCAGGGTTCATCCCAAATTTCTGCATTCCAATGCAACCAGTCATAAATGGGCTCTTGGAGGTGAGTTTATCAATCTGTGTACAAATCTTGATTATATATGTGTTTTTATTCAATACGTTATTCTTGGAGTCATTACCGGTTTCTTAATCTTCGACTGACTTTTTGTGTTTTGTTGCAGCATTTGCTGAACTATTGGACAATTCATTGGATGAGGTATTTTGTGTTAAATACTTTACATGTGATGGAGGATGTGCATTTTCTTTCTCCTGTACCAATATTTTTTCTTGCTTTTGGTGTCAGGTATGCAATGGAGCTACATATAGTAATATAGATATGCTTATAAATAGGAAGGATGGAAGCAAAATGTTGCTGATAGAAGGTATTTAGCATTCCCTCCTTTTTAATCTTGAATCCAGGCTTATTACTATAACCATGTATTCTGTCATATTGCAATATCATTTTTGCGCTTTTGAAATGGGAAAGAACACCAAATTGTTATATAACTGTGCTGCCCTATCTCTTTGTTGGGGTCATTTGCATAGACAGAATAGTTATCTTTTTGAAGATAAGATTGAGGGCCTAGTTGCATTAAATTCAAATTCACCTTTTGACATCTCTATGGGCCTTTGATTCTAAGGATTTCAAAGGTAATTCTTTCTTTTTATTTGTTTGAATTCGGAAGGGGTTTCAAGCTAGTTGATATGGGTAGATGATACTGGAAACACAAGAGAAAAAAAGAAGCACAAAGTTTCAAGGAGAAAACTTGGACAATTTTTTTAAGATGAAGATGATAATGCGTTTATGTTTACAACTGTTTAAGTACTCTAAAACAAACCAATTCCTACAGTCTTGAGGTATTTGCAAAGATAAAAATTACTTTGCTAAGCAAACAAATTGAAACAAACGGCATTGAAATCCACATTTCCCACAAAAGTGCACTAGGTGGCAAAAATTTGAATTTGAAGGCCAAAATAACGGAATTTGACCAAAATCTAATGTTGTTTCTTTCGATCCCTTACTGAAGCAACTTCAATGACACTTATTTGCCTTATTCTGACTCCGGATATCTCCAATGTCAGCAGAGGGCAGTTCAGTTTTCAGGACAGTGTGTTTTTTATTTTTTATTTTTTAAAATACACAGATATTCTGATTGCTTTTTATTGCTTTAGGTTGCCCCTTTAGGGCGATTCGTTTAGGTGCTTTATGTATTCCTGAGCCACTTCATTATTCCACTTTTTCAATAAATAGGTTCAGCTTCTTATCAAAGAATGTTTCAAGTTATTGCTACTGTAATCTGTTCTACTTCAAACCCACTTCACCAAGATCCTAAATGCATCTGAAACCTTAGGGATTGGTTTGTGTGATATTCATTGGTGGCTGTAAGTAAACACCGGTCAACTTTTATCAGAAAGCTTACATACCGGTGTGAAAAGGAAATTAAAGACAAGGTGAGGATGGACGGAGGTGGATGGAGTATATCCAACTACCTCAATGTCTTTGTATATGGCGTAGTGATAAGCATATTGATGTTTTACCACTTAAAACATTTAAGTTCTTCAGCTAGCAACTTCTGTGTGTCATTAAATAGATCTTCTGAGGTTTGAAGTTTCCAATTCTCTCTGTGACATTTGAACTTCTTAAGGGTAATGAGCATGATGCTTTCTAGGGTTTGCCTTGTGATATGTGAACTTTCTAAGGGTAGCGGGCATGATGCTTTCTAGGGACTGTCTTGTTAAACATCAACGAACTCTATTTTGTGTATTTTGATAACCCATGTGTCTTTCATGATTACCTTTTGTTCCGTGTGATTTTTCAACTGCTTTTCTGAGTTATTTGTATAAGAAGGTAATATTGTTTTGTTTCCACAATACAAAGCATACGGGCTGCGGTGATTTCAGATTGCTAAAAGAACTGCTTTGTGAACTAAGAGACTGCTGCAAAAGTAAAAGACGAAGAAGAGAATCTAATATTGCTCTTTTTCTTTTATTTTTTTTATTTTTTTCAAAATTATCAATTTTCTTGGTCTTTTCATATGTACTTTTGTGTGTGTATATGAGCATGGCTATATATGAATATTAAAATCTGATTGTGTCACAAAATTTCTTATCAATTATTTTGCGATTGCGATGGTTAATCTTTATCTGCATATGTATTTTAGAGTTTAACATTATCATGTCAACTGTATGGTCATATGGATTGCTAGCTTTCAAGGGTGCTAGAAATGTTTTTATTTGTGGACGGTTTATTTTCCAATTCAAAGATGTTGCAGTTGTGTTCTAATTTGTCATGTCTTTGGAGTTTTCATTGTATTTGCTTTGCAGATAATGGTGGTGGCATGAATCCTGATAAAATGCGGCACTGCATGTCCCTTGGTTATTCTGCGAAAAGCAAAGCAGCTAACACTATTGGACAATGTAAACTTCTACTCCTTTGGTAGAATTTTATTTTAATTTTTTTTGTTTTTTCAAACCTGTTTATTTCTTAGTTGTAGAAATTATATATATCCTTTAATCAGATGGCAACGGATTTAAGACAAGCACCATGAGACTTGGGGCAGATGTTATTGTATTCTCATGTTGCTGCGGAAAAGATGGAAAAAGGTTTGTCTTTGGTCTGTTTATATTATGTCTTCTATGCTGCTCTTTGAGTGCCTTATACAAAGGCAAGTCTGTCCCACCTTTGTGAATTGTCAGCATGGCTAGTGGAAACTGTGTTTCTAATAGAAAAACATTGAAAGATCTTTGATCATGTGAAAAAGAAGACGAAGGTATTGTGTGAATGAACTACTGTTTATGTACCGTTTTATGTTTTAAGATGTTACTGAGACCAGAAAATGGTTTATAATTTCTGGAAAATTGTTATTTTGTGAGACTTTCACGAAGTAAACCTCTGGGTTCTAATTGTTTATTCTAAGTTTCAACTGTTTCATATCTTATTTGATAAACCATTTGCATTTTCTTTTTTGTTTGTTTTGCTGTTGCTTTTAGCCCTACACGGAGTATTGGATTGCTGTCTTACACATTCTTGAGGAGCACGGGAAAGGAAGATATTGTAGTGCCTATGGTAATGACAATTGAAAGTTTTAATGTGTATTGGAGTAGGTCTCACATATTCATCATGTATATGCAAGTTCTTGTTTTATATTTGGATTAATCAATTAGTTTTATACAATCAATGCCTGCAAGGTTTTAATGCTTGCAAATATGACATATATGCATTTTTAATCTCTTTTATCTGTTAATGAAAAAAAAAATTATCTGTTTTCTGGGTGTTCTAGTGACTATTTATTTATTTATTTTGGCATTGGAGTTTTACTTTTCAGTGATAATGTGGGGTGTTGTACCATGTGTGTTTATGGTTGACATTGGTTGTTAGCTTGTGATGCCACATTGTCTACATTTTTGTTGTTCGTGATATTAAACCATCTTTGGTGTTTTCCTTTGAAAAGGAAAAACCGTGAAGCACCTGATTTTGGGATCTATTCATCACTGTCTGCTGTTGCTTGATTGTTAAATTCACTATTTGGGTTGTATGGTATACTTTCTGCAAATTCATAGTTTACATGATTTCATGGCACATAATAATGAGTAGTAACCATTTTTCTGCTCATATACCATATCCCTATTACTAAACTTTATATTGGGTTGATTTTGGAATGAGGTTCATTTAGTTTTAAGTTCCTACAGAATCTGTGTTCACATTTAGTGCTATTGACTCTTTCTTTATAAATTGAAATTAATAGCTGGACTATGAAGGGAGTCAGCAAGAGTGGAAGAAGATAATTCGGTCTTCTCTCAATGACTGGAACAGAAATGTGGAAACGATAGTCCAATGGTCTCCATTCTCCAGTGAAGCAGACCTGCTTCATCAGGTGATTTACTATTGTGTAGAACAAAGTACATGTTATGATATGTAAATGTCTTCTTAATTCCTCTTCTTAATCAGTTTCAAGCTATTGCTTTTTTGTTGGTGAATATGTGTTAACTTTTGACTTGAGCTAAAGTTGATAGGCAAGAGCCGACGAAAGTATTTAAGCTTTCATGTCTCCTCATGTATGGATCAAACACAAGCCAACCCAACCATAAACATAATGACAAACACATTTTTTTTTAATATAATAAAAAACTCAAAATTTTAATTTAACCAATACAATAGTGGAAATCAAACACAATGGCACTTGGTCAACCGGCTATAATATTACGTGAAGTTATTACTTGACCCAAAAGTTTAAGATGATATTTAAGGACCCAGAAATAGTATATAAGTTTTATCAGCACGAAATATATTTGAATAAACACAACAAGAATATATTTTAAAACGTTAGGAATATATTTTAATGTGTAAACTTCAAATGCCCTCGTCAGTTGGACATGCGCTTTTGATTCTATGATTTATCTTGATCTCAAGCTCTGTAGTTGTAACCATAGGAGCAGTTTGGTTTTTGTGAACAACTTGTTCATTTTTTTGTAAATATTCTTATAGATTGATTCATAAATACTTCAATATTGAGAAATAGCTAAGAAAAATAGGAAATGAAATTTGCATGCTAACTTTCCTCGGAAATTCTGCAGAGTAATGAGGTTATATGAATTGCTTAGCACATTTATAGTACCTATCATTTTGGGTTTATTAAACATCTTTACAGAGATCCGTTTTCACTTATATTATTTTTTTAGTTCTGAGGGTTAGTAGGTTTCTGATGTCTAATGTGTTTGGCAAGTTTTTCTGCAAGTAGTTTGCCAACTACTGGTTTGTGATTGTGATGCTGTGATTGTAATTGTTGATTCCCTGGCAATCTCCTAATCATGAAATGCATTGGTTTTATTTATTTTTCAAAATTTTCCATAAACTATATTTCCGTAATGTCCAATGTGAAGTTTCATTTTGATTTTCCAAATCAAGTTTATTCCTTTAAATTTCTGCTGTAAACTAATTTGTGGGGTTTCTGCTGAGGACATGTCTATATGACTCTTCTAGAAAGATGTCGGTATAAATTCTTTTTTTATCCTGCACTTTCTAATTGAGTCAATCCTTGTGCTCGTATGGCCAAGCTTAAAATGTTCTTGTGTTTGGATTGCTGGTTAATTATTAAACTTTGACCATGTAGCTTAAATAACACGTGCGCACATGCAAAGTGTCTCATGTTTTAATAAATTGCCATTAAGTTTGCACTTTGCCTCTTGTATGGTTTGTAAGTGTTGCCAATTTGCCATTGCTTCATTGTGGTTTAGAGCTAGGTTACATAATTGCTGGTTTTTATTTTTCTTTTTTTGGTTTTTCTTGCCCTCTATTGTTGTCGAAATATGATTATTTCTGACTTGGTTG
Organism: Citrus trifoliata; assembly: GCA_018350135.1. Lineage (NCBI taxonomy): Eukaryota > Viridiplantae > Streptophyta > Magnoliopsida > Sapindales > Rutaceae > Citrus > Citrus trifoliata. The sequence goes on along the minus strand of CM031387.1, from coordinate 12,656,040 downwards.
TTTCTTTCTTTACTTTGTAGTTTAATCTGATGAAAGATCATGGGACACGCATAATTATATACAACCTTTGGGAGGATGATCAGGGACTTTTGGAACTCGATTTTGACTCTGACAAACATGTGAGTGGGCTATCTCCTTTGTCTAATTTTGATTGCTTTTTTTTTCCTTTTTTTTCTTTTTTTGGTAGCTAGATTTGAATGATTTTCTGAACTTTTCTCGTGAGAGTTAATTTCCATGATGTATGATTTGGCAGGATATCCAACTCAGGGGGGTTAATCGAGATGAGCAGAATATAAAAATGGCACAGCATTATCCCAATTCTAGACATTTCCTGACTTATAGACATTCATTAAGGGTGACCATTCCAGTTTATGCTTTTGCTTTATCAATATGATAAAATTTTCTAAACTTAAAAGCGGAAGTAAATAACATGACTGTTTGATAGTTTTCCTGTATAATTCCTTAATATTTTTGTTTAATTCTAGTCACTACATTTGACTAGGGGTATGTTTGGAATCAAGGTGATATGGCTTTTAATCGACAGCTGTTGTAGAATGAAATTACTACTTGTGGAATATAAATGGTTGGGTAGTTAATAAATAACAGCTTTCAAGTAATGTTGGATGTGTACTGAACAGTTAAGCTGCTGTGCTTCAAAAATTAAGTAGAACTGCACTAGATTAAGAATGAATATGAACAAGGAAATCAATGATATGAAACAAGAAAGGGATTTCAGTTCTTTAATTCGTATTCTTATAACATGTTCCTCTGTCAATTCTCAGAGCTATGCTTCGATTCTTTATCTAAGACTTCCTCCTGGATTTCGGATCATTATCCGGGGAAAAGATGTTGAGCACCACAATATAGTGAATGATATGATGTTGTCTAAGAAGGTTACATATCGGCCACAGCCTGGAGCTTCTGGGATCCCGACAGATTTACATGTAATGCTTTAGTGTAGATTTTTGTGTTGCTATTGGATGTGTTAATTTGATATTGACTACTGCAGCTGTTTTCATCAGATGGCTGTAGATGTCACTATTGGGTTTGTGAAGGATGCAAAGCATCACATTGATGTTCAGGGTTTCAATGTTTATCACAAGAATCGACTCATTAAGGTTTGTTGTGCCCTGATTTCTATTTGGTATGAAATGAACTGTTAGCTTCTTGGTAATGTAGCATTTTTTACCCATGAAGAGTTCCAATTTAGAACTAATTCCTTGCTATGTGTGCATGTGATTGTGTGTGTTTGGGTCATGGTTTACAGTATGATGAATAAAAAGTTATGATTATCTGGTTGTTCTCTGCACTGTTGATTCTGCTTTGAGTGTTTTGGAGTTATCATTTGTACTTTTGTTTTTTTTGGTTCCAAAGATTTAGTAGTCTTTGTAGTGGTTATAATCTGTTATAAGGTTGTCTACGTTGTTTATTTGAGTCAAATTTACTAATATATTTGAACTGGGTTCTTATGTTGCTTTTGAATGATTGTGATGGTGGAGATGAATGGCCAATATTTTTCAAGATTTTGATGTATTTGACTTGTTTTCAAATGTAATTATGTACTCTCTTCCCAAGAAAGTAATATGTGCTGTTTATCTAGTAGTGTTAGGGTGCATTTCCTCTAAAGCTCTCATCTTTCAATACTGGGATGTTACTTAATTTTTATCTTTCAAAAACATCACATACTTTTCTTTTCTAAGACTATCCTTGACATTTTCACACCAATCTTTTATCCCAATTTTTTTCAAACTAGGGATAGGTTAAAAACTCAAATTTCTTATTAGAAGCAGCTGTTTTAGAAGACTTCTCTTTGCATCCTATTAGATGACATCTTTCTCATTACTCATTAGCTGCCTGCATATAGGAGTTACTATTTGTTGTAGTAGCGGGGGGAATGCAACATTGAATAATCTCTTGGGACTTCAGGGGTTGATACTCCTAGAAAAGTTTGCCATAAATTTAAACATCCTTAGAATTTGAAAAGTTTTGTAGTTTACGCTAACAAACTATTTGGTTTTCCAAAATGTTTTTCAATTGTTCTTACTGGAAGCTGTGATGTGGTTTCAGCCATTTTGGAGGCTTTGGAATGCTTCGGGAAGTGATGGTCGTGGGGTCATAGGTACTATGTTTGCACTAAAGTCTCAAGTTCCTCTTAATAATCTTACTTGAATTTTCACCCCTGATGCATTTCATCACTGCTAATAGGTGTCTTGGAAGCTAATTTTGTTGAACCAGCGCATGATAAGCAGGGGTTTGAACGAACTACTGTTCTTGCAAGACTTGAGGCACGTTTAATACAAATGCAAAAGGACTACTGGTCTGTGGTGCTTTAGTTTTAAGTAGTAGCTGTTTGTTCTGAGTTCCTGGGTTGTTTTTGAGGTTTTACTCCTACTTTATATAGGAACAATAACTGTCATGAAATTGGATATGCTCCGAGACGTTATAAGAAATATATTAAAGATTCTTATGACAGAGGTATACTTCTATACAGTGTAGATTACTGCTGCACTTGATAAAATCAGTTCTTGCAGTTTCTAAGTCACACTAACATATCTCGATCTGTAGAACTCGCTTCTAAGAAGAGTTATCCCTCAAGGCACAAGATAACAGATTCATCACATTCGGACAAACATCAGTTGCACTCAAATCGGAGATGGGAAGGAAAAGACTCTAAAAGATTACCTGAAGCATCAAATTATGGAGATCGGAAGGGACATGAGTCCAGCAAAGGCAAATATAAGATGAAGTCTCCTGTGAAATATAGAGAAGGGGCAAGTGTTTCTGAACCACTGTCGCCTTCTGCAGAGGATGCTAGTGATGATGACATGCATGTTATGGTATCTGATAGAGGGGCTAATGGCAGTAGTCAAAAGATATTAGCTGCTGAAAAATCTTTTGGGAAAGATGGATTGCATAGGACTCATCCGTCTGCATGCTTGGTAGATGGTGAATCTCAGCAAGATGGTGCTTCTGGTGGAAGTTCTGTTCGACCAGTCATGCCATCACAGTCAAAGGTTATCTTCAAACTTCATTCCTCTTCAGTGTCTCTCCTCTCTTCGCCCGTGTGTCTGTAGGGGTGCTTTTTGTTCTGTGGATTGTCTGTCAGTGTGACAATGTGTCACTAAATTGAAGGGTAACACGGCTGTAGTTTCTGATCGCTCTTGTCTAACTCACAGGGAAGTGAAGTGAACTACCCGGAGCATTTCCTTTCAGACTCTAGTTTAGGTACTAATCTAGGTCAGTTGAAGCAAGAGAATCACGAATTAAAGAAAAGGTGGGTTATTCTGCCTTTCTGAAACTTTGAGATTTGTCTAATGTTTGACCTTGTAGTTCATGGCTGCATGTCACGTGCATTTTTATCTTTCTATTTCTAGGTTAGAGAAGAAGGAAGGAGAGCTTCAAGAAGAACGAGAAAGGTGTAGATCACTTGAAGCTCAGGTATGTGCCATTACTCTTTCAAATTTTATCATGCCGTATCTATTTAGACCTTTTGTCAGCAATGACTTGTACTGTGTAGGTATTATTTGTTTGTCCTTGGTATGGTGGACATACTATAGGATCTGCATTTGGCTGTTGCTGTTTCTATCTAATTTTGTGATATTTTGAGTTGGGGTTGCTTGGGCCAAAAGTAGTGATCGACATGGAAATATATTTAGCTGCTTTGCACTTGTAGTCGGTTTTTCATATGGAAGAAGCTAATAAATTTGTTGTTTCTCCTTTTTTTTTTTTTTTTGAATTTCTGCCTGGTCAATTGGCAGCTCAAAGTGATGCAACAAACAATTGAGGAATTGAACAAAGAACAGGAGAGTCTAATTGATATATTCGCGGAGGAGAGGGACCGACGAGAGAGGGAGGAGGAGAATTTGAGAAAGAAGATAAAGGTTAGTTCTCTCTCCTTCATGCACTTTATAATTCTCTCAGAAACTCTAAATGGGACAAACTTGTGTGAATAATACTATTATTACTTGTAGGATGCCTCTGATACCATTCAAGATTTACTAGACAAGATTAAGCTGCTTGAAAAGATGAAGACTCCCAATATCAGAGCTGGACGCTGAGGACAGTGCCATCTTCATCCACTTGTGAGTTCCTGCATCGTGATTTTGTTGTTATCTTTGATCCTCATGACTCTAATATAAAAGGTAACTTAAGCATGCTTGGTTACCGAATGTCTTTTTGTTGTATGTATGCTACCATTTAACTCGGTGTAGAATTCTAGAATAGGTTATGTGAAAATGTGAATGACTGATGGAGTCTTTAGCTGGTAAATAATTAACTTTTAGCTGGTTGGCACCATTGCCAAATTTTGTGTCAATGTTGTAATTCTGCATTCTGTCCATTTAATTACAGTAGCTAGGATTATCTTCCAAAACTAGTAAATGTGTTGTATATTTGTCTTTGCTATTGCCAAGGAAACTTGTATGATCAGTTTTCACAGTGGCATCTATTCTAATAATACAAAACTTACTATTAAAACGCGGGTGTTTTTTATAATCTAAAAATACAAATGGCATTTTTAGAATCTGCAATTAAAGCTGCCCCCAATAAATTAACGAGATGTTTACTAAATTTATTAATATTCATCAATAATTTAAAAATTAGCATATGGCATATTACAACAAGGGGACTCGTCTCGTCTTAATTTTTCATGAGAAAAAATTTTACTACTAGTGCCTTTAAGGATAAAGATATTTTGAGTTAAAGTGGTTGTTTAATCCTTATATTTTAAAAAGTGTTTAGACATCTTTACCATCCGTTTAGTTTTTATACTTTGAGTTAAAGTGATCATTTAGTCTTTATATTTAAAAAAAAAATGTTTAGACATCCTTACTATTAATTGTATTATACTCATTTTTATTTATTTTTTTAACTTTTACAATAATATCTTTGCAATAATATTCATAGGGATATTAGTGAAAAGAAAAAAATATATAAACTTATCAAATCTGTCTTAAAAGTAAAATAAAAATTAGTGTAAAATATTTGTTATTATTATTTTTCTTTTAGGATTAATTTTGTAAATTAATTTTTGTATAAATAACTAATTAGTAAGATTTTTGTACGGGGTATGTAATATTACTTAAAAGTTTACTAGTATTAATTTATTTATAAATAATAATTAGCAAGATAGTTGTGATGGTGTGGGAAATATTGATTCTTTTAAATTGATATTTATTGATTAATTTACTAATAAATAGTTCACTTTTTTTAGGTAAATTAATTGATGTTAAGAATATTATAATAAAGATATTATTGTAAAAGTAAAGAAAAAATAAATATAAGAATACAACATATTTAAGAATTAGAGTATTTTGAGATATTTTTTCAAATATAAACACTAAATAGATATTTAAACCAAAATATAATGATTAATAGGAATATTTACCTTATCTTTAAACACTACTTTACGGTCTAAATCAATGTAAGTAGATTGTAACCATTTAAAATTAACAGTTAATGAAGTGTAAAATGATACAATTTTTTTAACCCGTGAAAAGCACTCTTATTACTTAAAAAGTTGACGCATTCAAAATCGTTCGTTTGGTTAATAAGCAAGCACGTAGATGCAAGGAGTATTTTGGGTAATTCAGGATATTCTTCAAAATTGATCGGTCGTCAAAATTTTGTGATTCGTCATTTGCACCAATCGTGCAATTCTTTAGCTCCTATTCAATAGTGCCATTTGTATTGTACATTGAAATGCCAATTGTGCTGTAAATTGTTTTAATGAAATTTTATATGACTAGAACAGGTGTCACCGTGCAACTGATCACACAAGTTTCCTTTAGAAACAACAAAGACAAAAACACAACCAATATCCGCTCTTTTGCAGTTTGGTTGGAGGACTATTCAACAATTATTTTCTGATACTTTCATAAGCCTTATAATGAATGAATTCCTTTTTAAAAGGATTATACACCTCTACACTTTAAATGTAAAAAAGAAAAGTGCATCCTCGATGTTAAATTATACGTGACTCATTTTTATTTTTTAAAGGGAAATCAAGTATTGAAGTTTGGCGCCGCCGCTAGGACTTTATCTCAATGGTAAATTATTACTCTCAAAATTAAGAAAGACTATTAGAGTAGTGATTCGAGTCTTCATAAATTCAACTTCTCTCAATTAAGTAAAAAATTGTGTAGAGTTAATTTGTAAGTCTTTCTCACTTATGAAATACGAATAGAGTAGAGACATTCCTCGTTTGTGAAGGTCATATGTCTTGGCATGTATGTGTAAGGAAAGTTGTTGAAACGAAGGAGAGAGGAAAGAAAGAATATAAAGAATATAATTTTTTTAATAAAACTAATGACTTGTAATTTGCTTGTTATCTTTGTGTCCATCAAGTTAACAACAAAAATATAGCAGAGCTAGAAAAAGATTAGATTGCTTACTTATTGTCCATTTTAATTAGTGTCATTTGTCAATTTAAAATAGGTGTTTAATGCCATAATTGACCAATTTTAGTGACTGATTCATTACACAGATAAGGGGCAGTCAACTCAGCTCAAGGGCTGTATAGAAAAGATCACAAAATTGCAGGAATTAAAATGAAAATAAAATGAACATTATAAACCAAACAGCAGTTAACAACAATAGAAGCAAAATCTATTGCTCTCCTAATCACAGTTAACAAAATCTAATTCTCTCTATATACAACAGATATAGGCATATAGCTGACACCCAAAATTCAAAATCTCTATCAGTGTGACCATAGTCCGTACCCTTTACAGCAATGTAACAAGAGCATAACAACAAAACTACACATAGGCAATTTGAGTATTATATATCAACCGATCATCTATCTATAACAAGGTTTCTTTAATTTGCTGCTGCTTCAATTACTAAGAATTTAACAAACTACGGATGAAACGGTGAGAGGGTAAAGGAAAGTATTGGCGTACTGAAATTTGAGAGTGCCTCCACTGACCAAAGGCTTGCCTTCATTAACAAGACAGTCGTTGTAGCTGAGGCGCTTCAAGATCTTATGGTTGATGAGATGAGCAGAGCTGAACCAGCCACAGTTGAGGTGAATCTCAGATATATTACACCCAGTTTCACAAGCGTTCATGATCTCAACGGTGTATGTTGGTATGCCATTTGGCATAATCCCAGTGGGTCCCTGGGTGATCACAATGTCCTCTTTAGTGCATCTCTCTCCCCATCTCTCTGGTTCTTTCTTCTTTGCTGCTTTGGTTTTGGCTGTTAATGTTTAATTAATTAAACTAGGCACTAGGCACATTAGCAAAAAAACAAAAGAACAGGACATTATTATGAATCGAGAGATAGTGATAGTGAAAGGCTTAAAGGCTTATAGCCAGCTACTATTATGGCTTTTGAAAACATGTGACACTTTTGCATAAAAGAGAAACATTACCAATGCTAAAGAAAAAGACCCACAAGGACAAAACCCACCAATGCAGGAAGCATTTACAGACAAAATACACTTTTAGGAGGTGATTCACAGGAATTATTGGGATGCAAAGAAAGCGACACAAGCAACCCAAAAAAAGCTAGTACGATTGAAGGAAAATGCCTTTTGCTCCTCTCTTATATTTTTTATTAATTAACAATGAAAATTCAATCACTTTTTCTTCATTTCACATTCAAAGTCACTCATGCAAAACCCAACCCAGATGCAAGGTATCAAGAAAAATGAGAATTTGCTAATGCACGCATGAGACCCGGTGCGCAAATCAGTCACAGGAATCAAGCAGAAAGGTCACACAAAAAGCAGGCGATGAAAGCTGCTGATAGGATATATTATTATAATGATCGGCGATCCGCCGATCCCATCCAAAAAAAGGACAAAAGATACTCTCTCAATAGCAGCAGAACTTTTGCCAAACAAAAAATAGCAGCAGAACCACTACTAGTACAACTAGTTAATAGCTATCCTCATTCAATATCTAAAACCCTAACGGCGCACTTTAGACTCAAGCATAAGAGAAGGAAAAAAAAAAAGACGTGGGCCAATCCGACCACAAAACACACAACAGCAAATTGTACGCATCATCTCAGCAACGTTTCATAACAAAATTCGTCTTGTTTCATGACCCACAGAAGAAAAAGAAAACTTAAAAGACCAAAAATGGAGTTTGTTGGTCTTATTTTTATTTATTTATTTCTTTTTACCACTGCGTAGAAGAAGCATGCGATGAGGACCATGAAGAAGCGGGAAGCTCCCTCCCTCTGAGCTCGAGCTAATGAAACGACCGCGCTTGATAATACCCATGTCATCATCATCTCCTGCAACAAACAACAAAATATTGAAATAAATAAATAAAGGTATTTTAATCCATTTAAAATATATTTATTTTTTTAATTAACGCAAACGGACAAAGAATAATAATGATTTAAAAAAGAAGAAGAAGAAGAAACATGCAAACCCTCATGTTCATGAAAAGTTTACGAACCTGAGATTGAGAGAAAAGCAAGAGCGAGAGCGAGAAGCATTCCAACGAACAGAGCCAGCGCAACGACGAACAACCGCCGGTTCATAATAAAAGAGCCTCTCATTTTTTTCAAAAATGTGAGTCGAAAAGCGACGATAACTCGGAGATAAAGAAAAACAGTGCTGAGTCCGACTCGGTGGAAATAAAAAAGAAGCAACTCACACGCCTTTGAATCAACGTTTCTCACTCTCTCTCTCTCGCTCTCTCTCTCTCTCTCTGCATCGAAGAAGAGTCAAGTGAGAAGTGAGCATTTATACCATCAAATCAAGCATCGGTCAAAAAGAAAAGCTAGATGCCGTCAGATGAGAGACTAGCGGTGTAGATTTGACTTAGAAAAGTAGAAAGTTCACTCACGAGTGGGACACAAAGCTTTTAAGCTGAAAAAATAATTTGCTAAAACGATAAAACGACGGCGATTTTGCGAACTAGACCTAGAAATGATCACCAAGCACACGCGAGGAAACAAACATTCACCATTTGTGTAAGGCGTAAACACAGAGTTTCAAAGTCTCAGGTCTCCATCAGTTTTCGCTCCGCCAAAAACGATGCGTTTTTTTTATAAAATTCGAAATGCTTAAAAAAAACAAAAATAAAATAATCATAATGAAGCCGAATTTACAGTCGAGTCGAGTCGACAAAGCAGGAGCGCAACAGTAAAACGTATAACAAAAGAACGCTACAGAGACAAAAGCGGCAGAGCAAATTTTGTAAAGGCCAAAAATGGACAAATTTAAACACTGAACCGTAAAAAGTATCGATACGCAATTATTATTATCCCGTTAATTAATCTAAATATTCTTTTAATAAACTTAAACATATAATAAAAATTATAATTATTATTATTATAACAATAAGAGAGAGAGAGAGAGAGAGAGACAAATCACCGTTAAATGTTGAGCAAAGCGATCGATCTAACAGAAGATTCAATCAATCAACACCGAGGCCCGTGCCTTTAACGAGAGAGAAAGAGTCGATTTATGGATCAGAAAAGGAATTGAGTTGGCGGTAACAATGGTTGTATTGCGCACGTGGCGAGTTTTTACTGGCTTATTATTAAATAATAATGAGTAGTATGATTAGAGACAGCACGTCACGTGCGGCTGCGGTGTGGACAGGAATGATGTTGATGTAATTAATTAATTATTATTTTTTAGATTAAAAAATAGGGAAATTTAAACGTAATATTATATTATTATTATTATTAACATGGAAATAGGAAACGCCTGGGCCTGGGGATGTTTCTTTCTCAATTTTCATTTCCATTCATTCAAGCAAGAATTGGGACCAGTGTTTCGTTTTAGCTTATGCAATAAATTTTTACCGTAAACTAGGGCATTTTTACCGTATTGATGAAAATTACCTTTTTTAAACTTGACTTATCGATGTTCATCCATTTTACCTTTTTATATTTATTCTTGATACTCGAATGCTTTCTAATCAAAATCCGCAGGCTCCATTGGAATGTCCTTCAGAGCATGTAAATGTATCAATTAATTGTTGGGTTATTATTATTTTATTATATCAATGTTTGCTTTCTAAGCCGGGGAAGAATCAATTGGTGAAAATAGAGGGTCAACCTTTTATTAATTAGATCACGTAATTGTAAAAATCATTCTCGGTGATGATTCACAAATTTATCACCATATTTTTAATATACAGCATTGCAAATGTCATCATCTCTTTATTCCTTCGTATTTTTAATCCTTATTTAATTATAACCGTTGAGCTGGTTGGATCTAGTGGCTATGATACTTGGCTGGATCGTTAATTTTTCATAATTTTACATACAATTAATATAAAAGCTTGTAAGTAGTTTAAAAGATTTTGTTAATGCAACATTTGTGGTAAGGTTAAGAAACATCTCTCTATTTTGGTTACGTGAATCTCATATTGACCAATGTTGCGATGAGAATTGAGTGATGATTAGCTTTTTTTTTTTTTTAATGTAAAAAGTATGGCCTCGTAATTGATTTTCACTATTTTATATGCAAACTTGGCCCATGTTACAAGTCCAATTCAAAACAATTGAAGATTGGAAAAATCTTGCCAGCTTTTGTATCCATACAAGACTGAAATTATGAACAAATAATTTGACAAAATCCAAAATTGTCACCGGAGAAGAATGATACCGAAAGCAACTTCTATTTGAGCACACTACACGGTAAAAGCAAATGTGCTGTATGTGTGTGCTGTGTGATGAATAATAAAAAAAAAAGGGGTGTTAATGTGGGGGCGTGCTGGGGCAGAGAGGTCAGTGATGAGGCCGCAGCGGCCCGCAGGCACTGCAACAAATTGAATGTTGCCGAATTTAGGCCTACAGCTACAGTAAGGATGACTCGTGTTTCCTCCTTACTAAATCAGCGAATTCGACAATTGGGAGCTGACCAAAGACAAACGTCATTGGAATTCTGAATCCTCCCTTTCTATGATATTACATGAATTTGTTTGACCAAATTCAATAATAATAATAAATATATGAATATGTCAAATGCTATGAGCTCGTGACATGCATGTATTCTTTTTTATATTGATATTTAAATAATTAAAGGGAGTAGATTACAACTTAGGAGAGATTTGTTTGTACAAGTTAAAATAATACCATGAGTTAGTTTCTTCATGGAAGCATAAAGTAAAAATAATATCATGAATTAGTTTGTTTAAGGAAGAATAAAACATTTTCAATTATTGTCACTCCTTTAGAAAATCTAAAATTTTATTTTGGGAATTTTTTAATATAAAAAAATTTTAATAAGTGAAATAAAGATAACGAAAAGAAAACTCATAAATCATGTCTCGAGAAAATAAATAAATATTTGAAAAAGAATTAGAAAATTAAAAAAATAACTTCAGCTTGAACTTCCGCAAATATTCTTATTACCTTAGCAATTTTTAATATTGTTAAGGTTTTAGTGATAAAATAATAATAGTTGAAATATTATATAGTAAAATACAATTATCATAAACTTTGATGGTGAATTGATATGTTAGGAAAATTTAGTTGATAATCCTTTTTTTTAATTATTTTTTTCAATTACTCATAACTCCAACCGAGGTCAACTTTTTCATTATCTTTTCAATTAACATTAACCTTGACAGGGTGTAAAGTTGATTCTGTCGTCACTCTGTAAAATTCTTTTGTGTAAATATTGTTGTTGAAATCATATTATTAGTAATAAGAATATATCAAATGTCGTGGCAATATATATAGGGAAGAATTTGTCTTATCTTATTACTAAAATTAAAAAAAAAAATTCTTGAAATTTCACATAAACATACAAGTTTATAGCAAATATTATAAAAAAACTTATTTATTATTTGAACTAATTGAAACTCCATTAGGATAATATATACATATATATATATATAAATGCTAGGAGTAGGGTGGGCAAAAAAAGTATGGGCTAACCCGACCCTCATTACGAGACTATAAGCATGGGCTAAAATTTTAAAAACCCACTGTGAATGAGTATGATTAAGGACTTATATAAGAAGCCCGAGCCAATTTATTAAAAAAAAATTAATGTACATTTAAATTTTATGAACATTATTTGTAATTTATTATATTGTGTTGTTAGTATTTGGTGTTTTGGACTATTAGTCCATTATGTATTAGATAATCATCTTTAATTGAAGTGTTTTATTTTTAATTTTTAGTTTCATTAAAAATTTATTAAAAAATTAATGGAAGCCTTAGCCTGGTTCAGGCTCGTCCAGACGCAGCTCAAGCGCAACCCATCCAAGTTTATAGAGTTTTTAGAGGACATGACTTGCTACCAATAATACGGGCTTGGATAAAAGCCCTACTCAAAATAATAATTACCGTGAAAATAAACAAACACATATTTAGTGAAAACAACAGTTGAAATAACCTATTCAATCACCTAAAGAAAAAAAAAACTATAAATATTGATTGGAGAAATTAATCATCCATGTGAGACGCCCAAATTATTAAATTTACAGGTATCAAATCACTCTTAATGAAAGAAAGGTCCAATATTTATTGAAAGAAAAGTCAATGGCCAAGAAAACGGCTTGGATCGAATTCAGTGCAAAAACTCCTCTCATTTCATTGTTAATTTCTTTTACTTTATTGCTCACCAAACACTCATGGACAAAATAGGTTTGAAGTATAAGCATAGGAGACTACAAATTATAAATTAGTGATGGCCAAATTCACCTTGACAAGGGGTGGTCTAAAATAATAATGGATTCTTCTATTTGTTGCTTTTGAAAGTTGGGTTAGTTGGGTCTGCTTTGTCATATAGAGTAGGCTGATAAAGTTTACATATTAGATTAGTGCTATTTTGCTGGCCCAAGAAACTTGACCAACATTCTTTGATATAAGTAGATAAGAAATGTTACACTTGTCCAATAGTATTCTAAAAAATTTCTTTTCAAATTATGTGAAATTTATTTATTAAATGAAATAAATAATGAGATAAGTAAATAAAGCATTTATAAATAATAAAATTTTATCATTTAATAATTTTAATTACTTAAAATAAAATTACTGAGAATATCAATTAATAAATGTAGCTCAATGATAATCCACATATTTAAATTGCTCTAATGGTGTGGGTTTAAGTGTTCACATGATTTATTTTCTCAAATTTCAATAAGAGTATTTCTTTCTATATTTGTGAGAGTAGATTGTCAAGCTAATACTACAAAGGGTATGTATGTAATTGTAACAATTTAAAAAGAAAGAAAGCAACAACTAAGGTAGCATTTATTTATTTTTGTTTAAAATTCGAATGAGTCTGAATTTTTCTAAAGTTTAAATGAGACTGAATGACATTTTTTTTAATATCTAAATGTAAGTGACATCTTGTTGTTTTTACAAATAACAAAATCTGAAATATAATTATTTGATATTTATATTCTTTTAAATGAAAATAATAAGTATATTTTATATAAATAGGTTTGAAGTATAATATTTACTTCTTATTCAGACTTTTTTCATACATAAAAATCATAAAAATTTACTTTTTTTATTCAGATATAAGTTTAAAAGAGTAAATTTTAAAAAGACTTTTTAAGTGTAAGACAAACAAGCCTTACGAATTTTGCTTATAAATTGAAATAATTTCATCAACAGAAATCGGATGCAGGCGTCCAGCCCAGACAGAATTTGAATTTTGAACCCGACCCGTTTCAGCCACTGTCCTATATAAACGGCCAAGGCAGCCTCTAAGCTAGCTATGCTTTCTTACAATTACAGTTTCTTATCTTCATTGACCGAGGAAAAGAGAAAGAGACATCAGAGAGAGCGACACAAAAATGGCAGCTGCAATTACAGGGGTAGGAGTTGGGTTAGGGCTTTCATGTTCATCAAAGCTCACCAACAGATTTTCTTCTTCTGCTGGATCCTCTCGCTGTAGTGTTAAAATGTCGGTCTCTGTTGAGGAGCAGAAGAAAAATTTCACTTTAAAAAAATCTGAAGAAGCTTTCAATGTCGCCAAGGTCTTAGATTTTTTTTCACTTAGTATTTTTAGATTTGATGTAGTTTTAATTTCATTGTAATTGGGTTCTGACTTGCTAATTCTAACATTTTATTATTGATGTGTGATGAATTGTTACAGGAGAGAATTAAGTTTGTGATGTTGTTATTCGATTGATTTGAAGATATGGGTTCACTTGAAGTTCAAATCAGTTTCATGTTTTTACTAAATAATCAAGCTGGGAAATTTGAAAATTTTGGGTTGCTACCATCAAAAGTTCTCTTTGCCTTGAGATTTAAAATGTTGTTAATGCAAGAAATCTGTTTCTGGTGCTCATTTGTGTAACAAAATTGAACCGCGTGGCTTGATTTTGAAAATTTGCTTTGAACATATGGGAAGTGGATGGTCAGGCTTGTTTTTGCAGGCCCACCAGTGGTGTAATTCAATTTTTTTTTCCCTATTAGAATGCATTAGTTCTTTCATATTCTTAATGTTCAAGAAGTTGTTTTGTATTCTGATGATGATCTCATTTAACATTTTTGGTAGGAATTGATGCCTGGAGGTGTAAATTCACCTGTACGTGCCTTCAAATCTGTTGGTGGTCAACCTATTGTGTTTGATTCTGTCAAGGGCTCACACATGTGGGATATCGATGGCAATGAGTACATTGACTATGTAGGTTCTTGGGGGCCGGCAATTATTGGTCACGCAGATGATCAGGTTCTTTTCTTCTTCCTAGTTATCTAATTATTTTTGCCTGTTTTTGTTTTTTTCGCTGCAAGAATTTGCAATTTCTGTGATTCTTGATTTGCCCTGCCGCCTTGAGTTCACTGCATTTCTTAGGGAAAGAAAAGTTTTTCATATCTTGCTCTAATATAGAAATGGTTTCTGATGAGTGTTGAGGTATTCTTTATCTTTTATACATTTCATTAGGAGGAAATGAGAAATACTTTACCTTGATAATTGAGATTATCATTTATTTTAATGGCATAAATCTGTGCAGCAACCTTGAACTGTTAAAAGGTGGATCAACCATTTTTTTTTCTTTTCTCATGATTTGTCATTTAACTGTTTCAGTTATTAGCAATTGTGTATGCCACAGCTTATAATCTTATTTCCGAGTTATCTGCAGGTACTAGCAGCCTTGGGTGAAACAATGAAGAAAGGAACCAGCTTTGGTGCTCCTTGTCTTCTAGAGAATGTTCTTGCAGAAATGGTAATCTCAGCTGTTCCAAGCATAGAAATGGTTCGTTTTGTTAACTCAGGCACAGAAGCATGCATGGGTGTGCTTCGCCTTGCCCGTGCCTTCACTGGGAGAGAGAGGATCATCAAATTTGAGGGTTGTTATCATGGCCATGCTGATCCGTTTCTTGTCAAGGCTGGTAGTGGAGTTGCCACCCTAGGGCTTCCCGACTCCCCTGGTGTTCCTAAAGGAGCCACCTATGAAACTTTGACAGCCCCCTTCAATGATGTCTCAGCTTTGGAAAATCTGTTTGAGAACAACAAAGGAGAAATTGCTGCAATTATCCTTGAACCTGTTGTTGGGAATTCTGGCTTCATTGCTCCTACGCCTGACTTTCTTAATGCCATCCGCCGTATCACCAAAGAGAATGGTGCTCTCCTGATCTTTGATGAAGTCATGACTGGATTTCGTTTAGCTTATGGTGGAGCTCAGGAGTATTTTGGGGTAACTCCTGATTTGACAACTCTTGGTAAAATCATTGGAGGTGGGCTGCCAGTTGGTGCTTATGGAGGGAGAAGGGATATTATGGAGATGGTGGCACCGGCAGGCCCAATGTACCAGGCTGGGACCTTAAGTGGGAATCCATTGGCAATGACCGCTGGGATACACACCCTTAAACGACTGAAGGAGCCAGGAACTTATGAATACTTGAATAAGATCACAGGTGAACTTACTCAAGGCATCATTGATGCTGGAAAGAAAGCTGGGCATGCCATTTGTGGAGGGTATATAAGTGGGATGTTTGGATTTTTCTTTACCGAAGGGCCTGTTTACAACTTCGAGGATGCCAAGAAGAGTGATACCACAAAGTTTGCAAGATTTTACAGGGGAATGCTGGAGGAAGGTGTATACTTCGCACCTTCACAGTTTGAGGCTGGGTTCACAAGCTTGGCGCATTCATCTGATGATATTCAACACACAATAGCAGCCGCAGAGAAGGTTCTCAGGCAAATTTAGAGTGTGTATTCATGCAGTTGATGCCACCCTTCACCCACCCCTTCTCTTTAACATTTCACAGCTGCCCGTTTTGTAGGTGAAGATGCGGTTCCTCTTTTGAAAAATTTTCCCCCCCAGTACATGAATGTGTGAATTTTAGGAAACCTATTGTATTTCTGCAGCTGATGAGTGAATTATCTGCAGTTGAAGCCAGGATGTGTTTCAGCTGGTGCTTTTTTCTTCCTTTATTTGTTTCCGCATTCTCTTGCTAGACCAAACATTATTGTCACTTGCATAATGTGCTCGGATTTAGTATATTCACAGAAAATTATGATCCTCGATCAACTAGTCAGCTGGTCTCATAGGCCATGGCAATACTGTCTGTGACAATGCTAATTCATTATACAAGTAATTCAACTACAGAGCCATCTCTTTGAACAATGATTGCAGAATGTCTTTACATATGGTAGCCCATACAGCTACGATAACTGTCACAATAATTCAGGATAATGAGGGGGAAAAAGAAAAGAAAAGAAAAGAAAATAAAAAAGACCAAATCATCAGATTCCATTGGGCACTTGTACGCATGAATACAGCAACAATGAAGACATGACGCCTCGAGGAAAGGCTTCTATTAACATTCAACCAAGATAAACAAATTTTCCAACTAAAATTCATTCCTTCACAATATAGAACAAGAGCAGACAATTTTCCTGGGCGAATCATCGATCTTCTTTTCTGTTCAGACAAAACCATGGCAAATATTTCAGATAAGAATTCTCAGCAAATGCCAAATGAAATTGCAAGATAAATTTGGCAACCCAATCTATGTCCTTAAAACATATACAGATCCAGCAGATTGGTTAATAATAAACTTTGATTGGATTGGGCATTTGGCCCTCAGCAAATAAGTTATAGTCTAAAAGTCAGTCCAACCATGCAATAGGTGCTGGCCAATCTAAAGACAAGCAGATTCTAATGTTTGCAGGTGATGAACAGGTGGGGCAGATTTACAAAGTCATGGAACAATTATGCAGTCCAAGCAGAAAACTAAAAAGTACTTATACAAGTACATATATAGTTTACATTGGTAAGAACGATTGCTAGTAACTTGTATCAATTCATAATCTATTCCAGACGCATGAAACATCAATTGGTCGATTTGTATAAGTTCAAATTCTCCATGAAGTACAAAGTATTTAATGAAAGAACACCTGAAATTGGCAACCTGCTGCGTCACGTGTATATCCGGATTAGTATTGTCCAATCAAGCTCCAACATTACTCCAAAATGGACTAATCAGTGCCCAAAAGGTAAAGCCAAAAGGTAAAGAGAGAACAAGAAGCCAAAAAGCATCCACCTTTAGTGCTATCTACCATTTCTTAGGTCAGGTCAGCAACACAAACTGATTTTGTTTTGACTACTTATTATGTGCAGGATAAGTCTAACATGTGAATTTGGGTACTTATCTTCTTACATTAAACAAATCTGTGGATTAAAGAGGAAAAAAGGGGCAGAAGGACCTTTTGACCACAATAAAGAAGGGGTACAAAAAGTAACTAAACCCTCTGTTGGTTTAAACCATTCAAATAACTCCTGTTACATCACATTGCAATATGATTTTATCTTCTCTTCTTCCTTGTTACAGTTCAAGTAAACCGTTAATGTTATCATCAAGTTGCAAAGAGTACTCTTAACTAGAAACAATCACAGAATAATATAAAACCTTCACAGTAAAACAGGCTAGTAATTAAACATTGGAGATGTAATACAAAGGTCCCGTTTGGGATTGAGATTCTATAGCTTTTAAGCTACAGTTGCTGTGGAAAAAAAACTGTAACTATCAAACAAAAGTTAATAATATGTAGTAAATATAAATTTTAAATAATAATTTTGACAAAATTATTAAAGATATAATAGATTTTTTATTATACAAATGAAAAATCATATCAACATAGCTTACAAGTTACAGCAGCTAGTGTTTACCAAACACTTTAGTGCTGTACTTTTTAAGCTATAGCTGCCCAACCTCAATTTCAAACGCACCCAAAATATGGGTACCGTAACATTCGTAGCAATTATCCGCATTTAAGGTCCACATACTGCTTATGTAGGTTCAAATTGGTTTTCAAATATTATTCATGACATCACATAGTTGCTTTGGTTTTCAAATATTATTCATGCATCATTGTAGTTGTCTATCTTTTAAGCTAAACTTCAGGCCAATGACAAACCAAAAGGTACATTCATACAAATAGAACAATTTGTTAAGAGGAAGATGTAATTACCTGTTTTAGTCTTTGCTAGAGAAGGCTGTACAACAACATGCATTATAATAACACCACCTGGTACCTCACCATAGGGTATTTTACACTGACCAACAGTCTTGTTATTCTCCAAGATTTTACCAGAGCTTATCAATTTGATTTCAGTCACTGCTTTTGGCACAATTGTCTTGCCTAAGGAAATTAAAATAGGTAAAAAAATGAGAAGAAAGAGCACACAAGAAGATTATGACACAAGCAAATTTAAAAACGAAATGAAATTGAAAAGAATTCTTCTAAATCAATTCAACTAATTGCTTGCACTCCATCTTCTGGGTCAATAACATGCCTATATCAATTCAAAGCCAACACTATATAATCAAAATTTAATGCTTCGAGTAATATAATCACACCATTCATCCAATGGAAGGTTCACAATTTCAAGAAGACAACATATAATTGACCCAGCCTAAATAATTTTGACTAGCTAATCAGGAGCTTTTTGTCAAGTTTCCACTAAGTTACACTCTTATCAATGCATCATACACACAATTCTAACAAAACCCGCTCATTTTTCTCTGTGTACGCGCACAAGGAAAAGTGCCATTCCAACAAAGAACAACAACATTTACATTCACAAAGATTTCGTAACGAACTTCTAGCATGGCTTTGAAATTTAACCAATTATTGATCAAAACTAGTGAACATATTAAATGCAATGATATAGTACAAGAATGTTTCGTAACGAACTTCTAGCATGGCTTTGAAATTTAACCAATTATTGATCAAAACTAGTGAACGTATGAAATTGTACTGAAACATTCTTGTACTATATCATTGCATTTTCTTTCAAAATTTTGATCAGCTCACTAATTAAAGACAAATGAATTAAAGATTAAACCTTTGGGCCAATCAGAGACGATTCGCTGCTTAAGCATGTCGACCGTTGACGCCGAGGAGTAACGGAAAGGACCGATATCGGACCCATCATACAACCTGAACTTTATATCAATCAATTCCTCGTCCGGCATTTGATTCACTTGACTTCAAATTCTCGAATCAATCACTTCCACGTCACTGAACCCTCTTCGATCCAGCTCATCAGATCTTGCCCGCCTCTGAATTAGGTAAAATTCAATAAATAATAATTATTATTATTTATCCAAAAAGATTTCTTAAAAATTCCGGAAAAAAGTACAGTATACCTTACCTTGTATCTGTTTAGCTGACGATCGAGCTAAAACTTTCCTTTTTTAATTTAAGTAATATTTAATTTAAATATATTTTTTTTTCCTCTTATGGTTGTTCTGAAAGGATCGGCGCTTGTTGTTGCTGGTGAGCTGAAGAAGACAAAGTGTTCACAAAGCAAACCGACACAATAATAATTAAAAACGACGCTTTTTACGGGATTTGGAAATCACTGAGCCGACGTCGTTTTTATTATTATTATTATTATTATGATGTTTTTTCTTTCTTTCCTTTAAACGATAGCGTTTCATTTTTCGTTGCCTACATCTAGCTCCGGCCGTTATCGAGTGACAATTCAAAAATACAATCCGAAAATATAAAAAAGGAAAAAAAATGAAGAGGAAGAGAGAAGAAGAAAAGAGTAACGCTAACAACAGCAACAGCAACGGCAACGGCAACAATAATAACAACATGGAGATTGTTTGGCAAACGCCAGCAAATCCACCAGTGAAAGAGGACTTCATTTTTCGCGACGGTAAATTAAATTTTAATTGAAATAGTCAATTTTGTTTCATTTAGACTGTTTCTAATTTTTTTTTAATTTAAGAAAATAAAAAATTAATTTAAAAAATTAAAAGAATAACTCAAATTTTGGCGGGAGTTGTGCAGGGAGGCGCAACGTCAAACCGTACTACTTCGAGTTCATTTCTCATGTTAGTTCTCTCTTTGAGTTGCGTTGAAGTACTTCCTTTAAAAATATATGCAATTCTTGAATGTTTAATTTTGGTCTTAAACCCTAGCGATGGTTTGAGTTGATTAAGTTTGTTAAGGTCGTTTCCAGGTAAAGAATCGCTGGGCCGGAAAAACAATTGTTGATTTGTTCGCGGAGGAGTTCAAAGGCCGACCTTATGATTACTATGTATGCTTACTTTGATCCCTTTTCGTGAATAGATATTAAGCCTGGCACATTGAACGCATCAGGCTATGCAATTTTTATTTGTATTTTCTTGTGTGTTTTAGTGTCTTATTATTCGTCTTTTAATTCTAGCAGTTAAGCATATGAATATGATGAACACTGCAGGTAAGTGCTGTCAAATGTGGACGGATACAAGTTGATGGAGAGATGGTGCCGGTGTCATACATAGTAAAATCATCGCAAAAAATTAGCCACTTCTTACACAGGTTTGGTTTGCTCATTAAGTAGGTTGAGAATTATTTTGTTTGCTTGATAAAAGGGTTTATTTATTTAAAAATTGTAAAACTTGCATTGATGTTACAAAGGTTGTAGGCATGAACCACCAGTGATGGCTTGGGATGTTTCAATTCTTCAGAAAGAACCAGATGTATTGACTGTTTGCAAACCGCCATCTGTTCCTGTAAGTCGGTAATAATTTGTTGATGTGCTTCTTTTGATGTTCTGCTTTCACCGTAAGCATTAATTTTGGAATTTGACATTGTAGTCAAACATTCATAACTTGTTTAACTTCACTAACACTCAACCTCTCTCCTTCTTTTTTTCCATGTGCTTGCAAGCACTTTTCGCTTAATAGCTACTGTTTGGCCTTTCTCGAATTAAAGTTTGGTGACTTTTGGGAACCCTGTTTGACCCATGGTTTATGTCTATTGATTTTTAGCATGGACTTGTGCTAAAATTATTGTAACCTTACTTTTGTATATCACTTGATGTAGCAATGTAGTTTTACCCATACATCTTCATCTATTATTATTGCATGCATAGAGTTGCAATTAGAAATCCCATCCACTGGATAGAGATTTGGACGGACTCTTGAATTATTGTGATTTTGCTTGTCATGAATTTTTAATTATATAATTGATTTTTAGGAGAAACTTTTTCAAAGATTTTTTATTAAGCGAGCTTTGAATTTATCCTTTAACTTTATGACAAGAAATTCTACCTTTTCGGTTCTTCTAGATTCATAAAGTTTTACCTTTTCATTGATCTAGATAACCATGATTAATTGGATGATCAAATTTTCTTAGGATGGGATTTTTTACATCTAGTCCATTGTGCGCAAAAGTTCTGAAACTCTACATTTGTGCCTTATCTGTTATGTAGGGAGGTAGCATTAAGTTCACTCCAGTTCCTAGATCTGATATGTATTAGCCTTGTTTGCTCTTTCATGTATTATATTTTGAGTTTTTAATGTTCTATAGGTGCATCCATGTGGTCAATATCGGAAGAACACGGTTGTTGGAATTCTTCAGGCAGAGCATGAATTGGCACCCCTATTTCGTATCCAAAGATGTATTACCTATGGAAGTAAATATTGAAACCATACACATATCATGTCGTCTGGTTTTTTCTACTTTGATTGGCAATGAATTACTTTTTGGTTATCTCAATCTGTTTCCCTTTTAATTATAAAGAATACTGCAATTAGGTTTTATATCTTTTCCTTGACACAAATGTGTTAGCGGTTCATCGACTAGATCGTCTTGTCTCAGGACTCCTTATCTTGGCTAGAAATGCGTCTAAAGCTGACCTTTTTAGACAACAGGTATGCACTGTGTGAAGGAGCTTCATTGAGAAACTAGTCTTCTTTTACTTTGAATCGCTTACATTAAGAAGCATATCAAGATATATGGTCTTACATGTCTTTTACTTTATACATGAATGTGCTTCAGCACGTTCATCATATCTTGAGTTTTATCTAGCATGATTAATGTGAAGCTGGTCTATCCACTGTAAGGATGTCCTCCAACTCCAGTTGTTCTAATACTAAAGCTTGTTAATTTGCACGTATAATATCTCTGACTATGTATGCCAAATTTTCGGAATGCATAGTTGGCAGCTCAAAGTTAAGAATCTTGAATGTATTAACAAATACAGCTAGAGGGTCTTACTGCACAGTCTATAGAGAGCCTAGATGACCTTGAGATTATGGCATGTAGTGCACACTGCATAGTCCTTGACTGGAATATAATAGAATGTGATTTGGGGCATCAACTTTTTTTTCTCTTTATTGTTTTTAAAATTTGTATTTTCAATACTTTATCTTCTTGCTATAGTTGTTAGAGCGGTCTTTAGGTAATAGAATCAGTGTTTTCTTGTTATATTTTGCGAAAATAAGTGTTTTTCGTACTATGTGAGACTTTACTGTAATCACTGCAGATTGAAGCTGGGAAGGTGATAAAACATTATATTGCAAGGGTCAATGGGGTATTTCCAGAGGGTGAGGTAATTCCTTGATTTTGTTAAGCATTTAATGTAATCCACATTGAATTTTCAATGGTGATTCAACCCACATGTGAACAGCATCCTCCAATAAAAGTTAAAGTGAGTAAAGTAGACGTAAGATGTTCACATGAAGTGTGGTTAGAGCTTGCTCTAATTAATAGAATGCAAAAATAGGTTAAAGTTATGGAAAAGCTCTTCTATGAGTTCTCGATTTTCAATGGAAGTCTAGTAATTTATATTCCAGCACTCCTGTATCCATTTATATACCAGCATTAATATAGTATTCATTTTGGTGTTAAAACTGTGTGCTTTTGCTTCTTCCCAGCATGATCCCCTTGTAACCTTTTGCACTATTTTTGCTTGAGCTCTCCTTGTGAATTTTTGCATTATTCATGCTCAAGCCTTGCTTCACATAATATGCAATAGACGTTTTATGCCCTTTGAAAATGTCCTTTAAACTTTTAATTGTATGAGTAGGAAGCTTTATTCTGCATAACTTTTTGTTTAGACATCCTCATTTGGAATTATACATTTATTTAAGACATCATAAAGACATAAACTCGATTTACATGTTTGAAAATTGTAACTTTTTCATTTTGTTTTTCACAATTACATGTTTGAATTCTGACTGATGGAAGAGATGAATCCATAATCAGTGTAAGGCAAAAGATGGATGTTACAAATTGCAGCCTAATTATAGAAGTTTTGTTTTTGGCTGCAATTGATTGGCAGGATAAGATTCAGACAAACCTATAATCTATAATCTGCCATTTGTAGTGCTGATAATTTGTTAAGGTTTCAAATAAACAATACACTACATTAGTAGAATTTGTTGCTAATTATCCTTTTAGTCATGTTATGATTGAGATTCATGCCCTATCTGACATTTTTTTCTTCTCAATTTTTTTTTTAATTCTTTTCAGCAAGTTGTTGATGTAAACATAAATTATAATGCTAGTGCAGGAAGGAGCACTGCAGAGGTGAGGATTTTTGTTCGTCCCTTCTAATTGTAGTGGTATAGTTTCTGTTGACAATGAGACTGGAGAGAGATAGGACTAGAAGAGGGATTGAGGGATGGATTTCTAGGGATTGAGGGATGGATTTCTACTTGTGTGCTTTCTTCACTAATGACAATAAGTGTATGCTTGATTTTGAGTTTTCTACTGGTAGGTATTTGGTCTTACGGTTTATTTATTTTCCTTTAAATGAAAGTTCAAATGTAACATTGAGTCTGGACCTTGAAACTTTTTTCCGATAAGCAGCTAGGGAAGAAGATCATGCATTTGTCTGTTCATATTTACAGGTAGTAACAAATGAGTAGGTCATTGATAATTCTTGCAGAATGTGGTTCAGATCTGAAAGTTGCCATTTTGCTATAAGATTGCATAGCAGTTACCAAAAAATTTTACTTGAAAAGTTCCATGATTTGTCTTCTTCTCTCGAAAAGTTATTGTTTCCGGCTCCTAAAACCAAGTCATTCTGTGATGCACATTTTATTTTGTTTTATTTTTTCTCTTTCGCTTGAGGGAGAAATCAGCATTTGAAGTATGCAAACTCCAGCAGTCAGCACACAATGCAATTTTTGGGCATGATGCTTGTAGTTGCAACTCTGAAATAAAGTTTTGGTTGTAGCAAAGTTTTTAGTGCTTTTGAAAGCAATTTTTCATGAAAAATTTCTAATATACCCAAAAATTTTCCTGTCATGGATTTTCATCAATTGCTTAATGGTCTAATCAGGCATCAGAGTTTTGTCAGAGAGAACTGTATTTGCTTTTATTGATTCTAGAAGTGTCTTTTGCTTTTTCCAGTCTGGTGACTCCCTTGGTGATACGCCTTTGAAGGGAAAGGCTGCTTGTACAAAGTTTTCCAGGATTAGTACCAACGGAACTCATAGCATTGTTTTGTGCAAACCAATCACTGGCCGAACTCATCAAGTAAGATAACTTACAATTTATATGTGTTGTGTTATATTATTTGTAACACCTTATAGAATGTAGTCTCTGGCTGGATTTTGTTGCTCCTTTCAGATTCTCTGTAGCACATTTAAAATATGTCGTGCTTCATTAGATACTTGTACCTTTTTGTTAACATTCGTCGCTGAGTTTCATTAAACCTTTTGTAGCATTATTTGTCTTAACAGATCTCTTGCATGCTATTTTTCTGATAATTTTAGTAATTTTGCATACTCTTCAGTGTTACGGTGATGTATTGAAGTAGTTGTACATTTTTTCTGTAGTTTGTTAATATTATTGTCTGCAATGATTACTAGTTTTGCATACTTCGATTTTTAGATAACTTGAATTTTTTATTTAAGCTGTTAGTCGCGAAAGATAATGAACTTATTTAGTTATGAAAATAAATGATGAAACTTTGAATTGATTAGGTTGCAATAAATGCATAATTTTTCTGACTTCAAACTTTCTCGCTTTGTAGATACGTGTGCATTTGCAATATACAGGCTATCCAATAGCCAATGACATGCTTTACCTCTGTGAACACGTTACTCATCGCAAAGGAATGAGTGCTGATAGAGCTGCTGCTTATTCACACCATTCTCCACCACCTGTTTTTTCTGATAAGTCTGAGAGCTCTAGTGAAGATTTCAGCATTGATCCTATGTGTACAAATTGTCCAAATTTGGCTCCAAAAGGGTAAGAGGCTTTTAAGTTCCAACTCATTAGAAGATTTGTGTTATGGCCATATGAGACAGTACCAAACTTCATTAGTAATGCTATCATAGGATAAAGCAAACCAAATGAGAATTGATTTGTTAAGGTAGAATTTACTTTGTATTATGGTTCCCTACTTCCCCCAGATCAGATGAGTTTTCTACACATTTTCTTGTCAAAATTGGGCTGAGTCAAGCAGTATTGGTACTCTGTTATTTCTTTCAGTTTTGATCTTCGACAAAAGGGAAGTTTGTGGTTCTCCTTGTTTGTGGTTCTCCTTGGTTAATAAAAATATCTGGGGAATGAAATGCAAGTGAATCTATGAGCAACTTCTGGAAATCTGTCAGTAATATTTACTGGAAACCTAATCCAATGTCACATGCTAATCACAGAGCATATGTTTGGTTTTCCTTGTTGAACACCATATGTTCTTATTGTAAGTAGGAAACATATTCACATTTTTAATATTGCAAGGTGTGACATATAATGGTTTTGCTTGGATCAAAGGTGTAGATATGTGTATAGAATCATAAAAAGTCTCCTTTATACAACTCTGGAAAGTTGATGCATTTCAAAGTTGCTTGCTTTAACTTTTTATTGTTCAGTTGCAGAATCCAAAGATTTTGTATCCCAATCGGGCTATATGGATATGATATGATATGATTTCTCTTGCTGACTGTTTTTATCTTATGTTTAATTTGGTAGATGTATTTTCAGCCACCTCTTGACCATTGCTTTTGTAACTGTAGATACGAAGGACATGAAGAGGGCTTGTGGTTACATTGTGTTCGATACTCTGGACCTGGATGGACATATGAATGCCCTTATCCTGATTGGGCAACGCTTAGCTTATAATTTTCTCCCGTTCTTTTAATTTTATTTTCTTCTGGGAAAAAGAAAAATTCCACAGTTCTCTGTTTAGCGGGGTAATAGGTCTCATGCCAAGGCCAAAGGGCCAAAGGATTTTGATTGAGAACATTTTTTCAGTGTAAATTTGCAGTTGAAAGGTACGGTTTTATGCACAATTTTTCATTCTCTTGAAGGTGGTCTGCAAATTGTCTTCTATAGCTTGTTCAACTATATGCATGCGGTGGATTTAGTCGCCGATGCTTTTTAATGAATATTAAAGGACGACAATACAATTACTTTTATGTCATTTTCCCCTCTTTTTTCATAAGCACAACAATTGTAGTTAATGTGTCCCGTTCTCTGCACTTTAGGAACAGAAGAATCAACATTACATAACAATGATTTTGTAGAATGACAGACAGACAAACAGCATTGCTTTCGTGCTTCTTATACTATTGCTTTAATGCTTTTACATTGAGTTGTCGAGTAATTTAGGTTTCAAGTGCGGTAACAAAAGCTTAAGAGGATGACAGCAATTTGTGCTTGATGGAGACCAACTGGGTTTGATATTCAACTCCACTAACAAATGCATATTAGAAGATGACAGGGAACAGCTATTGACACTTTGATGCAGTGATTGACACTTTGATGGAGACTAAGCGGGGACTTTTCAAAATAAACTGACCTCTAATGGAAAGCGTGGAAACCACTTCACTCATGGAAAGAGCCATTGGGTGGGAGGTAAATTTGTGTGTTAGCTAAGGCATGCGATTGGGCAAGTTGAAAAATATCTCCTTGAGTGGTGAAATATTATTATTATTTGGTTTTGGCCTGCATGCTTACTCTTGAAAAATATCTTTCCTGGAAAATGCCTTTGTTTTATTTCACGTGTGCCATTTGCCAGAGATGAACAGTGACATCAAAACTTTCACGTTCTGTAAGTCTACGTTGCAAAGGTGCCTAATCTTACACTGTTTATGTATCGTGATAGAGTACCCACGTACATAGTTAGATTGTTGGATTTCCTAGACAATGACGCATTTGTGTATTATTAATCCTCCCTGTGATTAGTAAGTGCACCAATGATTCTCTTCAAACGTACAACTTTCAGTAACCACTCACTCTCGATTTGTTATCGACATTGATATAAATTATGATTCATGCTCGGGTGCAAACGTGTGGATTCATCCTTTTTCATTGATTTAAAAGCAACTTTCAGTAACCAGTCACTCTCGATTTGGTATCGACATTGATATAAATTATGAATCATGCTCGTGTGCAAACGTGTGGATTCATCCTTTTTCATTGATTTAAAAGCTTTGACTGTACAGATATAAAGATTCTTTTCGGTGTTGTAAAAAGATGAGTCCACATTTTGTGAACTGCAGATGTCCACATCTAAGCATTTTCATACCATACATTCATCATTCACCATGGTTGCAAACTACATATTCATCGTTCACCATGGTTGCAACCGTATGAGAATACAAACTTGTAGGGTTGAAATTCTCTAGAGATTGTCTAAGAATTTGAGTATACAGTTAATTATTTGCTTCTATTGAATGGGGCAGGACATTATTACGAATGAAAGAAGCACGAATATCACCAAGCTTTCATTGTGTGTAAGAAGTGGTAATGGAATCCACTTATAAAAAGTTTCAGATACTTCTCTCTACATTATTTAACCGCTTGCATGTCTAAATGTTGATGTGGGCAGGATTTTGTTTCATCAATACATGCAATAAATTATTGCAGAGTGGAAATCCCTTCCAAGATTTTTCCTTCGCTTCTATTGTAAGTGAAAACAAAGGAGGCTAATAATATGTAGCTATTTGGTTTTGGACTTTGATTAATGGGGAATATTCGCAAGTAAAATCTAAATTAAATCATATATTTAGCGTACATAATCTTTTGGATTCAAGTACCACCATCCATTTATCTTGGTGGGCCATTTTAGATATGACTTGATACCCACTTTCGAGTCATTTGACACTATGCAAATTGTATAGAATCTTGGATTCTCCACTATTTAGATTGAGAATGGAACCAAATTTTGTTTGATACTGGCTACGACTATGGAACGGTCTGCACCTGTTGGCAATACTAGATAAAACTCATTAACAACTTCAAGGTTCAATTGTGAATGGAATTTACTTCAAATTTGGTAAATTCACAAAGTTGATTGGCTTGTTTCAAGAATATATCGAGGCACTTTTCCTTTGTTTCTTTTGACTTGTCCTGATTAGGGTTGATATGGTAGTTAAAAATTTGAGATTAGCAAGCTATTGACCACCCACAATGTAAATTAATTTCAATACTGAGTTCGATCAATTTGCTTTACACAGTAGTATGATCTAGTCTCACTCAAGCCTACATATGTCCTGTCAATGAGAGAGAACTGAATCTTCCAAACCCGTACTAGATGTAGTTAAAAATTGCCGGATTAGATTGGTTTCTTGCTATGAAAGCAGGGGGTTAGGAATTTGAATCCTCCGCACACCAACATCTAAGAGGAAGAATTTCATATTTAAAAAAAAAATCTCTAACTTTGTTGTCATAAAAATTTGAGAAATTAATTATCAATTGAATTTTGTTTTGGAATTGTATTTAAGAGTAATGATTTAATGGGTAATGATTCTTATCTTATTGTAAGCGATAGTGCCACATGATGGGATAATATCACATGATGCTGTCTAGTTAATCCGTAATTTAATATTCACATGAATTCATAGAATTTTACCATGTGTTCAGGTTTTCATCATATGGTGGATACTGGTGCCCACAGGATCATCTTTGAGTAATTAGTTAATAATTATCTTAAAGTTCAAGAAGTTTAAATTTTGAATGTCATACCATTTACGATAAAACAAAATAAAAATATGGATTATGATCTTCTTTTAGTTTTTTTCTCTCCTAATCTCTCATAGTATTTCAAAGTTAATGAAAAAAAGTGAGTTTAATTGTAAAAGTCAGTTTACTTTCCTCATTGCTAAAATCAATATATATCACTAACTCCCTATTGTTTACATAATAACCAAGAACCCCCTTGTGGCATTGTTTACATAATAACCAAGAACCCCCTTGTGGCATAATGTTACAGTATTACCCTCATTTTCAAATATATTTTTATTCATATCATAAATTATAAAATAACAAAAAAAAGAGAAAAATTTCTTATTATTAATTTTTTATTCATATCAAAACATATATTTTTTATTTTTAATACTTAATTTTTTTCATTTTAATTTTATAATTTATGATTTATTTAATTTATAATAAATATGAATAAAAGTGTTTTGAAAACAAGAAAAATACTATAAAATTATGTTGTCGGGAGAGTTCGTGGTTATTATAAAAACAATAGGAGATAGTTGGTATATATTGATTTCAATAGGGAAAAATCTGCAATCCTTCTAAAATGAAATAAGCCAACTTAATTGTTAACATTAAAATTTAAGACTCAATCTCAACCACTCATTTCACCAAAAGAGGTTAGGATAAAAAATAAAATTATGAGAGGATTCTTGTCCTAAAAATATTTACTCCCAACACATTTTTAAGGTTAAAGGTGTGTTTCACACAATGACGTTATTGCATTTAAGCCACAAATACTCTTAAATGGAACTCTAATCGTAAAATAAAAGTTAATCGTGTTTAGTAATTATAATTTTTAAAATTAATAAATTTCCGTAAGGAAAAAGAGCTAAATGGGCTTTTGTTCACCAAACAAGTGTTGGGGGAAAAAAATCAACTTAATTTGGAAATCACAATTAAAAATATTTAATAAATGAAATACTTATATAAAAGTCACAATTGGTGGACAGAAATATCGAACGGTGCCTTTTAACTTTGGCAGATCAGCTTTTTGACTGGAGGGCGGGATACTGAGTGGGAATTGTTAATATGGTCGTAGACTCGTAGGTTATAGCCTAAGAACCAGAAGCAGGGGCTCCAGCGTGGATGTGCTAATTAATTAATTAATTAATTATTTGCAGTATGGAGGACAAGATACCCAGAGAATCAGTTGTGGGACATAAATTCCACCATGGAGAGAAATAAATAATTCCAAAAAATCAAAAGCTGAATCTGCTTATATTTAAATGTATCTAAATTGGATTGGCTTCAATTCAATCAAGATCTAACCCATTTTATTAGCTTAATTTGTCCTCTTCGATATTATTATTATTATTATTATTATTATTATTATTATTATCATCATCATTATTATTATAATACATAGTTATGTTACTTTTAACGATCGAATGACAACAAAAAAATGCCAGGGTACATAACTGGCCGATCTATTATTCATCAGGATTCTTCAGAAAGCAATATAGAGTTTCTAGGGGTAGACATGCTCCTTTTTTGGCATGAATCAGTAGATTTACAAAGTATAAGTTGGGTTTTGTAACCTTCTATTAGTTAATCAAAAGAGTAATAAATAGCTAGCTCTTTCGACGTAGTCAAAAAATATTTTCAATTAGGGCATATTCAACTTATAATACAGGCAATGAATGTATCTTAACTGACTGTATAGGCCACGATGTATCATGGGTTCATGGTCAATACAATAATATACAACATTTGCATGTATACAACTAAGAAGAAGAAGAAGAAGAAAAAGAAGAACAAAATGAGAGATAAAATAGAGAAATTATTCCTTTTTATAGTTTTAAGTTTTTTTTTTTAATTATTTCCTTGTTTTGTTAGATTTCTTTTGTATTCATTTAGGTTTGGCTAATTTATGTTTGTAGAATCAAAATAACTAATAAATTAAAAAAAATTAACGAGGGTTAAAATTTGAAACTCTTCAAAATTATCTACGCAATTTTAATAATTTTAATATTGACTTGAAGCACTATCACAAATTCAAAGTAATTATGGACTTATTTAAAATTACTCTTCAAATTTTTCCAAAACTAGCTGAGCCCACAGCTGGTCCAATACACCAGTGCTTTTGTTTTCGTATTAGGATTATCAAAGTGAGCTTTCAATAAAGAATCTCTGACTATATAAAGTTAGCGACAATATAAAACTAAAAAATATAAATTTTAATATATTATAAGATAAAATATTTTATATGTATTTTTTTTTTTAAATTTTAACATGTTCCTCGCTTCAGTATGGCAAGGGAACTTGATTAGAAAATTATTCCTATTTGTCACAATGAAATAGAAGCAATCAATGCAGGGGCCATCATTTTTATTGGTACTATCTTTATCTTACTTAGCTACCCATGTGTGTCTGTTGTTTAGACTTATCTTTATATATTAACGATTGGAGTACTTTTTAAATAAGGGTTCTTGTACTTTAGTAAGTACAAAATAGACTTTTAACAATGCTGTACCAGAATCCTTGCTTGATAGTTTCTATTAACGGTTGAATGCTTACCTAACTAATAGCTTCCTAATTAAACTTCAATTTTTTAACCAAGTGATTCATCAACTCCTTTCTATATCATGAATGGTTAACTTTATAAAAGATTAATTAGGCCAAGTTGAAGCCGGTAACAATAACTTAAGATATTGCTAATATATATCATTTATCTCCTTATTGTTTTCATAATATCCATGAATTGCTCTAGTACCAAAAATTTAAAGGATGTAGGTCATCTACTTGACAATTCATCTTAGGAACATTAAATATATATTCATTATAAGAAAAATGTTTAAATAAAAAAGTACAAAACAATATCTTATTATTAATATTTATTAACATCGAAACATGTATTTCTTATTTTTTTAATACTTAAATTATTTTATTTTTATTTTAATTTATATGATTTATTTAAAATTATAATAAATATGAATAAAAATGTATTTAAAATAAGAATAATATTGTAAAATAATGCAATCTGTTTTAAGTGGACTTTGGGTGCAAGACAAAGGGACAAAAGCTCACCAAAACAATGAATTTGTTTTTTGAGGGATTCAAGGTACCTCACTTAACCGTGGTGTGTGGGCTGTTTTAGGATTTTGAAGGAGATGAAAAATAGTGGGAGAGAGGTTGATAATGGTGAGAGATTAGATGTGGGGGGAGAGGGTTTGAAAGAATGCCTTTCGACCTGCAAAACAACAAATGGAGGTTAGAGGTGGAGTCGGCGATGGCCGGCGACCACACTCTGATGCTCAAGTCAACTACTTGAACCTTTTTAGGTAATGAGAGCTTGCAAGCTCTCCAAAATAGTGGGTGAAGGTTTAAGAAGACTTTAACTCTTTTTGTGTGTGTGTGTTTGTGATGAGTATGAGAAAGATGGAACCTCATTACGTTTATATAGTATATCTTGGGTACCCTGTCACGTGGCACATCGCCAATGGTGATTTTGTCCTATATGATATTCTTTTATCCTTTTACCTTTATGATGATTTTTGTTCCGTTAGGAGCATGTTTGGGGAGCAAGAAGACACTTATTTAGCAAGGTTTATTGTTTTGTATACAAGGCATAGACTGCAGGTGGTCCAGGACGTCTCTGCAGAAATGGTTTGGACAATTGCAGGGTTAATAGTTTAGGACCACTGTCCTTGGCGTGCTACTTTTTGCTTTTTGTAGGTGTGACAACCAGTTGTCCCTTCTTTTCCAACAAGATATTCCTTATTTGATTTTGTCAAATCTAATATTCTCTTTGGGCGATAGTGATAGCACTTGTGGTAATATTTTTGGTTGTTTTCTTTAATACCTTAATTTTGTCATGCATACATTATGTATCAGCTCAGCTATCAGATGCACCTGGTATAGGCCGAGTACCCCATGAGAACTACTTATAGTTTTAAAACCTTCACATTGACACGTGGCGCTTCATTTTTAATACTCTATTTCTTCTCCAAACACAACCTAAATTTATTGTCTTTTGTAAAATCAATAAGAGAGTAAATATTATATATTAATTTTTATTGGAAAACTGACAATCTCCCCTTTAACATATTCAAAATTTTGATATAACATGATACATATGCTAACAAAGTGCCGTACAATCCCACTTGATCTGATCTCTACCGCCATGTGCATATAGAAACCATTAAAGGATAAGATGTCATAAATCTAAATGGAGTTTTGCCATCATCTATTCATATAGAATATTCCCATTAATTCGGTATTATAACGTGAAGAAAAGGTACAACACGTGCAATTAATACAATTTTTTTTTTGGACATATAATAATTCATCACATAATCACAAATATTACAAATTACAAGAGACTGGAGAGAATAGAGAAACGAGAGAGAAGCTCTCTTTGACTGACTGACTGACCCAACGCTTATTACATGACTCCCATACAATTCAATTACATGCAAATTAATCAATAAAACTCTGCGTAGAGATGACACCCAAAAGAGGCTAACAAAGACTCGACCACTCCCTCCACTTAACAATTACATCATTGCATCCAATAGCTCGCTAGCTAAATTAATCACACGTGGATTCAGTCAACTAGCTAGCTACTGAAAGTTACAAAAATTATTAGACATGATCAGTTTGTTTCTTCATCACGATTTCATTATCTTCATTTTGGATAGCACTTAACTGAGGAACCACTGAGTTTAATTCTGAACACACCATTGTACTTAATTTGACAACATCCACGACGTGTTCTGATAATTCTTGAAGCTTTGTTTGTTCCACAATTTTCTTATTAGGGTTTTTGTAGATTACATAAAGTATCATCTGAAGAACCCCGAAGATAAACCCTAGAACATTCGGAATCTGTGAATGCAAAAGAAAAGCAAATTAATATTAGTAAATAAAAATAGATGATAGCACTGAGCGCAAATATTAATTTTTTAACTTACAGCAACGTTCAAGTCCTTGATCAGAAGGCCATAGAAGAACCACGCGACTGCGCCTATTGTGAGGAAAAATGATAAAGTAAACGGCATATACTCAACGCTCTTGGTTTTAATAACCTTTCTCTGTGAAAAAGAAAAAAAAAAGATTCAAAAAAAGCAAAAATATGAACTTCAAAATCATTTCTATGAATTACACGTTTAGCAAAAATGAAAGAGTGAGTTTGAATTACCACGATGAAAAGAGGTGCAGCAAACACACTGAGGGCAAATGTCATGCATATATATCCAAGAATCTTCTCGCGGATTGCTCCTTTTGAGAGGAAGAAAGTTAAGAGGCAGATTGCACCAAACCCAAATATATTGAGCAGCAGGAGCAGCTTCACAGTCTGGATCTGCATAAAAATTTTAGCCCTTAACGATTGTCAATTTAGAAAAATTAACTATAAGTATGTATATGTATGCTAAAGAGATTTAATAAGAGTACGTTGCAGTACAACTCCAATTCTAGTTCAAATCTAGATTTGTAAAATAATCTGGACATCTGAGCCTGAACATGACTCTGTATATGTATATGTATACATGGGCGGAAAATATTTAATAGTGTGTTTGTGAAGATACGTACCCTAACTTTCTTTGGTGCATAAAAGACATAAACAGCAATGTAGATGGTCTGCATGACGCAGCAGAAAGTGTTGATGGTCATGAGAAAGATAGCATTTTGTTTAAGGAGAGCATAGTATATCCATATCATAGCACTGAACAGTGATATCACATAAGGAACCGATTGAAACCCTTCCGTTGATTTCTTCTTGTAAATTTTATAAAATGTCGGCCTGCAACAACACCATGCATGCATGCATGCACATTGCTTCTTTAGTAATAACGAATGTTGAAGGTTTAAATGAATAAAGCAAGAGCAAAAATATATAACCGAAACATGAACTTACATGGGAGCTAGGCAGACCAAGAAGGAGGTGATGTTTCCTAAAACATTGACAACAAAAACAAAAAACAAAGGTATACAATGAGTGCATTGAATTTTTTTTTATAACTTAGTAATAACGTGCCTATAATGCATGAACATATTTTGTACCTAAAAGGCCAAAAGCAGTGACCCAAGAGTGGTGAATGGCCATCTCTACAAGGATGATATTAAACAAGTTACTGCTAAGATCACTCTCTCTCTCTCTCTCTCTTATCTCTTCTTTCTTTCAAGCTATGACTCATAAGCATGAAGTAGGAAGCATTTATATACGAAGAAAAAGCCATGAGCATTAGTCAAGTTGCAAGCAACAATACGAGTGTTAAGGAGACTGAATTCTCTTTTACGCTTTGCTTTCCAGTTGTTAGCAAGCGACTGTAGGTTAAAACATAATCCAAACAACTTTTTCTAGCCCTAATGCTATATTTATCCGGATTTGGTCGTTCACTCTTCAGCATTAACCAGCCGCGCCCTAGTTGATAGTACCAATCGTAGTACATTCAGGGCCCCACTTTGTTCTTTATGATGTGTCACCCACCCCAACAAGTGGCTTTCAAAGTTTGAGGCTTACAACTCATATTTCAGTTCTCGAGGGAACTTGACGATACTCCCACCCTGCACTCTTTCTCTCTTCTATATGGTTCATAAAATTCCACTCCCACTTGTATGTTACATGTGGCCAATCAAATCTAAGCTTGTCAGCATCGATAATAAATAAAATCATTGATCAAACGAAAGCCTGCCCTAGCTGATTGGTTCCACTTAACAAGGGTCAAGCCTAAAAAGTTTATACGTATAACTAATTACTTGATGAGGCACGACCGTGTATCATTACTCATTCTTTTCCCACCTTCATATATATATATATATATATCAAATTTCAATTAGAATTCCGTTTTTATTTATTAAGATTAGATAAACAAACGGAAAATATATCATAATTAAATTCAATCCGTCAAATCATGTTCAGACATTTTATTATTAATTGTAAGCTTCAACTGCTAGAGCTGATCTACGAACAAATTGTAGCTGCAATCATGCGAGCAAATAAAATCCACTTGCAGGGTTTCAGAGGATCGAGTTTCAAACTTTGTTCGGAGTCCCACTAAGTAACTTTGTGACGTGTATGCCACTTGATCGTAGTTTGCTGATCTAGCTAGATTAAAGATTCAATCAGACGATGGACGAACGAGCCCAGTATCGTGATAAAAATTTATTCCGTATTTCCCAAAAAAGAAACACCTTTTTTCAGTTGACCCAGTAGCCGTCATGCCAAAAACCTAATCCTGCAATTACTTACATGCATTCATTCTCACGTGCCATGCTCGCATGTGCTAGCTTTCGAACTTCGTTAACCAAGAAGGCCAGAACCATAGGATGATATTATTTATTTAACACCTCTCAGCACGTGCAAGCCCGTATATTTGATCCTTTTAAGTATAAAAGCCTACAGGAACTGCAAAGATGGGATTATCTCTTTAAAACTCTTGTCGTTTGCGACCTGATCAAGATCAACCTTATCTCTTTTTCCAATAAAAATCCCCGAGCCTAACTCGTTATATTAACACACTCACACGTGCAAGGCGGTATTTTTTATAATTGAAGCTCATGAGTCTAACTCGCTCATAAGCTTAGAGTTGCCTTGAAAGACTGAAGAAGCCCATAGGCTTAAATTATATTGATAGTCTAACTCATTTAAAGGAGAGTTATCCCAAATTTATATATTTAATTTTCTTTAGTTTTTTTTTTTTCAATCAACTCACACATTTATTGAAGTTCGAAGGGAGATTGTCAATTTTTCCTTACTCTAATCAATATATACAATTTATTCTTATTGTTTTTATAATAACCAATAACACTCCTGACAGTATAAGTTTACAATATTTCTCTTATTTTCAAATACACTTTTTTTATATTTATTATAAATTAAATAAATGACATAAATGGAAATTAAAATAAAAAATTAAGAAATATATTTTTTGATGTAAAAAAATTAATAATAACATATTTTTCTTGTACTTTTTACATTTAATTTTAAAAATATTAAAAATATTTATTATAAGAAAATATTTACAAAATAAAAATGTACAAGAAAAAAATTTATTATTAATTTTTTTATTAACATCAAAATGTAAATTTCTTGTTTTTAATACTTATTTTTTATTTTAATTTCCATTTATGTGATTTATTTAATCTCTAATAAATATAAATAAAAGTGCATCTGAAAATAAAAATAATATTACAAACTTACGCTGTCAGGGGACTTATTGACTATTATAAAAATAATAAGGAAGTAAATGATATATATTAATTATAATAGAGGAAAAATTGACAGTTTCTATTCAAACATAAGACTTAAATCCTACGAAGATGATAATTTTTTTTATTATTATTGATCAACCTTGTCTATTTTATAATAAAAACTCCCGAGCCTAAGTGCCTAACTGGTTACATAACTAACACACAAACGTGCAAACTAGTATTTTTTTTACTATTAAAGCCCACGGATCTATCTCGCTCATAAGCTTAGAGTTGCCCCGAATAACAGAAGAAGTTCATAAGTTTTAACTTATATTGATAATCTAGCTCATGAGATGAGAGTGATACCAAACTTTTATATTTTATTTTATTTTTTTATTAACTCACATAATTATTGAAGTTCGAGCCTAGGATTTGTGTCCTACGAAGACTGCCCGTACTACTAGAACTAAACCTTTACTTTATATTTAACTTTATATAATTATTTTTAGCTAATGTAGAAAGTAGTATTGTTTCTGAGAACACCAATTACATAACGTAATGTGTAAAGGAAACACCAAACACCGCCATTCCACTAAGAAATTAAAAGTACACATTTGAACTTAATTACTGCTAAAAGCAAAAGCTTAATGTATTTCAGGATACAGAAACTTTTTATGATTTCCATGTACAGGTTTGATATGTTGCAGATTTTGATCCTTATAAAACGAAATAATTAATATAACTTTTTGAGAGTGGAAAAGAATTTCTATTTTACAATAGAGCTTGCATAGTGGATGTGCACGTTGAGGTAGTTTATGTACGGCATGTAAGAGGGCCGATCGAGCAGATGTATATCCATATATACATAAATTCTGATAATTTAAGTCGCAAAAGTGCAATTAATTGGGATGTAACTATACTTTAGGGGCTGGGGCTTCAATACTTGATATTTAATTATATATCTTTTCTAAAAATGGAAAGCAATATGGGACAAAGCATCAGCATATACAGTTCCGATATTTAAGAGTGATCTTATAATTATTTATCAAAGAAGCCCTTAGCCCTA
This sequence comes from Citrus trifoliata, assembly GCA_018350135.1. NCBI lineage: Eukaryota > Viridiplantae > Streptophyta > Magnoliopsida > Sapindales > Rutaceae > Citrus > Citrus trifoliata. The sequence goes on along the minus strand of CM031387.1, from coordinate 12,617,725 downwards.
CCACTTCATGGCATGACGAAATTTCCTTTTATCTTCTCTTCTTAAAAAGTTCTATAGATAATGTAAAAGTGATGTATGCAATTCTAAAGAGTATATGTGTTAAGGGTCAGGAGTTTCAAAGATATGGGGACGCACTTTCAGCTTATGTAAGTCATCCATTAATGTAAATTAGAGAACTTTTGTCAATTTTATATCATGTCACAGATATGTAAGCCCATTAGCAAAATCTTGATGAGCTTAATTAACTTAAATCTAATGCATACATTATTAGGGGGGGAAATATATTATATAATTTTCAATTTTGGTTGGCTTGTATAGTAAATCTTTTTGCGGCTGATGAGAGGATCATATAAATTAATATTTGTGAAAAAGTATAATGATGAGTCTTTGCAAGAAGATCAATTCTCACAGTAAACCCAATACAAAAATCACAAAAAAAATGAGAAAAATATTCTTCATCAGATTATATCTAGCCATGAAAGTGGAAACATGAAATTATTATATATACCCAAATAGGCCCCAGTAAGGGTTTACATGACACAAAAAAAAAAAAAAAAAACACGAGAACGAGAAATTGGAGCATCATTTGCACATATGTCACGTTATAATCCCCCCTTCTACAGAAACTTTTACATCATCATTATAAAGTGAAAGAGAAAGATAAAGATGATAAAATTAAAGCAGAGATAGACACACACACACACACACACACAGAGGGCAAGGGAGGAATTGATTAATTTACGTACAAGCCCATATGATCTCACACGTACTGTAATCTAACACTTGTTTAATGGATCTTGATTGCATGATTCGCGGCCCTTCTCATGCTGATCATTAGCTTGCTCATGCTCATTCTTATCATCAAAATTATTCCTACTGTTAGTTTGCTCCTCAGAAGCAGTCATATTATCTGTGCTCAATTTCACAACATCCACTGTGTGTTCGGGTACCTTATTAACATCCTCTACAACAACCTTTCTGTAATTCCTGTAGATTGCATAGAGTATCATCTGAACAACTCCAAAGATAAAACCCAATACGTTCGGAACCTACCACAAAAGAACAAAAATAAAAAATATAATTAATAAAAACGAGATTTATAAATTAATAAAATGGTGCTTAAATCCGGACGTCACGATTTTACAAATTTTGAATTTGGATTACCATCAGGATTCCATGCTAGTACAAAATAATTCTAGACCTAAGCATGAATGAGAATTAATATGTTATATGTAAGTTTGTGCAAGAAAAGAACTTACTGCAACATAGACGTCCTTTAAGAATAAGCCGTAAAAGAACCACATGACGGCATTCAGTGTGAGGAACAGAGATAAATAAAAAGGCATAAACTCCACGCTCTTGGTGCGTACGACCAGCCTCTGCGCAGATAAAGTGACAATAAAATATGCACAAAATTGTTAATTATTTATTCATATATTTTAATATTCAAAAAAATAATGAAAAATAAATTAAAGTAACACCTTTCCCCATATATATATATATATATATATAGACTTACCATAATACTTAAAGGTGCGGCAAAAACACTGACGCTGAATACAACACAAACCCATCCGAGAAGACGAAGACGTGCCGAGGATCCTTTGGCCAAAAAGTGAGACAAAAGTAGAATCGAGCCAAATCCTCCAAAATTCAACAACAGAAGCAGCCTCAAAGTGTACAACTGCATGCATGGAATTATATTACTATTAATTATTAAATGGTAATAAAGTATCAAATATTAATCAATATCATAAATAATTCTCGGGTGCCGACTTCCTCACTTTATAAATTGCAAACTGATCACCCATTTTAGAGAACTGTAAACGGGGGATTTATAAAGTGCAGATGGATGATAAAACGTATTTGAATATCATACCCTAGCTTGCTTTGGTGCAAAAGTGATGTAAAGAGCTAGGTAAATGGTCTCAATGACACATCCAAAAGCGTTGATGGTAATGAGAAGGAAAGCATCTTTCTTCATCATTGCATAATATATCCAAAGCATTGCACTGAACAGAGCCACCACATATGGAAGTGATTGGAACCCTTCTGTTGATTTCTTCTTGCACACTCTATAAAACGTCGGCCTGCAAGTGCATGCAAAGTATATATACTGTCATTAGAATAAAAGTTAATAAATAGAAGAAAAGTAGAAACAAAAATATAAAAAAATTAAATTGATTAACTTACATTGGGGCTAGAAAAACAATGAAGGAGACGATGTTGCCTATTATTGTTACATGAAAACAAATGAAAATATTAGCAACAAATACATACATATATGCATGTAACATGAAAATAATATTAAGGCAATGACATTTTTGTATTTGTAAAATACCTAGCAGGCCAAAGGCAAAAACCCAGGGATCATGAGTAGAAAACATAGTCATGGCTCTTAGATGAATATGAGAAAAAACAAAGTTGCCTTGTTTTTTTTTTTTTTTCTTTCACTCACATTCAACCTATGACACAAACAAGCGATGAGGGTATCGCAATATATATAGGGAGAAATGCTCCGCATTATTGCACGAAAAGAGAAAACTTTTATGTTATTGGACAGAATATAGTTAAATTATTGATATGGGTAGTACAGAGAACCTGTGCACCCAAAACTTGACGTATTGGTTTTGCCAGACTTTTACGTTAAATACCAGGAACGAAAAGTTTTCACCTTTATTATAAAGCGTAAGCCCTAAAGGATCGATGCTTTTGCAAGCGACAAGACAACCGTCAGAAGTACTATTAATCTAGTATAACTACCCTAATCACTCCACTAATTAATCAACTCTTAGTGCACAGATTTCGCATGCCCCGACAGGTGTTATGTAACAGAGTTGCGATAAGTATTTTTTTGTGTGATTATAAACCGTTGTTTATTTTTATAAATGTAGAATTTTATACGCAAGTAATCATTATTGCGTTCTATCTCGTGGAGGCTTTTGACTCTCACGCGTGAACAGGAGGTTCAAAGTTAGCATCTGATTGTTACAAGTGGCATCGCTCGATATAGTGACAGTTATACGTGTCTGCCCACCTGTTTCTACAAAATAAAATAATAATAATAATATTTCACATAACCCTAGCAAGACCTTTCCTTTATTTATTATTTTTTATGTGATTTGTTACGGGTCTATTGAGAGTATGAATTCATATGCTCCTCACCTGCTCAGAATAGGGGCAGAGTCAAAATAAAAAGTTCAAGAGTCCCAAACGTTACGAAAAATACCATTTTAAAATCAACAAAATGTCTATTTTAAATGCTAAAATTATAATTTGAGACTTTTTTTCTAAGAATTTTTTTTTTTTTTTTTTTTTTTGCGCTCATAGGATCAAAGTACCTGTTTATTATGGACTAGCTCCTCTCCTGATTCAAAAAATTATCAATTATGACTTAAAAATCTATACTAACTAGAGACGACACCCCTATCTTATACATAAAAAAGATATATCAGCAAATTTCATTTTATCTGTTGCAACATTAATATTAATTTTAAGTCTTTGTTGGATTAGAAAATTTAAGGAATAAAAAAGATGAGGGCAATTTAATTAATATGTAATTTTTGAAAATTGGCTTGTTTTTAGTGGGTTTTTGTTGAAGTGGTAGGTAAGGTGAAGAGTAGAATAATGTAGACCACCTGAAGGATAAGATTTACTAAGTATATCTCTCATGATCCTAATAGCTTAGCATATTTTCTATGATTAGTATCATCATTATTAATTATTTTAACTACCTTTAATGCTAGATATTTTTTTTTAATTTAATTAACACATAAGGTTACTACAATTGATTGTGGTGTGCACGTGTGAAGTTTATATATGTATGTAATTGATACGAGGTCTTTGTTTAGTTACTTGCATGTCAAAGCAATTATTTTAGTTGACTAGCTAACACGAAATTTGGAGGGAGAATTTTACTTAATTTGCATCTTTCCGTATTCAACCATCTAAATGACAATTTTACAAATTAGAGACGACACCTCTATCTTATACATAAAAAAGATATATCAGCAAATTTCATTTAATCTGTTACAGCATTAATATTAATTTTAAGTATTTGTTGGATTAGAAAATTGAAGGAATAAAAAAGATGAGTGCAATTTAATTAATATGTAATTTTTGAAAATTGGCTTGTTTTTAGTGGGTTTTTGTTGAAGTGGTTGGTAAGGTGAAGAGTAGAATAATGTAGACGACCTGAAGGATAAGATTTACTAAGTATATCTCTCATGATCCTAATAGCTTAGCATATTTTCTATGATTAGTATCATCATTATTAATTATTTTAACTACCTTTAATGCTAGATATTTTTTTAATTTAATTAACACATAAGGTTACTACAATTGATTGTGGTGTGCACGTGTGAAGTTTATATATGTATGTAATTGATACGAGGTCTTTGTTTAGTTACTTGCATGTCAAAGCAATTATTTTAGTTGACTAGCTAACACGAAATTTGGAGGGCGAATTTGACCTAATTTGCATCTTTCCGTATCCAACCATCTAAATGACAATAATTATTCCCATGTTTTTCTGCTAATATAATCTTAATTACATTGTGCCGTACTATTTAAAGTTCTTTGCTAACTAAATGGGGAATGCCATCATGCCTTGTTTAAACTGATTTGCCTTCCTACTTTTGAGGCTTTGACTCTAGTAGAGTAATTAGATTGTAGAAGGAAAAAAAAATCACGGAAACAAATTTTTCTTTTTTGTATTTTTTTAGTTACATTAAGATATTTTAAAATCATAAGTTCTATAAGAAGTTTTTAAATTAGTTCTGTTATAACATGATTCATATATCTAATTAGTATCAAAATAAGTCAAAAATCAACCTCCACAATGCATATAAAAAGATACAGGACTCTTGTATGACCCTAAGAATGAGATGAAGAGATGTTTAGTCTACCACTTGCGGCCAAAAAGTAGTTAATGATTTTGTATTACCTTTATATCATGCTTATTTAGTTTACTTTAAATTCACTGGTCAATATTTCATATGATCATATGACAGTTATTGTGCTTTGTAATAATTCAATCTTAAAGTTCATACGCCACTCTATCAATGCTTTAGAAGCTGACATAATGGAATTGGCCACCAGCTGGACATCACTTTAAGTACTGAGGATAGAGCAGAAGAAAATAATCGTGTTCATGAATTGCAAGTTAAAAAATAATATAAGCCTTTTTGCTGTTGGAGAAAATATAATTAAATGACATAGATAAGATATGTACAAAATTAAACAAAATTTTAGATGTCGGTGGATATGTTTTAAGGCACCATGCAACTTTAATTTGTTAAAATGTTAAAATGCTGCGTTGCTTTTCTTAAAATTTTAATGAAGTACTCATCGATCTGTTTGTGTATTGATCCATTATTAGAAGACTTGATTAGATAAGATTAATTTCTAGCCAACTACAAAATAAAACGAAATTTGTTACATAAAATTTAAAATTAATAGATGGACGGATATGTTTTAAGGCCCGATGCTAGCTTTTAAAAAAATGTTGAAATATATATATATTTTTAAAAAAAGTTCGTCTGCCATCTGTGTTGTGTATGTATATATATAAAAGCAGGTAAGGAAAATGTTAATATACCAAATCCACTAATAAATCTTTTAGTCAGTTAATATTGCAATTTCAGTATTAAAATTAAC